>OY747721.1:45516842-46076842 GCA_963556495.2 Valencia hispanica | reverse complement strand
ATAGCATTGTAACTCAACTGTGTTGAGCCTAAATTTACCTTTTATTATAGATTCAATTTGTTGATATTCAAAAGAAAAAATATTTTTGGCAATGGCATATTTTGTAATTAATGTATTAAATGGGATAAACTCTGTTCCTTTACATTTATGTTCTAGGTATTCAATTCCTTTACACCTCCAGTCTGGAAAATTCATCATACATTTTGTTTTTTGCAGGATGTCGGGGTTATTCCAGATGGGTGTACGTCTGCATGGGATTATTGTGAACTAATTATTAGAAACTCCCACCATGCTGTCACAGAGGAGTTGATATTAATACTTTTAAAGCATTTGTGTTGTTTTAATTCCCTAAAGAACAACTTACCCCAAATCAACTTTTTTGCTGATAAACTGTATAAATGAGTCTCTAATAGTGCTGTCTACATGTCTGGTCATTATTTGGGGTATTTTAGTACCTAATCCTCGTCCACTACCAATGTTATACCCAAATAACACCAATGTAGAAAAAATGTCAGAATTTCATGAATTAAACCAAAAGAACCTAGAAGAAACCATTAACCAATTAAGCTCCTCCTCTTGCTGTCTTGACATCCTACCCACAGCTTTCCTTAAGAAAGTCTTTCCTATCATTGGGTCTGATCTGATTCAAATAGTGAACTCATCCCTCCTGTCAGGTCTCTTCCTCCAGGCTTTAAAACAGCAGTTATTAAACCACTGCTAAAGAAGAATAATCTGGACAACACGTTAATGCAAAACTACAGGCCGATCTCTAATCTACCATTCATCAGTAAAATTATTGAAAAAGCTGTTTCAGCAGTTAAATAGCTTCATAACAATGACCAACCGCTTTGATGTTTTTCAGTCAGGTTTCCGTGCTCACCACAGCACTGAGACTGTCCTCGTCAAAGTATTCAATGACATCCGCATAAATACAGACTGGTAGAACCACATTACGATGTCACCAGGTGACTTTGAACCCATCCAAACCCTAAGGAAATGCATCAAGAATCATAACTTCCTCTAATTGAACAGAAACAAAACAGAAGTAATTACTTTTGGAACTAAAGAGGAACCATCAACAGTCAGCACACAGCTCCAGTTAATCCAGCTAGAAACTACTCATCAGGCCTGAAATCTAGGTGTAGTAATGGACTCAGACCTGAACCTCCAGGGTCACATAAAGGTAATAACAAGGTCAGCGTTCTATCACCTGAAGAACATCTCTAGGATTAAAGGACTGATGTCGCAACAGGACCTCGAGAACTCATCCATGCGTTTATCTTTAGTCGGATTGATTACTACAACAGCGTCTTCACAGGTCTGCCTAAAAAGTCAATCAGACAGCTGCAGCTGATCCAGAACGCTGCTGCAGGTGTTCCTCACTAGAACCAGGAAAGTAGAGCACATCACCCCAGTTCTAAAGTCCTTACACTGGCTCCCTGTAGCTCAGAGAATAGACTTCTAAATACTTTTACTAGATTATAAATCATTACATGGCTTAGCACCAAAGTATGTTGAAGATCTGCTGTTACTATACCAACCCCCCCCCCCCCCCCAGACCACTCAGGTCCTCTAATTCCAGTCGACTCAACATCCCTAGAATCAGAACCAAACATGGAGAAGCACCTTTCAGTTTCTATGCTCCTCTGATCTGGAACAAACTTCCAGAAAACTGCAAAGCTGCTGAAACACTGAGTTCTTTTAAATCACAACAAAAAACGTATCTGTTTAGAGCTGCCTTTGAGTAATGCTTTGATGTATCATGTTTTGTGTATTCTTCTTGTTTTACTGCTGTTTTTACACTATATACTTTGTAATGCTTTGATGAATCTGTGTGTGATTCATGCTTTATTGCTGTTTTTACTTCATTTGCTTTGTCTGTGTTTTACTGTTATTTTTATTTTACCACTAAATCATGTAAAGCACCTTGAATTACCTTGTTGTTGAAAGTGTTCTATACAAATAAAATTGCCTTGCCTTGCCTTTGGGTTTTTGGGCATAAAAACTAAAGACTTTCTTTGAGGATGATTATTTAAACATGGACTTTATTTCCTCTTGATTGATTTCATGTTGGCTAAACCCATATCCAGCCTCATCCTTGTTTAGAGAAACCAGTCATTGATTCCCATGACAGTAGGAATCTCCATCTAGCAAGATCATCTTCCACTTTTTTTAAAAACTGGGATGTAGTTTAGCACTTTTAAATCTGCCAGTCTTGGAGAGACATTGATACCTAAATATATAATTTTCACTGACTGCGGTTGTGTAGTAATGGAATTGTGGAAAGAGCAATTGATTGGAAGAACTGTAGATTTTAACCAGTTTATAGAATAATCTGAAAATGTTGAATAAAATTAATCATCTTATCATTTCTTGGATCGGATCTCACATTTTTTGTCTGATTTAGTATTAAATACTGATAGGGTTATTATAGTGGGGGACTTCAATATTCATGTGGATACTGAAAATGATAGCCTAAATGCAGCCTTTAATGCCATTTTAGACTCAATTGGCTTTACTCAAAAAGTACAGGGATCGACCCACTCGGGTAAACACACTTTGGACCTTGTACTGACATACGGTATTGAGTGTGAGGAAATAACAGTCCACCCACATAACCCGGTCCTGTCTGACCACTTCTTAATAACTTTTGAGTTTACTTTGACTGACCATCTTAAATCTGAAAGAAAATTTCATTATAGTAGAGCTTTATCAGACAATGCTGTAACAATTTTTAAAGAATCTGTTCCATTCTTACTTTCCTCAGTGTCTCAGAGTAACACAGTAGATGGCAGCAATTCTATCTCTAACCCTTCAGAAATTGATGATCTGGTTCACAGCGTTATGTACTCATTGCGTTTGGCATTAGATTGTGTAGCCCCCTTAAAAAAGAAAGTGGCTAGCCATAGGAGGCTGACTCCTTGGTTTAATGCAGAGTTGCGTACTTTAAAGCAGAATACTAGGAAGTTGGAGAGAAAATGTTCCATTTTGTTCCTGGCCACATTTTAGATATGATGAATCTATCCTTAGTAAACGGATACGTACCACAGGAATTTAAAATAGCTGTAATTAAACCTGTACTCAAGAAACCTTCCCTTGATCAAGATGACTTAGTGAATTACAGACCTATATCTAACCTTCCTTTTTTTAATCTAAAATCCTTGAGAAAATTGTTGCTAATCAAGTCTGTGAGCATTTAAACAATAACGAGCTGTTTGAAGAGTTTCAGTCAGGTTTTAGAGCTCATCATAGCACTGAAACGGCACTGGTGAAGGTTACTAATGATATTCTCATGGCCTCAGATAATGGACTGGTGTCTGTTCTGGTTTTGTTAGATCTCAGTGCTGCTTTTGACAGTCGATCATAATATTCTCTTAGAAAAGCTTGAACATGTTGCAGGGATCAAAGGAACAGCACTAAGCTGGTTTAAATCATATTTGTCTGACAGATTCCAGTTTGTTCATCTAAATGATAAATCTTCTTCACTCTCAAGGGTTACTTGTGGAGTTCCACAGGGTTCTGTGCTTGGACCAATTCTTTTCACCATATACATGCTCCCAATTGGTAGAATCATTAGACAGCATGGAATAAATTTCCACAGCTATGCCGATGATACACAACTATATTTATCCATAAATCCTGATGAACCCAGTCAGTTAGGTAGATTACATGCATGTCTGGAAGACATAAAAACATGGATGAATCTAAACTTTTTGATTTTAAATTCTGACAAAACAGAAGTTTCTGTCTTTGGACCAGAAGTTCTTAAACAGAAACTGATTAGTCAATCACTTCATCTGGATGCATTTAATTGGCCTCCAGTAATAACGTAAAGAACTTCGGCGTTATTTTTGACCGAGACTTGACATTTAAATCCCATATTAAACAGGTTTCTAGGATTTCCTTCTTTCCCCTCCGGAATATTGCTAAATTAGAAACATCCTGTCCAGGAGTGATGCTGAGAAACTAGTCCATGCATTTGTTACCTCAAGGCTGGACTAGTGTAATTCTTTACTATCAGGTAGTCCACAAAATGCCATTAAAAGCCTTCAGTTGATCCAAAATGCGGCAGCAAGAGTTCTAATGAATATTAAAAAGAGAGATCACATTTCTCCTGTTTAAGCTTCCCTTCATTGGCTCCCTGTTAAATCCAGAATAGAATTTAAGATCCTTCTTCTTACATACAAAGCCCTTAATAATCAAGCTCCATCATACATCAGAGATCTAATTGTTCCATATGTTCCTAACAGAGTCCTTCGCTCTCAGACTGCAGGTTTACTTGTAGTTCCTAGGATTTCTAAAAGTAGAATGGGAGGCAGATCTTTTAGTTATCAGGCTCCTCTCCTGTGGAACCAGCTCCCAGCTTTAGTCCGTGAGGCAGACACTCTGTTTACTTTTAAGGCCAGGCTTAAAACTTTCCTTTTTGATAAAGCTTACAGTTAGAGTGGCTTAGGTCATCCTGAGCTATCTCTGTAGTTATCCTGCTGTAGGCTTAGACTGCTGTAGGACAGACTTACCAATTTTCTTCACTCTGATACGTCCCTTTCTCCTACTACTCTCCACTACTACTCTTTCCTTACAGTATACTCTGTTATTTCGACTGTTAACTTTGTTTTCTCTCAGTGTTTTTCTCTCCATAGAAGATATACCTAGTCTGGTATCCTGCTTGGCTGCAATGCCCTGTTGGACGGGGGGCATCGACTGGGATGATGTTCCCAGTAACTGAACATCCACTGTGTCATGCTATCAACTTTTTACTTTCTGTAACATAGAAAGTTCTCTTATATCAGATCTTCTGTTCCTTCTGTGTTTCTGCTCTGTTTTCTCAAACCCCCAGACGGTCGTGGCAGATGGCCGCTTCTACTGAGCCTGGTTCTACTGGAGGTTTCTTCCTGTTAAAGGGGAGTTTTTCCTCTCCACCGTCGCTACATGCTTGCTCAGTATGAGGGATTGCTGTGGCTGATAAGTCTGCATCAACGGGGCCCAACCTCACGTCAATGACTGACGCAATCTGCTGGGATTCCTTAAATAGGAAACTTTGTATAAATGTATTGAAATTACTTCTTGTTAAGTGTCTTGAGATGACATCTGTTGTGAATCGGCGCTATATAAATAAACTGAATTGAATTGATTAGAGAATACATGAGAGAGAGAGGTGTGTGAAGGCAGCAGAAAAAGTCATACATCTCCAAATACTGATTTTATGCTCTATGCTTTTGCATTTTAAACCTACATATCAGGTTTGAACTGTATACCATGCCTCTGGATTTTCTACCCATTTCAAAGAAACCACATTCACCTGCTCAGAGAACTGTTGAAATGAGAAAATGAGCTGGCCTCACCCGGTTAAACTGGGCCCAGGAAATAGCCATGTTCCGGTAATCCTCAGGGTTATTACTGCTGCTTGAAAATGCTTTTTGTGCCAGGAAGACCAGGTTATCTTCTGTCAGGCCACGGCCACTGTGCATTTCTGCCTTGTACTTCATATCGAGGGCTTCGCATAGCTGAGTCCACAGCACTTTGTCAGGTACAATAAATGGCACTCTTCCCTAATGACGGGAAAAAAGAAAAAACAGAATTAAGAAAAGTATAGTGAGGTAATGCACAGAGCCCAAATTAGAAAAAAAGTTGTCTTTGTCCAAATTTATAGACCAATGAGTGTAAAGCTTTGATTATACTTCTCCGTCAGCAAGTTTGCAATCACGCGCAGACGTATTGACAGATACTTTTTCCATTTATACTTCTCCATCAGTGTGTCAGTGTTGCAAAGCCATTCGACATTTACTTCAGCCTGTGAACGCACATCCACTCAAGAAGCAATGGCTGACAGAGAGCAAATTTTGATTGAGCTGGAACTGCATGATCTCGAGGGAAAATAACTTTTATTACAAAGAATTCAACGGGAGCAGGTAGCTTCAAGCCGGAAATGATGGCTGTTGTTGAGCTGACCAATCACAGGCGCGCGCTCTCTGTTTCGTTCAATAGACAGTTAGAAAATTGAGCTCTACTCCGTGCGTCCTTGAGTAGGTCACGGAGAGACCATGGGTCGACAGATAATGGCGTTGCATTTATTTGTTCAGACATAGACGGAGAAGTATAAACTAGGCTTAAGGCCATTAAAAATATGTCACGTATAGGGCTCTTAAAAGTCTACCCAACAGCCCAAATATATGAATGAATAAATGAATGAATACTTTATTAATCCCACAATGGGGACATTCAGTTTCCAGTACATGTCCAAGAACATACAAACAACACACACATGTACATATAGGATCAGGTATACTGTGGGTTCCTGCCAGCTTCCACGGCGCTCCATATGCAGATAACAAATTGTGACAAGAGGCAGGGGAAGGATGGAGGGGAGAAAAAAACCCAATCTCTGCTCTGCTCCCAACAGGAGGACTGAGCTGAGGTGCTAAAAAAAACACCTCAATACATAAAAACACATATCAGTCACAGCAAATGATAACACAAAGGAGGAAAGGGTGGGTGTGGGATCTCCCGCACAGCAGACTGGGTTCGCAGTTTAATCAGCGTGCCCGTCCAGCCCGTTGTCCCAGAGTGGAAGGGAGGATCAGGATGTAACGAGTACATTGAACTCAAGGGGCGCATGCATGTCTGTGGTTGTGGGGCGAACGTGCTTGTGTGCGTCAGTAAGTGAGTTCGTGAACTCCCCCTCAGTGCAGTCCCAGTGTCTGTAACCAGATGTAAATACACGGCCTCGAGATGAGCTAGGTCCAGAAGCTCACAGGCACATGTGAAGGCAGGAGTGGGGTGGGGGAAGAGCATTCTTCTACATAAACATCCAGGGGAGTTTTGAGATGTCTGGCCTTCCAAGGCCAACAGCGGGTCAATTCAGATAATTGTTTTGGTTCAGGTTGGAACTTGTTGCCTCAGGCTTAGAGTCTTTCAGCAGTCTCAATGGCGACTCCAAACAGACAAATCCAGGGTCAGTTTCCACGCACCTGGCTGAGAAACTTCTCCAAGTTGTTTCCCTCAACCGCAGCCAGCTTGCTGCTCAGAGCATCCAGCTTACGATTTTGCTCATTCCACGCATGAGTCTGAGTGTTGACAGCACAGCACATTCCTTTGTGAAGCTGTAAAAGTTTGCCAATTGCTTCCAACTGCTTCTGAATTTTGCATACATCAGCAATCCACCCATACCAAACAGTAGAAAAAGGGTTGTCATGAATCCAATTACATAGATATCTTCAACGTCCTCCACGGAAAGCAACGACAGACATATAATCTGCGATTTACTCCAGGAATCCAAAATATATCCTGCCGTGAGTGTCCCGCCAGGACAGGAGGGCTCTCCCTTAGCCATTTTATGGGTAGAAAAAATGTGATCAATTGAATTAAGAGACCAGCTGACCAAATCCATAGTTGAGCTTGTGGAGGAAAATGCAGAGAGGCGCTCCAGATAGGCAGATGATACAGAGAGCAGACAGGAATGGTAAACGCTTCCATTCCTGATGAAAGAAGCTTCATTCTTTTACCTCAGAAATATTGATAAAATGAGAAACATTCTGTCCAGGAGTGATGCTGAGAAACTAGTCCATGCATTTGTTACCTCAAGGCTGGACTACTGTAATTCTTTACTATCAGGAAGTCAACAAAATGCCATTAAAAGCCTTCAGTTGATCCAAAACGCTGCAGCAAGAGTTCTGATGAATATTAAACAGAGAGATCACATTTCTCCTGGTTTAGCTTCCCTTCATCGGCTCCCTGTTAAATCCAGAATAGAATTTAAGATCCTCCTTCTTCCATTTAAAGCCCATCCATCAGAGATCTGATTGGTCCATATGTTCCTAAAAGAGCACTTCGCTCTCAGACTGCAGGTTTACTTGTAGTTCCTAGGATTTCTAAAAGTAGAATGGGAGGCAGATCTTTTAGTTATCAGGCTCCTCTCCTGTGGAACCAGCTCCCAGCTTTAGTCCGTGAGGCAGACACTCTGTTTACTTTTAAGGCCAGGCTTAAAACTTTCCTTTTTGATAAAGCTTACAGTTAGAGTGGCTTAGGTCATCCTGAGCTATCTCTGTAGTTATCCTGCTGTAGGCTTAGACTGCTGTAGGACAGACTTACCAATTTTCTTCACTCTGATACGTCCCTTTCTCCTACTACTCTCCAGTTGTATTACAGTATATTCTGTTATTTCGACTGTTAACTTTGTTTTCTCTCAGTGTTTTTCTCTCCATAGAAGATATACCTGGTCTGGTAATCATCAGCAATAACAGCATACCTGGATCCGCCATTGTTGCTGTTTTTCTGTAGAAAGGCGGAGTGTGCAAATCCAACATGGCTGTATGCGACTCCGGCTTGCGTTTACATGACAACAAATCACCCAGCGTTTTCAGAACTCTCCATTCTGGAAGCCGTTTTCCAAACGCTTCATCCCCCCGTTTTCCCGTTGTTGTGTAAATGAGAGGCCAAATCGCAGAGAAAAACCTCAGTTTTGCTGAAAAACGTGGTGTACTCAGCCCCTAAAGGCCGGTTTATACTTCTGCGTCGTGTCCCTGGCGTAGGGTACGCCGTAACCGCCGTAGCCTCTGCGTAGGTCCACAGAGGCTTGAAGTGCACCTCCTCGGACCTGACGTGCAGCCCGGCGACACGACGCAGAGAAGTACTCCCTTGTGATTGGTCAGTGAGATAACGTATGCACGTACCATCTTCTATGTCTCCGTCTCTCATTTGCTTGCATTGCAAAGTGTTCAAAAGAAGGATAATTTGTTCGTCTGCTTCCACAATCTCGTTGAGACACTGCACCAAGTCGGCCACCATCGTTTTTCTAAAACAGGAAATACTTGCCGGAACTGAAGCAAACGTAAGCAAATTATCAGAAAAACTCCGCCCTGTGGAGTTTGCCGGCCGATACCAGCATACTGCCACCTGCAGGTCTCAAAATGAAACAGCAACACAACACTTTTAGCCCTACGCAGAAGTATAAACTAAGCTTTAGACTGCTGGAGGACAGACTGACCACTTTTCTTCACTCTGCTACTTTTCTCTCCTACTACTCTCCAGTTGCATTATTTGCTGTTATTTCGACTGTTACCTTTGTTTTCTCTCCATAGAAGCTATACCTGAAAAGATTCTAAAAATTAGACGGTCGGTCTGTAATGCAGAATTTCATGAATTAAACCAAAATAACCTAGAAGAAACCATTAACCAATTAAGCTCCTCCTCTTCCTGTCTTGATATCCTACCCACAGCTTTCCTTAAGAAAGTCTTTCCTATCATTGGGTCTGATCTGATTCAAATAGTGAACTCATCCCTCCTGTCAGGTCTCTTCCTCCAGGCTTTAAAAACAACAGTTATTAAACCACTGCTAAAAAAGAATAATCTGGACAACATGTTAATGCAGAACTACAGGCCAATCTCTAATCTTCCATTCATCAGTAAAATTATTGAAAAAGCTGTTTCAGCAGTTTAATAGCTTCATAAAAATGACCAACTGCTTTGATGTTTTTCAGTCAGGTTTCCGTGCTCACCACAGCACTGAGACTGCCCTCGTCAAAGTTTTCAATGACATCCGCATAAATACATACTGTGGTAGAACCATGGTGCTGGTTCTGTTGGATCTCAGTGCAGCATTTGACACTGCTGATCATGATATATTACTAGAACGACTGGAGAGCTGGGTCGGACTCTCTGGTACAGTACTTGGCTGGTTCAGGTTTTACCTAAAGAACAGGGACTTCTTTTTGGATGATACTCAGCTCTACATTACGATGTCACCAGGTGACTTTGAACCCATCCAAACCCTAAGTAAATGCATCGAGCAAATTAATGGACGGATGTGTCATAACTTTCTCCAGCTGAGCATAAACAAAACAGAAGTAATTACTTTTGGACCTAAAGAGGAAAGATCAACAGTCAGCACACAGCTTCAGTTAATCCAGCTAGAAACTACTGATCAGGCCTGAAATCTAGGTGTAGTAATGGACTCAGACGTGAACCTCCAGGGTCACATAAAGGTCAATAACAAGGTCAGCGTTCTATCACCTGAAGTACATTTCTAGGATTAAAGGACTGATGTCGCAACAGGACCTCGAAAAACTCATCCATGCCTTTATCTTCAGTCGGAATGATACTGCAACAGCTTCTTCACAGGTCTGCCTAAAAAGTCAATCAGACAGCTGCAGCTGATCCAGAACGCTGCTGCTGGTGTTCCTCACTAGAACCAGGAAAGTAGAGCACATCACCCCAGTTCTAAAGTCCTTACACTGGCTCCCTGTAGCTCAGAGAATAGACTTCTAAATATTTTTACTAGCTTATAGATCATGGAATGGCTTAGCACTGTTACTATACCAACCCCCCCCAACCCCAGACCACTCAGGTCCTCTAATTCCAGTGTACTCAACATTCCTAGAAGTAGAACCAAACACAGAGAAAGTAAAAACGTATCTATTTAGAGTTGCCTTTGATTAATGGTTTGTTATATAATGTTTTGTGTATTCTTCTTGTTTTACTGCTGTTTGTACATTATATACTTTGTAATGCTTTGATGAATCTGTGTGTGCTTCTTGTTTTATTGCTGTATTTACTTTAAATGCTTTGTCTGTGTTTTACTGTTATTTTACCACTTAATCATGTAAAGCACCTTGAATCATCTTGTTGTTGAAAGTGTTCTATACAAATAAAATTGTCTTGCCTTGGCTTGCCTTACCTGGTCTGGTATCAATTCAATTCACTTTAGTTTATTTATATAGAGCCGATTCACAACAGATGTCATCTCAAGGCACTTAACAAGAAGTCATTTCAATACATTTATACAAACATTCCAATCAGTTAAAAAGTTCCCCATTTAGGAAATACCAGCAGATTGCTTCAGTCATCCTGATTAGCTACAATGCCCTGTTGGACGGGGCCAAACAAAATCAAGCTGGCAATCTAGAAGTGAGCCTAGATATTTAAAATGTGTCACAGTTTCAACAGGTTGGTTAGCAAGTAAAACGGATTCCACTTTAAAATCTTGTCTGAGAGATATGATCAGGTCCTTTGTCTTAGCTACATTAATATCTAGCTTGCTCTGTTCACACCACAACTCCAGGGCTTTAATGAGAGATAAAAACAATGCTGCAGCCATAGTGTCTTGTTTGTTCATTAACCCAACAGAAGCCATGTCATCGGCATACTTAATTAAAATGCAATTTTTATAATTGATTGCAAATTCATTTGAATAAAGTGAAAATAGTAGAACGGAAAGAACGCAACCCTGAGGGCAACCAGTGGTCACTGTGCGGACCTCAGGTCTCCCCATCACTGCTAACCCACTGTGGACGGCAGGATCAAAAGTCCCTGATCCATAGGATCAGACCAGAATTCACGTTAAGGTCCAGGAGCCTCTTTAAAAGAGTGTAGGTTGAAATCGAATTAAACACAGAACAAAAATCGACAATATTTTGGCAAAACTCGTTGGAGTAATCAAATGATTGTTAACTGTGTTCAGCAGAGTCAGCATAGCGACCCCAGTAACTCTCCCACTTCTGTATGCAAACTGGAGCAGGTCTAACATGTCAGCTGGTGAATTGTTCAGATGGTTGACAAGGACCCGCTTTATTGTTTTACATAATACAGATGTTAAGGCTATGGGCAGTAGCACCCAGTTTCTTTGGAACTGGTCTTATTGAGGATTTCCAAGCTTTAGGTACTTTCCCCACATTTAAGAGGTGCTGAAATAATAGCGTAAGAGCTCCTTTTAGTTGTTGAACCCAGTCTTTTAACAGACGGGCTCTGAGACCTACCTTATTAGGTTTTAATTTGGAGAGGCTTATTGCAACATCAGACTCCCTTATTGTTATTGGGGGTTCTGCAAGAAGATTTTTACACAACTCATCTTTATCCCGTTCACATACAGTAGTGTCAAATCTGCAATAGAATGTCTTCAATTCATTTACAGAAAATGTAACGATGTTAGGACTGACTTTTTTTTTGCTAGATTTCCCCATTAAAATATTCAATCCCTCCCATGGCTGCCTTACATTGCCTGTACCGAATATGGCCTCTATTTTGTTTTTAAAATCAATCTTAGCTTTTAAAATGGCCCCTCTTAACTGTCTCATTTTCTCGTGCAGCAGATATCTGTCACCAGAGCGGAAAGCAAGTTTCCAACGTTAAGATAGTTTTTCAAATTTTTGGATACCCAGGACTTAAGGTTCGGAAAAATTGTCACCTTTTAGTCATACACACATTTTCCTCACAAAACTTAATGTAAGAAGTGATAGAGTCAATGAGTTCATAAGTATCTTTACAGGACTGGAAGAATATTTCCCAGTTTGTATCCTCCAAGCAGAAAGTACTCTTACATGTGTCTCTGCTCTGTCTTCTCAAACCCCCAGACGGTCGTGGCAGATGGCCGCTCGTAATGAGCCAGGTTATAGTTCTGGTTCTGCTGGAGGTTTCTTCATGTTAAAGAGAAGTTTTTCCTCTTCACTGTCTCTACATGCTTGCTCAGTATGAGGGATTGCTGTGGTTTGAGTCTGCATCAATGGGGCACAACTGCCAGTCAATGACTCGATGCAATCTGCTGGGATTCCTTACATAGAAAACTAACTAAAACTTTGTTTGTATTGAAATGACTTTTCTTGAAAAGTGCCTTGACATGGCATCTGTTGTGAATCGGCGCTATATAAATAAACTGAATTGAATTAAATTAAAAGGAGAAGAAAAAGCATCTGTCCTAGTCGAGATGAGGAAGAGAAGCAAGCAATATCACTAGCAAGCAGAGCTAAAATATAGGCAAGGCAATTTTATTTGTATAGCACACTTTCAACAACAAGGCAATTCAAGGTGCTTTAAATAAAAACATTACTCCAAGGAAGCTCTAAATAGATGGTTTTTAGCCTTGATTTAAAGGAACTCCGTGTTTCAGCAGCTTTGCAGTTTTCTGGAAGTTTGTTCCAGATTAGAGGAGCATAGAAACTGAAAGCTGCTTCTCCAAGTTTGGTTCTAATTCTAGGGATGTTGAGTAGACCGGAATTATTGGGTTGGTATAGTAACAGTAGATCTTCAACATATTTTGGTGCTAAGCCATTCAGTATAGTATCCTAGCAAATTTTGTAACCAAGCAGTGTTTTTGTCATTTGCCTTATTGAAAAGAGTTATTGCATGATCTGATGCTGCCCACCATGCTCAGTACTAGTTTTTAGGCTAGGCTAGTTTTTACACTTGAATTTTTACACTTGAATGAGCTTGTATTGCCGTGTCAACCATATGTCTTAGAAGAAACTAATAAATATGCTTTTCTTTTAATGTTTCAATAACTACAGTACAATAAATTGTGTCAAATGTTAATCTTGTGTCAGTGCACTGAGAGAGTTTTATTGTATATGTACAATTTCCGATTGTGAAAAAGGTATTGTAGTTTCATACTTTGGAGGACCAGTATCTTACCGGTTCAGCAAAGGCGTTGTCCCACAGGACTGTGGCCGTGGCATTATTGTCCTGACTGCCATGGACAATCACAACCACAGGTAATGACAGTGTCTGCAGGTCACAGATAAAACATTAAAGGACACAGATGAACAATAGCATTGTTCATCCAACAGGATTTTATTGCTGTAACAGGTTAGATTTAAACAGAGCCATAAAGCTGATGAATTAATGCCGTAAAACAGGTAAGAATAACTTTTACTTGACTGTTTTTTTATTATTAGAGTAAGAAAGAAAGAAAATCTATGGAGGCTTCCAGCTGAATAACCTTGACATGAAAGACCAGCTCGTTTCCCCCAATGCTGAACTGTGACTCAAACAGAATTGTAAACTTCTCCTCTGTCACAGACTCGGCACCCCGGCGATCCGATCGCTTAATGCGCTTTAGAGACTGTAACAAAAAACAAACAAGTGACCTATTAGACATGAACTTCATCACACCAAGCACCGTGTTTTAAAATCAAACACTTCCACACAACAGGAAGGCTATCAAATCCCAAAACAGGCTGAGATGAAGTTAAAATCCTGTTGAACTTCGAGCACAAATGGCTAAAGAAATAACCAAATCAAAACAGACTCTGACCATAACCCTCATTTTGTTTCATACCACACATGCCGCCATAAAAATGATGAAATCAGTAAACAATTCTTATTGATTCTCTTGAGAGTTTAAATGAACGCAACTGGACTTTTCTTGTTGTCTTAAATATGTTGCGTCTCTCATTTAAGAGTCTTCTTCAGTTCTGAAAACTGGATTGGGATTTAAGTTTAAGGATGTTTAATTCTCAAATATGGGCAAAGTATTAGTTATACATTTCAAAACATTATCTCTGACTGTTTTCAAGTGGTTATATTGTTTCCTACTCTAGCTATGTCTGCTTGCACTATTTGATTTATTTTTAAAAATCAAATTAAATCTCAAGTTAGTTCTATAGTTTCAACTTTTTTATGTTATAGAACAGAATAAGATCAAATTAATTTAAGGGAATTGAAAAGAAGGAATTCAGGATAAAAAGATTCTTTGTTTACTGTAGATCAAAGAAAGTAAAAAAAAGTCATATGAACATTTGTAATTTATTTGTCTTAAAGTATACTGAAAATGTAATGAACCGTGACCCCAAATATGTACCGAAGCGCGATTTCTGTGTACTGTTACACCCCTAGTATTCTTATGGTCAAATAATTACAATGTGCATTGTAAAAGAAAGAGTCCTGTAAAACAGTTTACCATGTTCCGGAAGTGCGCACTGAGAGTGCCTGTGGCCTGGTGGTATTCCATTACACAATTGTTGTTAAGGATTTCTCCACTGCTTTCACTATCAAGGCGAAAGAAAATTTTTTATTAATTTCTCAAAAAAACTAACCAAGCTAGTTTAATTCAACGTTGTTTTAGTTTGGCATAAGTCCAATTCAAGTCAACTGTATAACAATAAAAACTCTTCTTACATAATGAGAAGCTTTAAAAGGTAGATGAGGAATACACTGCTCATAAACATGAAGGGAACACTAAAATAAAACATTCTAGATCTGAATGAATGAAATGTTCTTATTAAATATTTTGTTGTTTACATAGTTAAATGTGCTGACAACAAAATCACAGAAAAATGATCAATGAAAATCAAATGTTTCAACCCATGGTTTCTCAAATTAAAGTGGAAAAACAGACTACAGGC
Organism: Valencia hispanica; assembly: GCA_963556495.2. Lineage (NCBI taxonomy): Eukaryota > Metazoa > Chordata > Actinopteri > Cyprinodontiformes > Valenciidae > Valencia > Valencia hispanica. Next base: position 46,061,732 of record OY747721.1, on the reverse strand, counting down.
TGATCCAACTATGATGTTATGGACAACAAAATTATGGACAACCCTGAGCATCCTCTTCATGAGACAGTCATACAACAACAGAGCGTCTTCAGTCGGAGGCTTCTTCAGTTTCGCTGCAATACAGACCGCTACAGGAAACCCTTCCTGCCCACAGCCATCATCATCTACAACAACTCCTTAAAGAATTAATTATATGAGCTATACCAACACGTAATTTCACTCTGGGATCAATAAAGTATTTTTGAATTGAATTGTATGTAATGTCCTGAAAACAAGGATAACTCCTGGACAGTCTGTGGTGCAACGTGGCGTTGGTGGATGGAGTGAGACATGATGTCCCAGATGTGCTCAACTGGATTTAGGTCTGAGGAACGGGCGGCCCAGTCCATAGCATCAATACCTTCCTCTTACAGAAACTGCTGACACACTCCAGCCACATGAGGTCTAGCATTGTCTTCCATTAGGAGGAACCCAGGGCCAACCGCACCAGCATTTGGACTCACAAGGGGTCTGAGGATCTCATCCCAGTACCTAATGGCAGTCAGGCTACCTCTGGCAAGCACATGGAGGGCTGTAAACACAACCCCCACCTCTTGACGTCGGGCACTCCTACCACCCTCTGTTTCTGATCGTTTGAGCAGACACATGCACATTAATGGCCTACTGGATGTCATTTTGGTGATGAGGTAAGCCATATTGCGTCTTTTACTGTTCTCGCTGTTGCACTACCTGGTAGCTGTTAGGTGTTCAGACTCTCTTGAATTGATCTTATTTTTTTCTGTGCTGAGGCCTTTCTAAGTTATTTTAACACACAAGCACACTAAAAAACATGTTAAATTCAATTCAGTTTGTTTATATAGCCCCGATTCACAACAGATGTCATCTCAAGGCACTTAACAAGAAGTCATTTCAATACATTTATACAAACATTCCAATCAGTTAAAAAGTTTCCTCTTTAAGGAATCCCAGCAGATTGCGTCAGTCATTGGCATGAGGTTGCGTCCCGTTGATGCAGACTTTCCAACCAGAGCAATCCTTCAGCAATCCCTCATACTGAGCAAGCATGTAGCGACGGTGAAGAGGAAAAAATCCCCTTTAACAGGAAGAAACCTCCAACAGAACTAGGCTCAGTAGGAGCGCCCATCTGCCACGACCGTCTGGGGGTTTGAGAAGACAGAGCAGAGATACAGTAAGAACAGAAGATCTGATATAAGAGAACTACTTTCTATGTTGCAGAAAGTAAAAAGTTGATAACAGGACACAGTGGATGTTCAGTTACTGGGAGCATCATCCCAGTCGATGCCCCCCATCCAACAGGGCATTGCAACCAAGCAGGATACCAGACCAGGTATATCTTCTATGGAGAAAAAAAAACGTTTTGTGGTGTACTTTACGTTTTGGGAACTCCTTGTGTTTCACAGTTTTTTTGGGGGGTGGTAAGGTCTCACTTCCTAGGTTAGCTTAGCTTCTTTGCGGCTATGGCTACTCTTCGCTCTTCTATCTCTAACTCTTCTCTTTTGCTCTCTGTGTCAGATGTTTAGTTATTTCCCTCCCTTCTTTAGTGATAATGGTAACTGCAATAAATGTAATATTTTTTTAGCTTTTGAGGCGGGGGTATCGGAATTAGAATTTTTCCGCGCTGTTGAAAAACCAGCAGATAGCCAAGGCCCATTAGCCAGCGCGGAGCCAACAAGGACAGAACCATAGACTGTATAATAACTACATTGATAGGCTACATTGAAAACTGGCGAACATTTTGGGGAAAACCTGGTCTGATCCGGAGAGACGGCATCCATCCCACTTTGGATGGAGCAGCTCTTCTTTCTAGGAATATGGCTGAATTTATTAGTCCTCCAAAAAACTGACAACCCAGGGTCCAGACCAGGAAGCAGAGTCGTAGTTTAACCCACCTCTCTGCTGCTTCTGTACTGTTACCCACCCATTACCCTATAGAAACTGTCTTGCCCGCGACCAAAATTAAATGGATTAAAAGTTAAGCCAACAAAAGCAAATCATGAAAATCTCATAAAAATAAATACGACTTCGACTGAACAAATAAATCTATTAAATGTGGTTTATTAAACATAAGATCTCTCTCCTCAAAGACTTTGTTAGTAAATGACTTAATTTGTGACAATTACATTGATTTGCTTTGTCTCACAGAAACCTGGTTGCAGCAGGAGGACTATGTCAGTATAAATGAGTCAACTCTTTCCAATCATTTAAATTTTCACATTCCAAGAAGTACTGGGCAAGGAGAAGGAGTTGCAACCATTTTTCGTTCTGATTTACTAATTAATCCAAGACCAATTGATAGCCACAGTTTTTTTCAACATCTAACTCTTAATTTTCCTCATCCAAGTTGCAAAACATTAAGACCATTTTTGTTTGTGGTTTTGTATCGTCCACCAGGCCCTTGCTCTCAATTCTTGGATCAGATCTCACATTTTTTATCTGATTTAGTATTAAATACTGATAGGGTCATTATAGTGGGGGACTTCAATATTCATGTGGATACTGAAAGTGATAGCCTAAATGCAGCCTTTAGTGCTATTTTAGACTCAATTGGCTTTACTCAAAAAGTACAGGGATCGACCCACTCGGGTAAACACACTTTGGACCTTGTACTGACATACGGTATTGAGTGTGAGGAAATAACAGTCCACCCACATAACCCGGTCCTGTCTGACCACTTCTTAATAACTTTTGAATTTACTTTAACTGACCATCTTAAATCTGAAAGAAAATTTCATTATAGTAGAGCTTTATCAGACAATGCTGTAACAATTTTTAAAGAATCTGTTCCATTCTTACTTTCCTCAATGTCTCAGAGTAACACAGTGGATGGCAGCAATTCTATCTCTAACCCTTCAGAAATTGATGGTCTGGTTCACAGCGTTATGTACTCATTGCGTTTGGCATTAGATTGTGTAGCTCCCTTAAAAACGAAAGTGGCTAGCCATAGGAGGCTGACTCCTTGGTTTAAGGCAGAGTTGAGTACTTTACAGCAGAATACTAGGAAGTTCGAGAGAAAACAGCACTCTACAGATCTAGAGGAATCCTATTTAACCTGGAATAACAGTCTACTCCTGTATAAAAAGACCCTTCGACAAGCTACAACAGCATATTTTTCATCACTAATAGAGGTGAATAAAAACAATCCTAGGTTTCTTTTTAGTACAGTTGCCAAACGTACACAGAGTCATAGCTCTTAGCAGTGATGATTTTATGGGATTCTTCATAAATAAAATTAATTATATTAAAAATGAAATCATTGGCATCCACCCAAACATGATTACTTCTTCCTCAGTAAATGAGGCAGCATCGGAAAGAACTGTAGAACCTCATTTGTGCTTAGGCTGTTTTCATTCAGCCGAGCTTTCGGAATAATCAAAAATATTAGCCTCATCTAACCCTTCAACTTGTATGTTGGACCCAATCCCAACCAAATTATTTAAGGAAGTGTTCCACTTGGTTCCTGGCCTCATTTTAGATATGATGAATCTATCCTTAGTAAACGGATACGTACCACAAGAATTTAAAATAGCTGTAATTAAACCTTTACTCAAGAAACCTTCCCTTGATCAAGATGACTTAGTGAATTACAGACCTATATCTAACCTTCCTTTTCTTAATCTAAAATCCTTGAGAAAATAGTTGCTAATCAAGTCTGTGAGCATCTAAACAGTAACGAGCTGTTTGAAGAGTTTCAGTCAGGTTTAGTGCTCATCATAGCACTGAAACAGCACTGGTGAAGGTTACTAATGATATTCTCATGGCCTCAGATAATGGACTTGTGTCTGTTCTGGTTTTGTTAGATCTCAGTGCTGCTTTTGACACAGTCGATCATAATATTCTCTTAGAAAAGCTTGAACATGTTGCAGGGATCAAAGGAACAGCACAAGGCTGGTTTAAATCATATTTGTCTGATAGATTCCAGTTTGTTCATGTAAATGATAAATCTTCTTTACACTCAAGTGTTAGCTGTGGAGTTCCACAGGGTTCTGTGCTTGGACCATATATATGCTTCCAAATTGGTAGAATCATTAGACAGCATGGGATAAATTTCCACAGCTATATTTATCCATAAAACCGGATGAACCCAGTCAGTTAGGTAGATTACAGGGATGTCTGGAAGACATAAAAACATGGATGACTCTAAACTTTTTGCTCTTAAATTCTGACAAGACAGAAGTTGCTGTCTTTGGACCAGAAGTTCTAAAAAAGAAACTGCTTAGTCAATCACTTCATCTGGATGGCATTAAATTGGAAACTGTTACCTCAAGGCTGGACTACAGTAATTCTTTACTATCAGGTAGTCCGCAAAATGCCATTAAAAGCCTTCAGTTGATCCAAAATGTGGCAGCAAGAGTTCTGATAAATATTAAAAAGGGGTCACATTTCTCTGGTTTTAGCTTCCCTTCATTGGCTCCCTGTTAAATCCAGAATAGAATTTAAAATACTCCTTCTTCCATATAAAGCCCTTAATAATCAAGCTCCATCATACATCAGAGATCTGATTGGTCCATATGTTCCTAACAGAGCACTTCGCTCTCAGACTGCAGGTTTACTTGTAGTTCCTAGGATTTCTAAAAGTAGAATGGGAGGCAGATCTTTTAGTTATCAGGCTCCTCTCCTGTGGAACCAGCTCCCAGCTTTAGTCTGTGAGGCAGACACTCTGTTTACTTTTAAGGCCAGGCTTAAAACTTTTCTTTTTGATAAAGCTTATAGTTAGAGTGGCTAAGGTCATCCTGAGCTATCTCTGTAGTTATCCTGCTATAGGCTTAGACTGCTGGAGGACAGACTTACCAATTTTCTTCACTCTGCTACTTCCTTTTCTACTACTACTCTCCAGTTGTCTTACAGTACATTCTGTTATTTCGACTGTTAACTTTGTTTTCTCTCAGTGTTTTTCTCTCCATAGAAGATATACCTGGTCTGGTATCCTGCTTGGCTGCAATGCTCTGTGGGACGGGGGGCATCGACTGGGATGATGCTCCCAGTAACTGAACATCCACTGTGTCCTGTTATCAACTTTTTTACTTTCCATAACGTAGAAAGTACTCATATCAGATCTTCTGTTCTTTCTGTATCTCCACTCTGTCTTCTCAAACCCCCAGGCGGTCGTGGCAGATGGCCGCTCCTACAGAGCCTGGTTCTACTAGAGGTTTCTTCCTGTTAAAGGGGAGTTTTTCCTCTCCACCGTCGCTACATGCTTGCTCAGTATGAAGGATTGCTGAAGGATTGCTGTGGTTGGAAAGTCTGCCCAACCTCACGCCATTGACTGACGTAATCTGCTCAGATTCCTTAAATAGGAAAGTTTTTAACTGATTGGAATGTTTGTATAAATGTATTGAAATGACTTCTTGTTAAGTGCCTTGAGATGACATCTGTTGTGAATTGCCGCTCTATATATAAACTGAATTGAATTTTGCAGGGCTCTGGCAGTCCTCCTCCTGTTCCTCCTTTCACAAAGGCGGAGGTAGCGGTCCTGCTGCTGGGTTGTTGTCCTCCTACGGCCTCCTCCACGTCTCCTGATGTACTGGCCTGCCTCCTGGTAGTGCCTCCATGCTCTGGACACTACGCTGACAGACACAGCAAACCTTTGTGCCACAGTTCACCTGGATGTGCCATCCTAGATGAGCTGCACTACCTGAGCCACTTGTGTGGGTTGTAGACTCCGTCTCATGCTACCACTAGAGTTAAAGCACCAGCAGCATTCAAAAGTGACCAAACATCAGCAGGAAAGCATAAGAACTGAGAAGTGGTCTGCGGTCACCACCTGCAGAATCACTCCTTTATTGGGGATGTCTTGCTCATTGCCTATAATTTCCACCTGTTGTCTATTTTATTTGCACAACAGCCTGGGAAATTGATTGTCAATCAGTGTTGCTTCCTAATTTGACAGTTTGATTTCACAGAAGTGTGATTGCCTTGGAGTTACATTGTGTTGTTAAAGTGTTCCCTTTATTTTTTTAGCGGTGTATATATACTGGATCAGATTTTAATTTCAGTTCATACCCCCATGGTCGGTAGACCTTATTCATTCAACCAGGGCAGCTATCTGTCTAAACTCATTGAGTGTACCAATTACTGTATATTCATATCAACCACAATAAAGCTATAACGTTGTATAAAAAGGATAAGAATTTGCCTGTTCGTATCTGATTAAATGTGCTGGAGGTCTGTGATAAGACAGGTCTACATATAGCCAGACTCCTCACCTCTGTGTGCTTTCATTCTTCAGCAAAGCTTTGGCTTGCTGCTCACTAACAATGACAGCCTTCACCTGCGGTGGGTTCATGTGGACATTGAGCTTCCCACCCACTAGAAGGCGGACTGTAGCTGCAAACTTTGTCTGGGTCTTTAACACCTGGGGTGGCTGTTTTTCAATGATGAAGGTGCTGAAAAACACAGAACACAGTAACATGTTGGTCAACAGTTTACAGCTAATTTAATATAATCTCAGTATATTGATAAGGAGGACATCAATGAGAGACTAATTACTGAATAAGAATAAAACATCCCCTCAGTAGGGCTGCATTGATCAGTCGTCATTGATGACATTGATCTAAAATGTAAAATTGAGACAAAATTTTTTTTGTAGTAGGTCATACTACGGCTGTCACTATACTAAAGAGAGCAGTTATTAAACCACTGCTAAAGGACAGGGACAACATGTTAATGCAGGACTACAGGCCAATCTCTAATCTTCCATTCATCAGCAAGAGTATTGAAAAAGCTGTTTCAACAATTAAATTGCTTCCGAATAATGACAAACTGTTTTGATAATTTCCTGTGCTCACTACAGCAGTGAGACTGCCCTCGTCAAAGTTTCCAATGACATCCACATAAATACAGACCGTGGTAGAACCACAGTGCTGGTTCTGTTGGACCTCAGTGCAGCATTTGACACTGTTGATCATGATATACTATTGGAACGACTGGAGAGCTCCCAAGTTAAAAAGTAAACAGCTACAGACACATCCGAAATGTTGGAGAGAATGTGGGGAGCTGGACTATGACCGTTCACATATTTTTTGGAAATGCCCAATACTTTTAGAGTTCTGGAAAATGTGGCTCTGGCGGTCCTTTGGACGTCTTTGCTCCGATCTCCTTCATGTCTGCATCGATTCCTGGGAGACGGATTGATGTCTGCTCACACCAACTATCGAACACTCTTATGGAGAAACCTTATATGCACCAGCATGCTAACACACACACATAGATGTGGGGTCTCTGGTGTTTAAGGAAATATTCTTGGGCTGAGGTTATCATTACTAGAGCTTGATTAATCGGTACCATGAGTTTTTCTGTGACATTGTTGTTGTATTTTTATATCTATTTTTGTGTGATGTGGTTGTGTAATTCTTAGTTCACAATGTTTGGTTGGTTTTGTCGATGTTCCTTTTTCATGTTTTGTTTTTCCCCCTCTCTTTGCCGTCCTGTGGGTATGGAGGCAGACTTCAATGTTTTCCTGTGTTTTCTTTGTTCCCCTTCCTCTTGTATTTTCAACTCACCCTCTCTCATGACATTTTGTTTCCTACCTCTCTTCTTCATCTTCCTTCTTTCTTCTCCTTAATTTTCCGTCTCTGTGTCCATAACATCAGGAAATAAAAACCCCAACAATTCATAATAAAGATTTTTCACACATAAATCAAGTGGAGTACTATAGCAAAAGCTGTAATGCTCCGCTTGTGAAAGTAAATCTGTTGGGCTTCTACTTGGTACTCAGACACCAATTCTGAGCTCCACACTGCCAAACAGGACACGTAAAAAAAAAAAAAAAAGAGTTCTGGAAAATAGTCTATATTGTCCTGGGCCAAGTATTGGGATATAAATGACCATTAAAACCCAAATTATTTTATCTTTGTAATTTTACTGAAGGTACGATACATAAAAGTGATGCATATTTAGTAAAGATAATGTTGATATCAGCTAAAAAATGTCTCACAAGGAAATGGGGGAAAGTTGCTGTGCCATCAAAAGATCAATGGATATCTACGATTGAGGACATAGTTGTAATGGAAAGACTAACTCACAGACTGAGACTTCAAGAACTATAAATGGCAAGAAAATGGAAAAATGGACATAATATAAACCGAAAGATTAACAAAGTTAGGTCACCCACACATGTTTGTTGGAGCCATAAATTAAATAAAGAAATGTGTTAGATGTTTATTCATTAATGTTTGACATGTTGTTTATGTTTACGACTCCACTGTGTGGGTCAACCAACTAGGGGCAGAGATATGAAGTCTCATTAAATACAACCTGTTGCTCAGATGATGGGAGGAAGTGATGGGACGACGTACTGTTTGTTGACCGCACACATCCGAGATCGCTGATTTGTTGTAAATGCATGTCTCATATTTTATTGGAGTACGCACGTTTTTTTTTTTTAAACAAGTGATGGAACTTTAAACTTAAATAAAGCGATAAACCATTTATGGGATCTCAGCGGATCTTTTCCCCCTTCTTGCGCATCATACAACATACCCGAACCCACCTCTGTAACTCAGCAGCACGCAACCTAACTACACAAGCCTGGAGCCGCTGGAACAAATGTCAACAAACAACGGCATCAAGATCATTATTAGAGAAAGGTGGATTTCAAAGGGATCAATGTAAGCAACTACTGGACAGATCACCCAGAGGTACGATACAAAATTATCGGACTGCTAGACAGAAAGCGATGGAAAAGAGGTAAGTACACTAGCGAGTGTGTGCGTGAATCTGCTCATGAGGATAAGAGGATATGGCAAGTGTGGAATCACTGCCCTGCCTGTTTGAGAAGTTCTGATCACCTGCTGAGTTGATGTGCCAGATTTGCTGTTGCAAGAGATCATGTCTTAACTAATGAACTGTTTGCAAGAGATACCACCGATGAGGTTGAGGACATGTGATATAGTTGGATGAATCATGAACATTATTTTATTTTGAAGTGAATATTTAAAGAACAGATGAGTCAAATAAGTGCTGGTGCTGCAAAACAAATGGATTTTGGGAAAAGACAAATAAAGCTCACGGCTAAGGCTTTGGATTATAAAATTGAAAAGCTGCAGCAACAGCACACAATTTTAGCTAATAAAGTGAAAGGGCTCAGTACAGAGATAAAAACTTTTGAAAAAGAAAGAAAATGCTTCCAATGTGCATCTTCAGAAAGAGAGGTTGATCCTGCTCTGTAAAAATACAGCACTGTCAAATAAAGCATTAATTCCTTTATTGTCAGAGGATGAACAGAATAAACACAGTGAATGGTTCAACAATTTAATGGAACACTGTAATGCATTTAAAAGCACTGTATAAAGATGGCTGGATGTACCAGATGAGTTGCTTCAGGAAGGAAGCCATGAGGAGCCCTATTGTGCTGTTAATGAAACAATTAAAGAACTACAAGAATTGGAATTTATTCCCCCTACTGACCAGATGGAGGAACTGCAGGACAATATAAGACCAAGTGACAGTGTGTCAAATATTGGAAGCAGAGCAAGGTCGCGAAAGCTTGGCATCAGGGGCAAAATCTTCCACTTCTTCTGTGTGTCTGAAGGCTGAGGCTGATTTAGCGACTTTGATGGTGAGACAAAAACTGTTTAAAGAAAAACATGAATTAGAGGAAGAGGAACAAAGATCAAGAAAGAGGAAGGAACAACTTAAACTGGATGTAGAGATCAAAAGTTTACTGTTCTAAGATCACAGGGCTCCATAAGTGGAAAAAAAAGTCTATTGGAGATGGATTAGGGTTAATTGGAGATGGAATGAATTCTTATGTGAAAAAAAGAAAAGAAAATTCTCTTTCAGTTGATGCTACATCTTCTATCCCACAAATAAAGAACATGGAAGATGTGGAAAAGAGATGTTCTGATCCATCAGTAAGGCCTAAATCCATGTATCTCAGCCACGAGAACTTCCTATTAAGAGCTGCGTGTCTTTGCCTCAACAACAGTGGACGCATAACTCACATTTTGAACATGTTCAAAATGTGAATCATAATTCAGGAAGTGCTGATCAAAGTAATGTGTTGGAAATAATGAGAAAACAAAATGAAATCACAACCTTATTAGTACAACAACAATGTTTATCAGCTCTACCGAAAAATAAAATTCCAATATTTAATGGTGATCCACTAAAATACCATGCATTTATTAGGGTTTTTGAGAATGGAGTAGAAAGAAACACTGAGTTATAGTGATCGACTTTATTATCTTGAACAGTTCACTTCTGGTCATCCAAAAGAGCTGGTTCAAAGTTGTCAGCATCTTAATCCTAAACGAGGATACATCAAAGCGAAAACAATATTGAAGGAGCAATTTGGAAATGAACAGAAGATCGCATAAGCTTACATGGAGCGAGTTTTCTCATGGCCACCAGTAAAAGTTGATGACATGAAAGCTCTTCAGGATTACAGCCTCTTCCTCAGAGGATGTGCCATTGCAATGGAGGAAGTACACTACTTGGATGAATTGGATATTCCCTCCAATATGATAACAGTGATCCAGACATTGCCTTACAAGCGCCCAGATAAATGGAGGACCATAGCTTGTGAATTACAGGAAAGACATGAACAGAGGGCTACATTCACCGATATTGTCAACTTCATTGAGAGACAAGTCAGGATTCTAACTGACCCAACATTTGGAAACATTCATGATGTTCACTGATCAGCTATGAACAAAGGGCTGAACAAACAAAGATCACAGCCTCATTCTAAATTAAAAGGCAGTAGTTTTGCTACAGCTGCAGCTCCTTTAGAAAGAAAACCTCAGATTAAGGATGATCGACCAAGCCCCAGAACCCAGAGACTGTCTTTGTTGCGGAGATGGACATGCATTGATATTGTGTGGACAGTTGGAATCAAAGGCCCATAAAGGGATGATTGGTATCTTAAAGGAGAATGGTGTCTGTTTCAGTTGTTTGTGTATACGACACATCAGCAAGGATTGCAAGAAACGGAGCATCTGTAGAAAATGTGGGCATAAACATCCAACTGTTTAACATATCCATCCAAAGGAAAAAGCAACAACAATTCTGACCTTGCAGGTGAGGAGCTGAAAGTTACTGTTGATAACACCCTTGGGTCCAGTGGCTTAACAGGGTCTGGTGATCAGGACTGCAAACTTCCAATTGTCCCAGTGCAAGTTAAGGCAAAGATAGGCAACAGGATAATTAAAACATATGCATTTTTGGACCAAGGAAGTACAGCGTTTTTTTGTACGAGATCCTTATGCATAAGCTTGGCCTTAATGGACGAAAAGCTCACATACTTTTAAGAACTATGGGCCAGGAGAAAGTGGTGAGTAGCCATGTGGTGGTTGATTTAGAAGTGGCTGGGCTGGAAGGAGAGGATTTCTGTGAGTTGCCCAAAACATATATGCAAGAGCGCATGCCAGTGCACAGAGGAAATATACCTAGGCAACAGGACCTAAAACCTTGGCCTCATCTGAATCAAGTTCATTTGCCTGAACATAAGCTGATGTTGACCTATTGATTGGAACAAATGTTCAAAAGGCTTTGGAGCCTCTTGAAGTCATATGAAGTATTGATAACGGTCCCTTTGCAATTAGAACCATGCTTGGTTGGACCGTGAATGGACCACTTTCAGGAGAACATGGAGCTTCAGAGGATGAGGAAATGCCAGAGCTAACAGTGAACAGACTGGCAGTTGTGAATTTGGAGAAGATCTGGCACCATCAATTTAAGGTAGATTTTCCTGAATATAACATAGAAGAGCAGCAAGGATTATCCAGAGAAGATCAAAGGTTTATGGAGTTAATCAGCAACTCTGTAAAAAAAACATCATGGTCATTATCAGATTAACCTGCCTCTGAGAGAAAAGGAACCAAGAATGCCAAATAACAGGAAGATTGTGGAGCAGCGGGCGTTGCAACTAAAGAAAAGTCTTCGCTCCGCCACCCCTGGATTGCACCCCTACAGACTGGTGGAAAATGAATGAAACAAGATTCCAGAGGCTTGCCAGGTTAGAACAGAGGTATGTGTATCACAGCGACGTCTGTCCCCTTACAGCAGGTGATCTCGGCGCTGACCCCAGCGCATGTTAACATGCTCATCTTTCTCAACAAAAATCACTAGACTGATGCTAAAGTTGTAAATAAGTTACGGTTTCTTTTGTTTTTGTCTTTTTTACTCTGTTAATGCGCCTAATTCATTGTTGTTAGGTACGCTGATCTCTCATCCTCTTTCTAGACTCTTTTTGCCAAATGTAACAAAAAACTATAAGACCTATAAGTATTATATATTTTTTTATTAAGGTATTGTTTAACATGACTTTTTTGTTGTTTTTTTTGGAGAAGAAAAAAATTATGAGCGTCAGTTGTGTTAATGAGTAGCCTACCGTCTTTTAGCTGTCGGCTCCGCTGCTTATAGCGCATATTTTCTTTGTGCAACTACCGTGAATTAATTCCGTTTAACTTCCACTAGAGGTGTCCCACTTGTAATGAAGATCTCAATGAGGAAACACGCCATTTTTCTATTCTCACTGCATTTTAATATAGCCTATGAACACTGAATTTTAATATAAAAATATCAATGATTAATAGAAAATCGATCGTTAATTCTCCCGATGATCGATCAAGACAGTTTAATCGAATGCCCATCCCTAATTGGTGTGGTTGCTCGATTTAGAAAAGAACCAGTAGCAATCACGGCTGATATTGAGTCCATGTTTAATCAGGTGAAGATCCCAGAAATTAATAAGGATCTGTTGAGATTCTTAGGGTGGGCAGATGGGGATATGACTAAAAACTTGGAAGATTTCAGAATGAACATTCATCTCTTTGGAGCAACATCATCCCCAAGCTGTGCCAATTTTGCGCTTAGAAAATGTGCAGAAGACCACAAAAATGAATTCAGCTATGAGGCTGTGGATCATGTGTTGCATGATTTCTATGTGGATGACTGCTTAGTGTCTGTAGCTTCAGAAGAGCAAGCAGTATAACTCTATTATGAACTTTTTGCCCTTCTTGCAGAGGGTGGTTTCAGGCTAACCAAGTGGATAAGTAATCGACATGCTGTCCTGGCTGCAATACCCGAAAATCATCGATCTAAGGATGTCAAAGGGCTGGACATGAATAAAGATCATTTGCCTGTGGAGAGAGTCCTTGGAGTTGAATGGTGTATTCAGCCTGATTCTTTCAGATTCAAGATGGTAATCAAAGATAGACCACACACTAGGAGGGGAATCTTGTCTACAGTGAGTTCCATCTATGATCCATTAGGAATATTGAGTCCAATTGTGTTGAAGGCAAAGAAAATCTTGAGTGAGCTCAGCAGGAAAGCCTGTGGTTGGGATGAGTGAGCGTCTAAAGAATGGGCAAGCAGGTTACAAGAACTGTACCTTATCGAGAAATTTTTGCCTGAAAAGTTGTTTGAAGCCAGCAGATTGTGGAGAAGTGATTGGTGCGCAGTTGCATCAAGTGAAGATTGATATGGCACAGTCACCTACTTGGTAACACAAAGGCACAAATACACAGTACTTTCCTTATGGGAAAGGCAAGAGTGGCTCCATTGAAACCCACGACTATTCCCCGCATAGAACTCATTGTCACCACAATGTCGAGTCGCATGGAAGTGCTATGTGGAAAAGAACTGCGGATGCAACTCAAACCTTCTGTGTTTTGGACCGACAGTACATCTGTACTAAAGTTTATCAAGAATGAGACCTCTAGCTTTAAAGTGTTTGTCCCAAATAGAGTCTCAGATATTCGGAAAATCTCACAACTTCCTCAGTGGAGGTATGTCGAAAGCTCGAGCAATCCAGCGTTCCTGAAGAACAAATTGTTGATGTCAGGGCCTGCTTTTCTAAAAAACCCAGAGAACGTATGGCCTGTTGATCAGCACGTTTTTCCCAATGATGTAAAGGAGGATTCTGAAATTAAGACAGCTGTCATAGTTAATTTGTTACAGGTAAACATGATGGACAATCCTGTGACTCTCATGATTCAATATTTATTCTCGTTCAATCACCTGAAAAGATCAGTTGGTTGGATTTTGAGATTCAAAGGTTGGCTTTGGTCCTGCTGTCAGAAAAAAAAGAAACTAAGCATGGATCTAATCTAGAATGTCTCAAATGTTGAGCATCAAAAATTTCCATCGAAGGATAAAACGGATGTTATCAAGCAAGAAAAGATTCAAAGACTTTTAACCGTTGAAGAAATGGAGAAAGCCGAGTTGGAAATAATAAAGTTCTGTCAAAGAAAGTTTGCTGAAGAGATTTCAAGATTGGAGAAAGGTGATACAGTGAGAAACTGTAGTCAGATAAAGAAGTTCAGTCCAGAGATCAGAGATGGTGTCTTGAGAGTTGGCTTCTCCCATGCCTATGTGATATAATATTATCTAAAGATCTTCATATTTCCAATCTTCTTCTAAGGGATATCCATCAACAGAGAGGACATGGTGGGCGGAATCACATGTTATCTAAGCTGAGAGAGAAGTTTTGGATTATTAGTGCCAATTCTGCTGTCAGAAAGATTGTGTCAAAGTGTGTGATTTGCAGAAGAATAAATGCTAAGCGGTCTTTAGACAAATGGCAGACTTACCTGCAGATAGTGTGACCCCAAATGAACCACCATTTACCCATGTTGGGGTAGATTATTTTGGACCATTTGAGGTGAAGAGCAGGAGGAGTGATGTGAAGAGGTACGGAGTGATTTTTACCTGTCTGGCAATACTAGCTATTCACATTGAAGTAGCAGCTTCGCTGGATACGGACTCTTTCATAAATGCTCTTAGGAGATTTATGGCAAGACGTGTATAAGTTTAGGAAATACGATCAGATAATGGCACGAATTTCGTCACAGCGGGAGCTGAGAGCGGCTATTCAGCAGTGGAATCACTCACAAATCAATAAAGTCCTTCTTCAGAGAGAAATCAAGTGGCCATTCAACCCTCCCACTGGTTCACATCATGGAGGAATCTGGGAGAGATTGATTCGATCCATACGGAAGGTCCTCAACTCCACTTTGGACGTACAACATCTGGATGAAGAAGGTCTCCATACCATTCTTTGAGAAGTGGAAGCTATAATCAATAGATGTCCAATTATCAAGGCTTCCATGGATCTGGATGATCTTGAGGCATTGACACCTAACCATCTGTTGCTCCTTAAGACTCAACCCTCTTCACCACCAGGAGATTTCCAGTAAGAGGAAGTGTATTCTCGACGACGATGGAGGCAAGTTCAGTATATGTCGGACCTGATTTGGAAGAGATGGGTTAGAGAATACTTGCTTCTGCTTCAGGAACGTCAAAGATGGTTTGGAGTGAAGCACAACATTACCTCCGGTGATATCGTGCTTATTATGGATGGAACTGCACCTCGCAATTCTTGGATAATGGGAAGAGTCCTGGAAGCTTTACCAGACAAGAAAAAATTTGTACGACAGGTGCGTGGAAATACAACAAATAGCATCATGGATCGTCTAATAACCAAGCTTTACCTGTTTCAAGAGGCTGAAGATGGATAGACAAATACTATGAAGAAGCGACAGCACATGGACTTTGACGTCACGAAGCTGCAAACACAGAATGCTGATTGCATAGACTTTCTTGACTCTGATTCTGATGGAATACATGTTTCACTAGAAGAGATTTTATGAATTTAGTGTTATTTCCATTTAAGACCTCCTACACATGTATAATGTAATTATTAAGTAGTTTAATAATTAGGGGCTGGAGTGTAGGAGCCATGAATTGAATAAAGAAATTTGTTAGATGTTTATTCCTTAAAGCCCCTCCCTGGGCTGCCACCTTATCGTGGTGGAGGGGTTTGAGTGTCCCAATGATCCTAGGAGCTATGTTGTCGGGGGCTCCTGGTAGGGTCACCCATGGCAATTTGGTTCTAGGTGAGGGATCAGACAAAATGCAGCCCAAAAGACCCCTATGATGAATGACATAAATGGATCTAGTGTTCCCTCGCCCGGACACGGGTCACCAGGGCCCCCCTCTGGAGCCAGGCCTGGAGGTGGGGCACATTGGCGAGCGCCTGGTTGCCGGGCCTTTACCAATGGGGCCCGGTCGGGCTTAGCCCGAAGAGGTAACATGGGTCCCCCTTCCCATGAGCTCACATCCTGTGGGAGGGGCGATAGGGGTCGGGTGCTGTGCAGGATGGGCGGCGGCTGAAGGCGGCTGCCGAAGGCGGGGGGCATTGGCGGGGACCTTGGCGGTCCTCGGCTGCAGAAGCTGGCTCTCAGGACATGGAACGTCACCTCTCTGGTGGGGAAGGAGCCGGAGCTGGTGTGAGAGGTTGAGAGGTTTCGACTGGACATCGTCGGACTCACCTCGAAGCACGGCTCTGGCTCTGGAACCCGTCTCCTCGAGAGGGGTTGGACTCTCTTCCACTCTGGAGTTGCCCCCGCTGAGAGGCGCCGAGCTGGGGTGGGCATACTTGTTGCCCCCCATCTCGGCGCCTGTACGTTGGGGTTTACCCCGGTGAACGAGAGGGTAGCCTCCCTCCGTCTACGGGTGGGTGCGCCAAAAAGCACATCAGATTACCACCCTTTTTGGAGTCTTTGGAGGGGGTGCTGGAGAGTGCTCCTCCCGGGGACTCCCTTGTTCTGCTGGGGGACTTCAACCCTCACGTGGGCAATGACAGTGAGACCTGGAGGGGTGTAGTTGGGCAGAATGGCCCCCCCGATCTGAACCCGAGTGGTGTTTTGTCATTGGACTTCTGTGCTCGTCATGGATTGTCCATAACAAACACCATGTTCAAGCATAAAGGTGTCCATATGTGCACTTGGCACCAGGACACCCTAGGCCGCAGCTCGATTATCGACTTGGTTGTCGTCTCATCTGATCTGCGGCCGCATGTTTTGGACACTCTGGTGAAGAGAGGGGCTGAGCTGTCCACTGACCACTACCTGGTGGTGAGTCGGCTCTGATGGTGGGGGAGGACGCCAGACAGACCTGGCAGGCCCAAACGTGTTGTGAAGGTCTGCTGGGAACATCTGGCAGAGTCTCCTGTCAGACAGAGCCGCAACTCACATCTCCGGCAGAACTTCGAACACGTCTCGGGGGAGGCGGGGGACATTGAGTCCGAGTGGACCATGTTCTGCGCCTCCATTGTTGAGGCGGCTGACCGAAGCTGTGGCCGCAAGGTGGTCGGTGCCTGTTGCGGCGGCAACCCCCGAACCCGCTGGTGGACTCCGGCGGTAAGGGATGCCGTCAGGCTGAAGGAGGAGTCCTCTCGGGTCTTTTTGGCTTGTGGGACCCCTGAAGCAGCTGATAGGTACCGGCAGGCCAAACGGAGTGCGGCTCGGATTGTCGCGTAGGCAAAAACTCGGGCGTGGGAGGAGTTTGGAGAGGCCATGGAGAACGACTTCCGTACGGCTTCGAAGCGATTCTGGTCCACCAGCCGGCGTCTCGGGGGGGAGGCGGTCAGCCACCAACACTGCTTACAATGGGGATGGTGTGCTGCTGACCTCGACGCGGGACGTTTTGGGCCGGTGAATGGAATACTTCGAAGACCTCCTTAATCCCAACGGCACGCCTTCCAATCTGGAAGCAGGTTTTGGGGACTTTGGGTCGGGCTATCTCTGGTGCTGAGGTCACTGAGGTCATTAAAAAGCTCCTCGGTGGGAAGGCTCCGGGGCTGGATGAGATTCGGCCGGAGTTCCTCAAGGCTCTGGATGTTGTGGAGCTGTGTTGGTTAACGCGGCTCTGCAATATTGCGTGGACATCGGGGGCAGTTCCCTTGGATTGGCAGACCGGGGTGGTGGTCAACTACAGGGGAATCACACTTCTGAGCCTCCCTGGTAAGGTCTATTCAGAGGTTCTGGAGAGGAGGGTCGGATGGATAGTTGAACCTCGGATCCAGGAGTAACAATGCGGTTTTCGTCCTGGCGGTGGAACACTGGACCAGCTCTACACCCTCAGCAGGGTCCAGGAGGGTGCGTGGGAGTTTGCCCAACCGGTCTACATGTGTTTTGTGGACTTGGAGAAGGCGTTCGACCGTGTCCCTCGGGGCGCCCTGTGGGGGGGTACTCCGGGAGTTTGGGGTACCGGGCCCCTTGATACGGGCTGTTAGGTCCCTGTACGACCGGTGCCAGAGTTTGGTTCGCATTGCCGGCAGTAAGTCGGGCTTGTTTCCGGTGAGAGTTGGACTCCGCCAAGTTTGCCCTTTGTCACCGATCCTGTTCCTAACTTTTATGGACAGGATTTCTAGGCGCAGCCAAGGTATTGAGGGGATACGTTTTGGTGGCCTCAGGATCGGGTCTCTGCTTTTTGCAGATGACGTGGTCCTGTTGGCTTCATCGGAACGTGATCTACAGCTTTCGCTGGAGCGGTTTGCAGCCGAGTGTGAAGCGGCTGGGATGAGAATCAGCACCTCCAAATCAGAGACCATGGTCTTGAGCCAGTAAAGGGTTGGGTGCCTTCTCCGGGTTGGTGATGGGTTAGGGCCCTTCCCCAAGTGGAGGAGTTTAAGTATCTGGGGGTCTTGTTCACGAATGAGGGAAAAATGGACAGATTGGTAGGACATCTGAAGTTATGCGGGCGCTGTACCGGTCGATCTACGTTCCTACCCTCATCTATGGTCACGAACTCTGGGTGGTGACCAAAAGAACGAGATAACGGATACAAGTGGCTGGAATGAGTTTTCTCCGCAGAGTGTCTGGGCTCTCCCTTAGAGATAGGATGAGAAGCTCAGTCATCCGGGGGGGGGGGCTCAGAGTCGAGCCGCTGCTCTTCCACATCGAGAGGAGTCAGTTGAGGTGGCTCGGGCATCTGGTCGGGACGCCTCCTGGACACCTCCCTTGTGAGGTGTTTCAGGCACGTCCCACCGGGAGGAGGTCCAGGGGAAGGCCCAGGACACGCTGGAGGGACTATGTTTCTCGGCTGGCCTGGGAATGCCTTGGGATTCCTCCCGAGGAGCTGGAACAAGTGGCTGGGGAGAGGGAAGTCTGGGTCTCTTTGCTAAAGCTGCTGCCCCCGCGACCCGACCCTGGATCTGGTCAAAGCATCTAGACAAAGCAGGCAGCACTGTGAGGATCATGTTCTTTGATTTCTCCAGTGCATTTAACACAATTCAGCCTAATTTGCTTGGTCAGAAACTTCTGAAGACACAGGTGGAGCCCTCAACAATCACCTGGATCAATGACTACCTGATCAACAGATCACAATTTGAGAGACTGAAGGATTGTGTGTCAAACCAGGTGGTCAGCAGCACAGGAGCACCACAGGGGACCGTACTCTCACCATACCTTTTTATTCTGTACACCTCAGATTTCCAGTACAAATCAGAGACCTGTCACCTGCAGAAATACTCAGATGATTCTGCAATCGTCTCACTTTGAATGTGAACAAAACAAAGGAGATGATTGTAGATTTCATAAACAGGGATAAGTCAAAAACTGTTTCCATCATGGGAGAAGAAGTGGAGGTGGTTGTGGCGTATAAATACCTCGGAGTTCATCTTGACAACAGACTGGACTGGAGACTGAACAGTGAAGCAGTCTATAAGAAGGGACAGAGCAGACTGTACTTCTTGAGGAAGCTTAGATCCTTCAAGGTTTGCAGCAAGAGGGTGCATATTTTCTACAAGTCTGTTGTGGAGAGTGTAATCTCTTCAGCCGTCATCTGTTGGGGTAGCAGCATCAGAGCTAGGGACTTAAAAAGGCTCAACAACCTGATAAAGAAGGTTCTGGTTCTGTTCTTGGGACAACTGTGGAACATCTGGAGATGATAGTGCAAAGAAGGATTCTTCATAAGATCAAAAAAAATTATGGACAACCCTGAGCATCCTCTTCATGAGACAGTCATACAACAACAGAGCATCTTCAGTCGGAGGCTTCTTCAGTTTTGCTGCAATACAGACCGCTACATGAAATCCTTCCTGCCCACAGCCATCATCATCTACAACAACTCCTTAAAGAATTAATTATATGAGCTATACCAACACTTAATTTCCCTCTGGGATCAATAAGGTATTTTTGAATTTGAATTGGATAAGCGGAAGAAAATGGATGGATGAATGGATGGATGGGTTTATTCCTTAAAGCTGCAATCCGGAGAATATATTTATCTATCAAAGTTTTATAAATCTTTAAAATGATAGTGGGTTTCAATACTATGATAAAAGGGCTAGTGCTCCACAACACTTATTTTTTTTTAATGGCACCTTCCTCACGTAGACCCCTATGCATTTAACAGAGAGCGGCAAATTTTTTTAGCCAATAGAATTCGAGTTTCCGCATTGTCGGCTGTCAATCAACTTTCATACGGATCTCGCAAACATGTGAACATGTGGTCACGCACACAGACCGCTCCGTGTCTTCTCGTTTACAGTTGCCATATTGTGAGAGAGCATCAGTCATGCAGAAGTTGCTCACCTCTGAAATGTCCATAGCATAAACACAATCGGGTGGTGCTCAATAGCGCTTGCTGCTTACTTCTTTGACTCGCTATGTTGCCACAGGTGATGCCATTCTAAATTATTAGTTTTTTGTTTTGTTTCATCACTGAGATATGATAAAAAGGGAGGGCTATTGTGGAAAAATTTAATATATTAAGAATGATCTGTTCTGTGTAGTTCACATACTGATAGTTACTGTGTGTCTTTTCTTTATGATATGGTAACTAATCTGATTATATGACATTACATGAATTTAGGTCAGGACAAACCTGTTGGTTCAGGCTCCTACAGCCTGGGTTGGCATAGCAACTCTCTTTTACATCTAAGAACGTCCTTACATACATTGATTATGCTTTTGATATCAAATTTTCAACGCCTGTGAGTCATATGCTCTACTGACTGAGGAAATGTTGTCTGATTTAAAATTGATTGGCTCAGCATTACTGAACCTATATAATCCTGGGTCTCGTTTTGAAAGGGAGGTCAGTATTCCATATTCTCTGTTGACGCTGTACCTCCTTGCTTGATCAACCAAGTCTGTATTAAAACCTCCGAATATCTGAAGGAATCTCTCTCCTCTCTTATTTAAGAACTTCATTTACAGCGTGCACAACTGCTGCTGTAGGGCTGGAGGGAGGGGAGGGGAGTGTTTTGGGAGGGGCCTTGGTATGTCGGATTCAAAAAAACTCTCTCCCTAAAATACTCCGGACTGCAGCTGCTGTTGTTTGTATGTTTACGACTCCGATGTGTGGATTAACCACCCACCCGTAGACGGAGGGAGGCTACCCTCTCGTAAATGCATGTCTCATATTTTATTGGAGTATGCTCGTTTTTTACAAGAGATGGAACTTTAAACTTAAATAAAGCGATAAACCATTTTTGGCATCTCAGCAGATCTTTCCCCCCCCCCGTTCTTGCACGTCATACAACATACCCGAACCCACCTCTGCAACTCAGCGGCATGCAACCTAACTACACAAGCCTGGAGCCGCTGGAACAATGTTCTTGTTGTACCTTACGTTATAGAGTTCAATAAAATGTAATTGACAAAAAAATTAATTGCTCCTTTGAGAAATTTGCTACCACGTCAGCATGACGACTGTTTCAGTAGTGAGTTGCGTCACTGATCAGCACCAAAAGGCCCTCACAGCAGCAGAAATAACAGATTGAAATGGAAGAAGCAGGGATGGTTGTTGTGTTTCTGTTTGCTATGTTCTTGTAAACTACTTCGCCACCAACTCTTATTTTATAAAGTCAGTTGTTTGGCGACATCTGCTGATATGATTTCCCTCTGAGATACAACTAATCAGCAGGAGTAAACCCCAGCTTCTCCCCAGCGACTCTACCAGGCCATTTCTGAGTACATACCCTAAGACTGGTACTCCGCTGGTTCCTGTAATGACCCCAAAAACAGCCCCGTCAGGCCAGCCCAGTGAAGTGGAGTCACTTGCTTACCATGAAGTTCCAGTAAGATTACCCTGAAGTTCTGATTTGATTTATGTATTTGTAACCAGGACAATGCATATTAACAACAGTATAACTGTAACATGCCAGTATTAGCCAAAAGCTAGTTTACATCTGTAGTCCTGTCGGCCAGATATACATTGCTGTCCTAGGAGAGACAAAACAACTTACAAACAAAAACAATAAGACAATGTTAATCAGTTTATAGAATAGCGATGGCTACAAAGACATTTAGTAAAATAGTCAAAACTACTGTTTACATAGGAGAAAGAAAAAAACACTATACAAAGTAGAAGACAAAGACTCAAGATTGAGACAAGAGAGCAGCAGCAAAGATTTAGTGCTGACAGGTCTGGTTACTGATATTGAAAATGCACCTTTTGTCTAGTACTGCATCAATGTCTGCTCATACAGAGTTCAGCTGCAGATTTCTTTCTTTAAAAAAAAGGGACAGAATTCTTTCAACTATCAACACACGCTTGCTTATTATGACAGAATGCTGTAAAGTTCACAGCTTAGTGTCTTTAACTGTCCACTGTTGCCTCCGTCTACCTCAGGAGGAGGGATTGCTGTGAAGTCACTGACTCGATGCCATTGGTTGAGGTTCCTACATAGAAAACCTTTTACCAGTCAGTCTAATAAACAAAACCTGACTGCATCGAAGTGAACCTTATGCAACAGCATTGATATCTGTCTAGATATGGTTGGGGTGATCCAATTACATTCTTGTGCATATAAATGAGATCTGTTTGATTTGTAGTGGCTTGAGATGAGATTTGTTGTGAGCTGGCTGAATTGAAATCAGGAATAACAAGGATTTTATGGATCAATTACAGAAGATACATGGTTGAGTCTCACCTGGTGACCAGAGCGGAGATGATGTCCGTAATGTCCGCGTTGAGTTTGTTCAGCAGCTCTTCTATTGAGCCGGGCAGGGGAAGCTGCTGGGTAAGATGTTCACAGCGCCGAATTTGCTGTCGGTTCTGCCAAATCAGGTCCGCCAGCTTCTCACACCTTTACAAGAGGGAAAAAAACGGGAAATAACTCATCACAAAAGTTTGATACTTTTAGCTCCCAAACGTTTATGCACAAAAAAATTAATGTCTATAACGGGTTAATTTTATTGAATAGAATAAATATTTTCAGATTGTACCAGGACTGCAGAACGTCCAGCCCCCCCTCATGAGGACCACCATTGCCAGCCAGCTGCTGTCTCCTCTTCCACTGAATGAGCTCCTCGTCCAGGATCAGAGTCTGCTGTTTCCTCAGTAAACCAAGAGTCTTCTGGTGCTGTTCTGCCAGGTCCTATAAACAGAGAAACATCTGTGGGCAAAACTGACTTTATATTGTCGCAGCAAACAAACTCTGATTCAAGGAGAATGTTACGTTTGTCACAGCCCAACAAAATCCTCCTACATGCTGCTCTCTTCAGCCACAAAAAATAATAAGAGCTTTTTAGAATTGATTAGAAAGAATTTTTTCGATCCCATAAGCAAAACTTTACATCCAGGTAGAACATAAGATCTTTGAATAGATTAAACACTGAAAAATCTAAATCATTTTAATAAAACAAAAACTATAAATGATATCAAACACACATTATGTCTAACAGTCTTCGTTGAACTGCTCACACTCTGAACTTCTGTTACAGTCAGAGAGTCTCAGTAAAGCTGCCTCATTTGTCCCCGATGGCTTTTTAAGGCACTAGTGTCGACAGTGAGGTTTGATAAATGTTAGAAAAAAATGAGAATTTGGACAACATGGGCTCTAATCTCTGTTCCATTGGTCAAAACCATTGGGCTACTCTTTCTTGTTTCTGAGTGAATTATGGGGTTCTTCCCGCATTTGTTTTCTGGACCCATAGTCCTATATTCACCTGGACATAATGTGTCCTGACCAATGTTCCCTCTAATTTTTCATGTGTCTGAGGAAACACACAAACGGCAAATAAAACCCACACATTTCCAAAATAAGTTTCATAATCATATCAAGGTCATATTTTCAATGAAAGCTAAGGAAATGTGTGTTGGCAATTGAAATATAATATAGGGGGCCCCTATTTTGCTTTCCATAAAAAAGGAAACTTAATCACATCAATCATATTCTGTTTATTTAATTTTTCTTTTTAACCACAAAGAGCAGGAATACTATACTATACAACAGAGACACTTCTTTCACAACTAAAGAGCAAAATATTTGCTGTATTTTGTACATTTTGTGCTGTATGGCTGAAACACTAGCTGCAGCCATGATGGTTCCACAAGTCACATTGCTATTAATCGATTTATGGTGAATGAAATTTACAAAATACAGCAAATATTTTGCTATATTTGCTCACCCTATATTATATTTAAATTGCCAACAGACGTTTCCTTTAGTTTTCATTGAAAATATGACTTTGATATGATTATGAAACATATTTTGGACATGTGTTGGTCAAGGCCGGATTATATTAGCGGGGTCCCCTGGGCACAAAATGTTCAAAGGGCCCCCTCGCCGCCAAAACAATAACATAATTTAAATAGGATTTTCACCACAGTCTTGTAAAACTACATTGCTCATCTGAGGGCAACAATATCAAAAACACAACACAGTGGTGTAACTCCCTTGCCTATGTAAACACAAGTGACAGCAGATCATTAGGTTTGGGTCACTTTACCGCCCAAACCTCGATCACAGGATGAAGCTGAATATCTGGTCGCCCGATTATTAAAAGCAGCAGCTCCACCATTAATAAGAGCGTAAGCATTTACGTTAACTGTCCCCCACAATGCTGCGTCCCACAGCGGATAAACCCAGTCTGAGCTGCTGCTGCTACAGCTAACCTCAGGTTGTGTTCTGTAGCTAACGCAGTCCCGTCCGAACAGGTTCATTGGCTCACCATCATCCACCAGGTCTTCTTTTTCCTGATTTTCCTCCTTAGGTTTTACACAGAACGTGTCAGTAGATGACCGATTTCCTAATAAACACGTCTTCTTCTCATCTTTCTCTCTTTCATTTATAGAAGCCGCCTTTTTTATATATGCTTCTAATTGGTAGAATCATTAGACAGCATGGGACAAATTTCCACAGCTATGCCGATGATACACAACTATATATATCCATAAATCCTGATGAACCCAGTCAGTTAGGTAGATTACAGGCATGTCTGGAAGACATAAAAACATGGATGAACCTTAACTTTTTGCTTTTAAATTCTGACAAGACAGAAGTTGCTGTCTTTGGACCAGAAGTTCTTAAACAGAAACTGATTAGTCAATCACTTCATCTGGATGGCATTAAATTGGCCCCCAGTAATAACGTAAAGAACCTCAGCGTTATTTTTGACCGAGACTTGACATTTAAATCCCATATTAAACAGGTTTCTAGGATTTCTTTCTTTCACCTCCGGAATATTGCTAAATTAGAAACATCCTGTCCAGGAGTGATGCTGAGAAACTAGTCCATGCATTTGTTACCTCAAGGCTGGACTACTGTAATTCTTTACTATCAGGAAGTCCACAAAATGCCATTAAAAGCCTTCAGTTGATCCAAAATGCGGCAGCAAGAGTTCTGATGAATATTAAAAAGAGAGATCACATTTCTCCTGTTTTAGCTTCCCTTCATCGGCTCCCTGTTAAATCCAGAATAGAATTTAAGATCCTTCTTCTTACATACAAAGCCCTTAATAATCAAGCTCCATCATACATCAGAGATCTAATTGTTCCATATGTTCCTAACAGAGCCCTTCACTCTCAGACTGCAGGTTTACAGGTCCTTCTCAAAAAATTAGCATATCATGAAAAGGTTCTCTAAACGAGCTATTAACCTAATCATCTGAATCAACTAATTAACTCTAAACACCTGCAAAAGATTCCTGAGGCTTTTAAAAACTCCCAGCCTGGTTCATTACTCAAAACCGCAATCATGGGTAAGACTGCCGACCTGACTGCTGCCCAGAAGGCCATCATTGACACCCTCAAGCAAGAGGGTAAGACACAGAAAGACATTTCTGAACGAATAGGCTGCTCCCAGAGTGCTGTATCAAGGCACCTCAGTGGGAAGTCTGTGGGAAGGAAAAAGTGTGGCAGAAAACGCTGCACAACGAGAAGAGGTGACCGGACCCTGAGGAAGATTGTGGAGAAGGACCGATTCCAGACCTTGGGGGACCTGCGGAAGCAGTGGACTGAGTCTGGAGTAGAAACATCCAGAGCCACCGTGCACAGGCGTGTGCAGGAAATGGGCTACAAGTGCCGCATTCCCCAGGTCAAGCCACTTTTGAACCAGAAACAGCGGCAGAAGCGCCTGACCTGGGCTACAGAGAAGCAGCACTGGACTGTTGCTCAGTGGTCCAAAGTACTTTTTTCAGATGAAAGCAAATTTTGCATGTCATTCGGAAATCAAGGTGCCAGAGTCTGGAGGAAGACTGGGGAGAAGGAAATGCCAAAATGCCTGAAGTCCAGTGTCAAGTACCCACAGTCAGTGATGGTCTGGGGTGCCATGTCAGCTGCTGGTGTTGGTCCACTGTGTTTTATCAAGGGCAGGATCAATGCAGCTAGCTATCAGGAGATTTTGGAGCACTTCATGCTTCCATCTGCTGAAAAGCTTTATGGAGATGAAGATTTCATTTTTCAGCACGACCTGGCACCTGCTCACAGTGCCAAAACCACTGGTAAATGGTTTACTGACCATGGCATTACTGTGCTCAATTGGCCTGCCAACTCCCCTGACCTGAACCCCATAGAGAATCTGTGGGATATTGTGAAGAGGAAGTTGAGAGACGCAAGACCCAACACTCTGGATGATCTTAAGGCCGCTATCGAAGCATCCTGGGCCTCCATAACACCTCAGCAGTGCCACAGGCTGATTGCCTCCATGCCACGCCGCATTGAAGCAGTCATTTCTGCAAAAGGATTCCCGACCAAGTATTGAGTGCATAACTGAACATAATTATTTGAAGGTTGACTTTTTTTGTATTAAAAACCCTTTTCTTTTATTGGTCGGATGAAATATGCTAATTTTTTTAGATAGGAATTTTGGGTTTTCATGAGCTGTATGCCAAAATCATCAGTTTTAAAACAATAAAAGACCTGAAATATTTCAGTTGGTGTGCAATGAATCTAAAATATATGAAAGTTTAATTTTTATCATTACATTATGGAAAAGAATGAACTTTATCACAATATGCTAATTTTTTGAGAAGGACCTGCACTGCTGGTTCCTAGGATTTCTAAAAGTAGAATGGGAGGCAGATCTTTTAGTTATCAGGCTCCTCTCCTGTGGAACCAGCTCCCAGCTTTAGTCCGTGAGGCAGACACTCTGTTTACTTTTAAGGCCAGGCTTAAAACTTTCCTTTTTGATAAAGTTTATAGTTAGAGTGGCTTAGGTCATCCTGAGCTATCTCTGTAGTTATGCTGCTATAGGCTTAGACTGCTGGAGGACAGACTTACCAATTTTCTTCACTCTGCTACTTCCTTTTCTCCTACTACTCTCCAGTTGTATTACAGTACATTCTGCTATTTCGACTGTTAACTTTGTTTTCTCAGTGTTTTTCTCCCCATAGAAGATATACCTGGTCTGGTATCCTGCTTGGCTGCAATGCCCTGTTGGACGGGGGGCATCGACTGGGATGGTGCTCCCAGTAACTGAACATCCACTGTGTCCTGTTATCAACTTTTTATTTTCTGTAACATAGAAAGTTCTCTTATATCAGATCTTCTGTTCCTTCTTTGTCTCTGCTCTGTCTTCTCAAACCCCCAGACGGTCGTGGCAGATGGCCGCTCCTACTGAGCTTGGTTCTGTTGGAGGTTTCTTCCTGTTAAAGGGGAGTTTTTCCTCTCCACCGTCGGGACATGCTTGCTCAGTATGAGGGATTGCTGAAGGATTGCTGTGGTTGGAAAGTCTGCATCAACGGGGCCCAACCTCACGCCAATGACTGACGCAATCTGCTGGGATTCCTTAAATAGGAAACTTTTTAACTGATTGGAATGTTTGTATAAATGTATTGAAATGACTTCTTGTTAAGTGCCTTGAGATGACATCTGTTGTGAATTGGTGCTATATAAATAAACTGAATTGAATTTTTTTCTCTCATTTTAGATTCTCTAAGGACTACTCCTACTGTCTGGTGATGGTCAGCGGAGCGCTACTTGCTGGGGCAGGGGCGTGGCATGTTACCATGGTTTCCACAACTGCGCCTTAGGGACTATGTAACTTTGTTAGGGTAAAAGAAAATGGTGTGGATATCATTGGTCATCTCCGCCAACACCGTTCTCTGCCATTTGAAATATTTAGACTATTTTTTTTTCTTCCTTAAACTGCTCATGTGGGCCCCCCAGTGGGCGTGGGCCCCTGGGCCTGTGCCCATAATGCCCATTGGATAATCCGGCCTTGGTGTTGGCTCATCTGTGGTCTGACATGAAAATAAGACGGGACATCAATTGGTTTGGACACTTCAATTAATGGAAACTGGATAGATATGAGTAGAAAGTAGCCATGGAAGGAATAAAGTAAAAAACCTAAACGAAAAAAAAAAAAAAACATGCAACAAAAATCATTGTTCTATAATCAAATCACGGCCCCTAAATCGTAAACGAATCAAATTTGTGAGGCACCAAGAAGGAACAGCACTACCTATTAGTAGCCAAGGCCGTATGCAGAGTTTCAATATGATCAAAGTCCACCATCCATTATCCCATGCTCATTAATTGCAACGTAGAGACCAAAACTGAATATAAATGAAAGTAAAACTTCTATGTATGTCTATACAATGTGTGGGTGTTTGTTTATGTGCACTCATGTGGGTAAACTCATGGAAAGTGACATCATCTGAAGCCTCAGGCGAACCTTGAGCTTATCCATATAGACTCATTGAAATTACATGAAATACTGTATCAAATACTTATTTTCCCATGGTGTTCAGAATTATGGCATAAATGCCATAGGTGTCATTGGCTGCGTTTACATGTGCAAAATGTCTTTAATCGGATCATAGTTCGGATTAGAATTTGACTGTGTACATGGGTCCTGAAAAAATGAATCTGATTATAACAAGTGTGTACATCCGCCACACGTTCTATCGGAATACATCATTTTGACATGCTCAGAACTATCTAAAATATCGTAAATGGCCGTAGAAGAAGAAGCAGCAGAATTTCGCTGTAAACAAACATTGCTGCGAGTGTTTAAAATGGAGCGGTACGATGTTCTTAAGAGCGTGCTTTTATTCTTTTCTGGTCATGGTTTTACATCTACAAGCCTTTATTGTTGTGTACACAGTCAAATTCTAATCCGAATCGCTTTATTGTTTTACGCCGAGGTAATGTACGTCTACGCATGACGCAACAGACATGCGCAGTAACCACCGACATTCAGAATAAGTGTTTACATGAACAGCGATCGGATTAACAATCGGTATAACCCAGCTGTCTCAATCGGAATGAAATCTTGATCCGAATGAGTGTGATCGGATCAGAGGATTCCGAATGGCATGTTTACATGAAGCATTTTTACTCCAATCAGGCTTTTAATCCGTTTACTTGTGTCCATGTAAACCCAGCTATTGTTACAGCAGATCGGACTAAAGCCTCTGAGTGAAGACACTGTTGTTGTACAACAGTCTCATAAAGAAGATGCTCGAAGACGGGGGTTGGTTAACCTTTTGACCTTTAATCTAATCTAATCTTAAAATGATGAATACAACAAAAAACATTTTTTTGTATCCTAATTCTGTTAACTGAATTTGTTTTGTCAGGGTCAGAAAGAATGTCTTTGGCTGTCTTATCTTTGTTACCTTAGTATATAAATAGCAGTTATACAGGGGCAGCTGTAGTTCAGTGGTCGGCCTGCGACCCAGAAATCTTGGGTTTGATTCCTGCTTCCGCCTGCTACATGTCATTGTGTCCTTGGGCAAGACACTTCACTTTCACCTACTGGTGTTGGCCAGAGGGGCTGATAGCGCATTATGGCAGCCTGGCTTCTGTCAGTCTGCCCCAGGGCAGCTGTAGCTATAAGTCTAGCATGCTTCTACCAGTGTGTGAATGTGAGAGTCAATCAATAATGGAGTTGTAAAATACGTTACCGCATATTAACCAATTAAATGGCATTAAAAAAGTGTGGGAGACTGAGGGCACTGACACAAGAAGTGCGGTGGATGGGTCCTATGCGTCCGGCGTACCCCTCGTCCATTAAACCCATGCCTCCACCATAACCTGGTGGAACACAGAAAACTGTGCAAGCAGTTCAACAGCATTATTGTCGCAATTATATTTTTCATTAAATACACAGCCAAAAAGTACCTCAATGGTAGATACGGCCTTGCTAGTAGCTGCCGAGTATTGTTCAGTTTTGTTTTAGTTTTTATTAACCCCGTGCGAATTGCTGTATTTCGTTATAAGAAAAG
The DNA here is from genome assembly GCA_963556495.2 of Valencia hispanica. Taxonomy (NCBI): domain Eukaryota; kingdom Metazoa; phylum Chordata; class Actinopteri; order Cyprinodontiformes; family Valenciidae; genus Valencia; species Valencia hispanica. Next base: position 46,031,523 of record OY747721.1, on the reverse strand, counting down.
GCAAAGAGCCTTAAAAACCTTTTATGCACAATATACCAAGTGTGTTTTGCAAAACACTGAAAAGCAAGAGGAATGTGAAGTAGATAATAAATCTTGTGTGTTCATACAAGCCTGTATTTCTGTAGTGTGCTGGCCTCTCTGGCGAGCCAGGCCTCAACAGTGGCTCTCTTGCTCTGTAGGGTGGCCTCTCGCTGCGTTCGCTCTGCCAGTGGCACTGAAGACAGGCTGCTCAGCTGGGCTAGCAGAGCAAACAGCAGAACACATGCAGCATGTTAGGAACGGACCCTCCTAGAGCTGGTGCTTACCTCGGAGTAAAGAAAATGACAATACTTTGATAACACTAAACCAGCTGAGGATGCAGTCCCACCTATCTGTCTATTTTCGTGCATTACAAGACACAAAGGCTGTGAATTAAATAGGAATGGAATAGACTATGAAAACTGACAAAATAAAAAAAATTAAATCATACTTTCCTTTTGTTTCTGAAACAGAGCACAATGTTTTTGTGTATAAAACATTTCAGAGGGTGTATGAGGAAAATATGAGACCATCTTTATAAGCACCAACACTAGATATTACGGTTTAGGTCATTGGTTAATAAGTAAATGTTCAAGCCCCCTCCTATATATTTGTGTGAGGCATTTTACACTTTGTTACCCGGTTTGAACCAATTTTTGAGCCCAGTTGAACATTTGCAGGTGTTTGGTGTCAACAGAACCAAAGGTAAGACATGCTACGTCATATTTTCTACACTTTGGCTAGGTAGGAAGTTGGTTTAGACGCATGTTTGCTCTTGTTTATGTTCTGCTTGCATTTATGTGGGAGCTTGGTCAATAACCTGTCCATTATGTTAGCAGTGTCCAAGCATTTATTTGAGCCATTCGTACAGCCACCCCCATCCCCTTCAAAATTTGAGAACCACTGGTTTAGGGTGTCCTAACTTTTTCCTCAGGCAGAAAAAACTTTTTGCTGAAATCTTTTGTTTAATCCATAAAACCAGGATTAATTTGGTGTGTATGTGCAATCATTTCACTTTAGTTTTCAGAATATTTTGTATATTTTTTAGGCCTGTCAAAATAACCATGTTAACGCAGGTAGAATGAATGCGTTACATTTTTTAAATGCATTGATGCATGCACCGAATGACCCACCCTGTTTATCATACAATTCAACCAGTGCTGCATTCAGTGTTCATCATGTAAGCAGCATGGGAGACCAGGACTGCATCCACGGTTCCATGTGAACGTCTCTTCTCAGTCGGAAGCCAAAGGATCATGTGTCTACATCACTTCCTGCTCTACTGCGCAGGTCTTGTCCTGTTAGTTGCACTAATCACTTGGATAAAAACAACAAAACATCCGTCGACTCCCCTCCTTTGAAGAAAAACAAAAGACTTCTGTGTTAGCAAGCGATCAGAAGAAGCGATTGGAGCGAGCAGATGATTAATAATGCCAAACTTTGCAGCGATCACTTCATATCAGGTAAGCCTAGGATAACAAACAAGGTAACATCGCTAACCAACACTGGTGTCACACCATTTGAGCATGCATCCGCTGTGCTGACAAACAAATAATCGCTCAGCTTTACATTCAGAAAGGTTAACCAGTTAGTTTGTCTTAGCAACGGTTAAAAGATTAATTGTTTAAAAGGGTCACATGTAAATGTGATAGTGGAGTCCAAAACAAAAGTTCCATGGATCTATACTGCATTTTCTTTAAAAAGAGAAAGATCAACGACATCAGGTTTTGATCTTTATTTACACCAAAAATGGTACTTTTTCAGTCATATTTAGGAATCTTGTTTAATCGTGATTAATTCACAGCTACCATGTGATTAATTAGATAAAAACCTTAAATCATTTGACAGCCCTAATATTGATTATCTTTTCATTCTAAGACCCAGAGGATGGGAGTCAGAGAAATGGAAGAAGGTTTTAAATGGACATCAGTTGTTCTTGTTAAGCTTTTTATTTTTAAGAGCTATCTAAGACAAACAACGTGTAAAAAGTCAAATTAAAACAATGTGTTACATTTCAGAAACCAAAACATGATGCTTAAAAACCTCCAGCGACAAACAAACATACACTCTTGGAGCTAATTCAAGTTTTTTAATGTTCCGTATTGAGGTCCATCACACTCAGTCGACTTTTTATTGGAATTGGAGAGCAGACTCACCCTGGATGCGCAGATTTTCCTGATACTGGATGATGAAGTATTCTTGGCTGTGCTGCAGCTTTCTGAGCTCATTCTCCGTTTCCTGCGTTGCCAGGCGGAGCTCTTCAAAGGCTTGGTTGATCTGTTGATGCCGTTGAGACAGTGTGTCCATGGCCTGCCCCCCACCACCAGAGCTAGCCTGCACACAAACAATTAAAATGTAGTTTCATTTTTTCCTCTTTAGTATGATGCCAACGCTCTGCTGCAGCTTGGGAGGTAAAAGAGCTTTTTATAAACAGAAGCAGCTTTCAGTTTCTATGCTCCTCTAATCTGGGACAAACTTCCAGAAAACTGCAAAGCTGCTGAAACACTGAGTTCTTTTAAATCACAACTAAAAATGTATCTGTTCAGAGCTGCCTTTGAGTAATGCTTCGATGCATCATGTTTTATGTATGCTTCTTGCTGTTTTTACATTATATACTTTGTAATGCCTTGATGCATCTGTGTATGCTTCTTGTTTTATTGCTATTTTTACTCTATTTGCTTTGTCTGTGTTTTACTGCTATTTTTATTTTACCTCTTAATCATGTAAAGCACCTTGAATTACCTTGTTGTTGAAAGTGTGCTATACAAATAAAATGAGCCTTCCTTGCCTTTAGGATCAGGAAAACTTACATTTGTTGCTTCTTGAACCAGTCTCTGCTCTGCCTGGAGGATGTGTTTAATGCAGCGCACCAGTTCAAAAGGACAGCGGTCATAAGTGCTCTGCAGACACAAAAACACACAACAAGGATATCATTTGAACAAGACTAACATTTAAAGCTCAAACCACATATTTACATACACTTCATAAAAAACTATTTCAATTCAATTCAGTTCATTTATATAGCGCCAATTCACAACAGATGTCATCTCAAGGCACTTAACGAGAAGTCATTTCAATACATTTATACAAACATTCCAATCAGTTAAAAAGGTTCCTATTTAAGGAATCCCAGCAGATTGCGTCAGTCATTGGCGTGAGGTTGGGCCCCGTTGATGCAGACTTTCCAACCACAGCAATCCTTCAGCAATCCCTCATACTGAGCAAGCATGTAGCGACCGTGGAGAGGAAAAACTCCCCTTTAACAGGAAGAAACCTCCAACAGAACCAGGCTCAGTAGGAGCGGCCATCTGCCACGACCGTCTGGAGGTTTGAGAAGACAGAGCAGAAACACAGAAGGAACAGAAGATCTGATATAAGAGAACTTTCTATGTTACAGAAAGTAAAAAGTTGATAACAGGACACAGTGGATGTTCAGTTACTGGGAGGATCATCCCAGTCGATGCCCCCCGTCCAACAGGGCATTGCAGCCAAGCAGGATACCAGACCAGGTATATCTTCTATGGAGAGAAAAACACTGAGAAAAAACACAAAAACATTTATATATTTACTGTCAAACATAAAATCTGAGTAAACATTTTTGTTTTAGATCAACAAATATTAACACATTTCTTTGTATTTGTGAACTCTCAGAATAATCTTTATTTTTATTACTCAGGAAGAAGACAGACAGTTCAGAGTTCCAGAAAGGAACGTTTTTTGGTGCAAAATGTGTGAATCAACCCCAGCACAACAGCTAAAAGACCATGGCTCCCCAAATCAACACAGACTGTGGAAACTTCCACCATCTTGGATTGTGTGCCTCTCCATTCTTCCTCCAGACTCTGGGACCTTTGGTTCCTACATCAGATGCAACATTTACAGTTTGACAGCTTGAAAAGAGGAATAGGACATGTGAAGCCCATATCCAGGACAAGAGGAACAGGACATGTGAACCCCATGTCCAGGGCAAGAGGAACAGGACATGTGAACCCCATGTCCAGGGCAAGAGGAATAGGACATGTGAAGCTCATATCCAGGACAAGAGGAACAGGACATGTGAACCCCATGTCCAGGACAAGAGGAATAGGACATGTGAAGCCCATGTCCAGGGCAAGAGGAACAGGACATGTGAAGCCCATGTCCAGGACAAGAGGAACAGGACATGTGAAGCTCATATCCAGGACAAGAGGAACAGGACATGTGAAGCCCATGTCCAGGACAAGAGGAATAGGACATGTGAAGCCCATGTCCAGGGCAAGAGGAACAGGACATGTGAAGCCCATGTCCAGGACAAGAGGAACAGGACATGTGAAGCCCATGTCCAGGGCAAGAGGAACAGGACATGTGAAGCCCATGTCCAGGACAAGAGGAACAGGACATGTGAAGCTCATGTCCAGGACCAGAGGAACAGGACATGTGAAGCTCATGTCCAGGACCAGAGGAACAGGACATGTGAAGCTCATGTCCAGGACCAGAGGAACAGGACATGTGAACCCCATGTCCAGGACAAGAGGAACAGGACATGTGAACCCCATGTCCAGGACAAGAGGAACAGGACATGTGAACCCCATGTCCAGGGCAAGAGGAACAGGACATGTGAACCCCATGTCCAGGGCAAGAGGAACAGGACATGTGAACCCCATGTCCAGGACAAGAGGAACAGGACATGTGAAGCTCATGTCCAGGACCAGAGGAATAGGACATGTGAAGCCCATGTCCAGGACCAGAGGAATAGGACATGTGAAGCCCATGTCCAGGACAAGAGGAACAGGACATGTGAAGCTCATGTCCAGGACCAGAGGAATAGGACATGTGAAGCTCATGTCCAGGACAAGAGGAATAGGACATGTGAAGCTCATGTCCAGGACAAGAGGAACAGGACATGTGAAGCTCATGTCCAGGACCAGAGGAATAGGACATGTGAAGCCCATGTCCAGGACAAGAGGAACAGGACATGTGAAGCTCATGTCCAGGACCAGAGGAATAGGACATGTGAAGCTCATGTCCAGGACAAGAGGAATAGGACATGTGAAGCTCATGTCCAGGACCAGAGGAACAGGACATGTGAAGCTCATGTCCAGGACCAGAGGAACAGGACATGTGAAGCCCATGTCCAGGACAAGAGGAATAGGATATGTGAAGCTCATGTCCAGGACCAGAGGAACAGGACATGTGAAGCTCATGTCCAGGACCAGAGGAACAGGACATGTGAAGCTCATGTCCAGGACCAGAGGAACAGGACATGTGAAGCTCATGTCCAGGACCAGAGGAACAGGACATGTGAAGCTCATGTCCAGGACCAGAGGAACAGGACATGTGAAGCTCATGTCCAGGACTAGAGGAACAGGACATGTGAAGCTCCTGTCCAGGACCAGAGGACCAGGACATGTGAAGCTCATGTCCAGGACCAGAGGAACAGGACATGTGAAGCTCATGTCCAGGACCAGAGGAACAGGACATGTGAAGCTCATGTCCAGGACTAGAGGAACAGGACATGTGAAGCTCATGTCCAGGACTAGAGGAACAGGACATAGCAGAGTTGTTTTTGCTGCGTGGTTGTTTTGGTTTTATTTACCCAGAATGCCTTTCGGCTTAATTAATAACTCTGCCTTGTGCTCTACTCATGCTCAGCCCATTGCTCCAACATTTTTGTAGGGTACATTTACCAAAGACAACCGATGGATCCTACAACCACTCAAATCTGATGCCTCTCCACGTTTGTTTACATTTTATGGAACAGGGAGTGTCCATGTGTTCAGCGCCGCCACAGGCGAGGAGGTAAACCTGTTGCTCAACAACTTTGGTTGGTGCAGTGTGAAAGCAAACCACATAAGCTAAAAAAGCAACAATGTTGAAGTTTTGGTCTCCAGTTGAACCAAGTCTACCAGACTGTCTGGTGTGAACCCACCGTTAGACACCTTTACAGCACAGCTGAAGAACACATCTCCTTACAGTGAATGACTGAATGAATGACTTCAACAGCTACCTTAAACTGGTCGGCATAATGTCCCAGCTTGATCTTGAGAAGAAACCCATCCTCTCCTCCCTGAAGCTGTGCTTTTCTCTGCAGCTCGGCCACCAGGCTGTCAAGCAGCCGCTTGGCTTTAGCCTCTTCTCCTGTGTTGTCCAGATCCACAGAGTCCCTAAGCAAAAGGAAAAATGCTTCATTAGATCTCAAAATAGTGATTGATAATTCACTGTAAGAAAAGGACAAGAAGATGTCTTATTTATTAAGAATCCAGCACAGGTTCACCACATACCAAGGCTGGCTTTCAATCCACTGGGCCAGGTAGTGTCGCACCTCTATGGGGAAATGCTGGCCATACAGCACCTGCATCTGATGCAACGCATCGCCCTGAAGCTGTTGGGCCTGAATCCACATCGCCATGGTGCAACCTGTGGAACCGAGACGGCAGTAGGAAAGGAAGCCTGGAACACAAGAAGTCAGCACTGAAAATAATACAGAGTATGACTATTTTAACCTTGTGTCTCTTTGCCTTAAGACTACATAAAAAAGCACAACTGTTGTGCATGTTTTGCTTCCAGTGAAATGAAGCTATTTGAATTCTGTACTGATGCCATAAAAGAGCAGAACTAAGTGTGTGCAGTGAAAAATAAATAAATAGCTGTTTATGTAACTTAGCAAAAGCTTCAACACTGTCTGCTGGACTTATTACTGTTACTGTGAACTGCTGTTCACGCCTGTCTGCTGAAGGAGGAGCAGCTGCTCTCTGTCTCTCTCCAGATCCGTTCACTTTATTTTCTTTTCTGTTTGCTTTTCTTGTTTTCTTTCTTAACCTTTTCTTAGTTACTTTATCTACCCAGCCCCTGGAGTTACTGTATTGGACCGGATCTCTTCTTGGATTACTTTTTTATGGACTTATCAACATGGCTTTTTGCTCAGCTGAGGATTTTGAAAAACTGCTCCACAGAATTGAGGGCATTGAAACGAAGCTACATCGTCTGGAAATTAATTTTGATCTCCACTCTGATTATGGACAAAACGACACAACTTTACCGTTGAATACACACAGGGAACAGCCTATCAGCCCGGTGTTACATCGGTCTAATCGTGTCACAGAGACTCCCTACAGGCGTCTGAGCGGCAGAACTCCGCACTATAATGAAGACTGGCCAGCTTTAAAACGCACGGAATCATCAACCCCAGCCCGTTCTCCGACGAAGAAAAAACAAAAGAAACTCCGGCACAGAGAAACCTCTGAACCCAGAACTGCCGCTTCTGCTAAAAGTAAACAAAAGAGGTTTCAGCCAAAAACAAGAGATATTTCTCCACCTGGAATCCCGCTGAAAAACAGATTCGCAGCCTTGAGTTCCCCGAAAGATGACGCATCCCCCGGGACCAGTCAAAGCCACCAGGAGAAACCCAGCCGCATCAAACGGACACATAACAAAGGAAGAGCGCCCCCAGCAAAGTCATACAAGACGGATCAATTAATGGAATTTAGGCTTTTTGTAGCAAGAATACCAAAGTTTATAGCTGCTACAAAAATACAGTGAGAGAAATATCAGAAAAAATCCCTAAAATCTTGGACCAACATCCTGCTTTGGAAAAGCTCGTCATTCACGCTGGATCAGCAGATATCGCGATGAGACAATCAGAGATTCTGAAGAGAGACTTTTCTGATCTCCTACAGAGACTTGATGGACTTAACGTAAACATCCTCATCAGCGGACCAGTCCCTGAAGGGAATGATGAAAGATTTAGCAGACTCCGCATGCTCCATAAATGGTTGAAGAAACAATCAGCTGAGAAGTCGTTCACATTTATTAATAATTTCAAAGTATTTGAAAGTGCTAATCATCTGTTCAAAGAAGGGATGCGTTATCTGAACAAGGCCGGAGTAAGGCTGTTGGCAGCAAACATTTTTTCTTATCAAAATCAGAAAGCAAAACACTTGCTCCCAAAAGCTGACCTTGAGGCGCCCATGGATATCAGAGAACAAAAACAGCAAGTCATGATGACACCACAGGACCGAACAGATAAACAACCATCAGAGATTAAGTCTTCATCTTCCTGTGACTCAGCCACATCAAATGAGTCTCCATTTAGAAACTTTACAGACAGACTGAACGAGCAAATCAAATTTGGGACACAATTAACACCTAAACTTAGACTACACCAAACGCCTGGGACTAGTGTCAATAAGCCTGGGAGCTTCCCCCCACTGATTATTACAGATATTTGATATTTGAGGGAACCGGGCAATAAATCCACCCCTACTGTCTCCCAGAACTCGCCCGGCACCCCTGAGGCTATATCAGTGATTATCAGCAGCAGGAAACATAAATCATTAACCACACGCTCTCATATTAAACAAAATCTCAAATTGATATCCTGTCAGAAAGTTCAGCTGCCCATCATCACAATACTTAAGTTAGCTTTATTAAACATTAGATCTCTATCCGGGAAGTCTTTTCTTATCAATGACTTCATCACTGAGCATAATTTACATGCCCTTTTTTATCAGAAACTTGGCTAGATGAAAATAACGAAACAATTGCATTAATAGAATCTACTCCTCCAAATTATAATTTCTTAAGCGAGAGCAGAAAGCACAGACGAGGTGGAGGTGTAGCCACCATGTTTCACAACTCAATGAACTTTAAAAAGGTAACCCTGGGCACGTTTGATTCTTTTGAATACCTAGCCACCCAGATAAATGAGCCTAACAAAGCTTTATTTCTAAGTTTATATAAACCACCAAAACTTTAACTTCTTTAATGATTTCAATGACCTTCTTTCTGTAATATGTATCGACTATGACCAACTAATCATTGTGGGGGACTTTAACATCCATACCGACAACCCCCAAGATAGACAAGGAAAAACATTAGATGATACTCTCCGCAACTTCGGCCTGACCCAGCATGTCAAACAACCAACACACAATAAAGGACACACTCTGGACTTAATTATCAACAAAGGTTTAAATATTTCCAACATCTCTGTAATTAATATTGCGTTATCTGACCATTTCTGTATTTTCTTTGAAAGTACCAGCTCTGCTAAATTATCCAGCCACAGTAAGACCACTATAAAAAAGCGTTTTCTAGGGGACAGCTCAGTTGAAACTTTTAAACGTATTTGCCCTTCCACTACATCCCCCTCATCTCCCAACTCAAACTCAGTAAATAAGCAGTAAATAAGTTGGTAGATAATATCCTTGCGAAAATCTCAGACATCATGGATTCCATTGCTTCAACTAAAGTGAAAGTAGTCTCAGGTAGAAAAAAGTCTCCGTGGGCAAGTAATCCACTGGTACGTAGTGAAAAAAAAAGAGTGTCAACGAGCCGAGAGAAAATGGCGGAAAACTCGACTCCAGGTTCACTGTGAGATCTACAAAGAGAGACTGAATAGATATCAGGTAACTATAAAAGATGCTAGGGAATCGTTCTTTTCTGAAATCATCAACAGAAACATTAATAATGCACGGACCCTATGTGCAACAGTGGAAAGACTAACTAATCCTTTAGTGACAGTAGCCCCTGAACTAAACTCTACCAGGGCCTGCAATGAATTTGCCAGCTTTTTCACTGAAAAGATTCTAACAATTAGACGGTCAATCTGTACCTCAATATCGAACCCACAACCAGTGCCATCCCCAATCAACAACAATGTAGAGAAAATGTCTGAATTCCACGAATTAAACCAGAACAGCCTTGAAAAAATCATTATCCAATTAAGCTCCTCCTCCTGCTATCTTGATATCCTACCCACAGCTTTTCTAAAGAAAGTTCTTCCTGTTATTGGGTCTGATCTTGTTCAAATAGTGAACTCATCCCTGCTATCAGGTGTCTTCCCTCAGGCTTTAAAAACAGCAATTATTAAACCACTCCTAAAGAAGAAAAATCTGGACAACACGTTAATGCAGAACTACAGGCCAATCTCTAATCTTCCATTCATCAGTAAGATTATTGAAAAAGCTGTGTTTCAGCAGTTAAATGGCTTCATAACAATGACAAATCGTTTTGATGTTTTTCAGTCTGGTTTCCGTGCTCACCACAGCACCGAGATTGTCCTCGTCAAAGTATTCAATGACATCCGCATAAATACAGACTGTGGTAGAACCAGAGTGCTGGTTCTGTTGGACCTCAGTGCAGCATTTGACACTGTTGATCATGATATTTTATTGGAACAACTGGAGAGCTGGGTCGGACTCTCTGGTACACTACTTGGCTGGTTCGAATCTTACCTAAAGAACAGGGACTTCTATGTTTCAATAGGAAACTTTTCATCAGAACGAACAGAAATCACATGTGGGGTGCCCCAGGGCTCCATCCTGGGGCCCCTCTTATTTAATATCTACATGCTCCCACTAGCCCAGATTATAACAATCAATAACATTAGCTACCATAACTACACGGATGACACTCAGCTCTACATTACAATGTCACCAGGTGACTCTGAACCCATTCAAACCCTAAATCAATGCATTGACCAAATAAATGGATGGATGTGCCATAACTTTCTCCAGCTGAATAGAAACAAAACTGAAGTGATTATTTTTGGACCTAAGGAGGAACGATCAAGAGTCAGCACACAGCTTCAATTAATACAGCCAGGAACTACTGATCAGGCTTGAAACCTAGGTGTAGTAATGGACTCAGACCTGAACCTCCAGGGTCACATAAAGGTCAATAACAAGGTCAGCGTTCTATCACCTGAAGAACATCTCTAGGATTAAACGACTGATGTTGCAACACGACCCAGAAAAACTCATCCATGCGTTTATCTTTAGTGGGATTGATTACTGCAACAGCATCTTCACAGGTCTGCCTAAAAAGTAAATCAGACAGCTGCAGCTGATCCAGAACGCTGCTGCTCGTGTTCCTCACTAGAACCAGGAAAGTAGAGCACATCACCCCAGTTCTAAAATCCTTACACTACCTCCCTGTAGCTCAGAGAATAGACTTCAAAATACTTTTACAAGTTTAGAAAACATTACATGGCTTAGCACCAAAGTATGTTGAAGACCTGTTTTCATGGTACCAACCACCAAGACCACTCAGGACCTCCAACTCTAGCCTACTAAACATCCCTAGACTCAGAACTAAACATGGAGAAGCAGCTTTCAGTTTTTATGCTCCCCTTATCTGGAACAGACTTCCTGACGAGTGTAGAGCTGCTGAAACTCTGAACTGCTTTAAATCGAGACTAAAAACCCATCTGTTTAGAATTGCCTTCGAGTAAATGCTTGATGTCATATGTATGAAATGTGTTCATGCTCTCTTGCTTTTTTATCTTTCTCTTGCTTTATTGTGTATCATGTGTAATGTGTGTTTCTTCTACTTTTCATTTCCATTGTTTTTTGTTTTTTAAAATCACCAAATCATGTAAAGCACCTTGAATTGCCCTGCTGTTGAAAGTGTGCTATACAAATTAAATTGCCTTGCCCTATTAAAGGTCAGAAGAAGAACAAGTCAGTCACTCAGCATGAGCCTCAACAGCAGCAATATCTTCGACAATGTGAGTTAAAACTAGGGTCACTGTAGAAATAAGCTCTCCTAAAACCCACTGTGATTGGACAGCTGAGGAGACGAGCAGTGTGAGCTACTTTTGCATCCTTGTTGTGCATTAGGAATGGGCTGTGAGGTCAAATGCTGCAGACCTGTTGTTGCATCTTTTACCCAGAGTGATCATCATCACGCACAAAATGTGTACGTGGATGATGAGGTTTCATGGTGGATGAGTCAGACTAGGATACATGATCACCTTTCAGTCATTAATCACTAGATGGCAGCTCTTCCCGCCAAGGGTGGAAGATTCAGTTATTAGATTTAGGTGGTGAATATTTTTCCACATAGGTCCAGATTTGGATAGAATCCCATGGCAAACTTATACTTATCCTTCAGGCAGATTTCCATCTGTTTGGTAACTGCTATAACAGCTGACCTGACTGAGTGAAGACATTTTCTGATACAACTCAGATGTAGAGCTGGGCAATATGTCAATTTATCTAATTTTTCTATTTATGAAGACTTAATTTTTGGAATAGTGAGAATATCGGATTTTCATAGTTGAAAGTGATGTGAGCCTGCCTAAGGCCTTCCACCATGTTTTACAGTACATATTTATTTGAACTTTAACTCGGGTCTACTCCCAGATGGGATGATTTAAATAAAAAAGATTTTTTCTGTCAATTGTAATTTATTTTTAACAATAGAAATTGATATTTTTTTATTAGTATCAAAGAAAAATTTTTTTTTATAAATTTTTTATCCATACCCTCCAGCCCTAGCCTTTAATTTTTCCAGAACAGTTGTATGATGTCCGATTACATGTTAAACTTTTGGAAATAAATCAAAAATAACCATCTGGTATCTTCAAATAGTATCAGGGAATATTAAATATTGTCAAAATAGTTATTTGTTTTATATGGTGATATACACAGAACAAAAATATTAATGCATCAATTTTGTTTTTGCTCCCATTTTTCATGAGCTGAACTCAAAGATCGGAAACATTTTCTGTATACACAAAAGAGCCATTACTCTCAAACATTGTTCACAAATCTGTCTAAGTCTGTGTCAGTGATCACTTCTCCTTTGCCAAGATAATCCATCCCACCTTACAGGTGTGGCATATCAAGGTGCTGATTAGACCGCATGAATATTGCACAGGTGAGCCTTAGACGGGCCACAATAAAAGGCCACGCTGAAATGTGCAGCCGATCCAGAGCATCCCAAAAATCCTCAACAGGTAATATGTCCGGTGAGTATGCTGGCCATGTAAGAACTGGGATGTTTTCAGCTTCCAGGAATTGTGTACAGATCCTTGCATGGGGCCGTGATTTATCATGCTGCAACATGAGGTATTGGTTGTGGACGAATGGCACAGCAATGGGCCTCAGGTTCTCGTCACGGTATCTCTGTGCATTCAAAATGCCATCAATAAAATACACCTGTGTCAGTTGTCCGTAACATACGCCTCCCCATACCATAACTCCACCGTCACCATGGGCCACTCAATCCACAACGTTGACGTCAGCACACCGCTCACCCACATGCTGTCTAACATCTGCCCTGAACAATGAAAAGTGGGATTCTTCCGAGAACAGAGCGCGTCTCTAACGTGCCAGACGCCATCGAATGTGAGCTTTTGCCCACTCAAGTCAGTTACGACGAAGGACTGCAGTCAGGTCCAGATCCCGATGAGGATGATGAGCATGCATTAGAGCTTCCCTGTTTCTGACAGTTTGTGCAGAAATTCTATGGTTATGTAAACCAATTGTTGCAGCAACTGTCCAGGTGGCTGGACTCAGACGATCATGGAGATGAACATGCTGCCCTGTTGGACGGGGGGCATCGACTGGGATGATCCTCCCAGTAACTGAACATCCACTGTGTCCTGTTATTAACTTTTTACTTTCTGTAACATAGAAAGTTCTCTTATATCAGATCTTCTGTTCCTTCTGTGTCTCTGCTCTGTCTTCTCAAACCCCCAGACGGTCGTGGCAGATGGCCGCTCCTACTGAGCCTGGTTCTGTTGGAGGTTTCTTCCTGTTAAAGGGGAGTTTTTCCTCTCCACCGTCGCTACATGCTTGCTCAGTATGAGGGATTGCTGTGGTTGGAGTGCATCAACGGGGCACACTCTGAAGTCAATGACTCGATGCAATCTACTGGGATTCCTTAGATAGGAAACTAAAACTTTAAACTGATTGGATGATTGTCTGGTTTGTATGATTGTATTGAAATGACTTTTCTTGTTAAGTACCTTGAGATGACATCTGTTGTGAATTGGCGCTATAGAAATAAACTGAATTGGATGTGGAGGTCCTTGGCTTGTGTGATTACATGTGGTCTGTGGTTGTGAGATCGGTTGGATGTACGGCCAAATTATCTGAAACCGCCTTGAAGACGGCTTATGGTAGAGAAATGAACATTGATGCCAACAGCTCTGGTAGACATTCCTGCAGTCAGCATGCCAATCGTTTGCTCCCTCAAAAGTTGGGACATCTGTGGCATTGTGATCAAACTTTTCAGACTGGCCTTTTATAGAAGCCAGTCTAATGCTCACTAACACAGATTTTGACTGATTTGTGAACAATACTTGAGAGTAATGGCTCTTTTGTGTACATAGAAAATGTTTCAGATCAGATCATAAAAAATGGGACCAAAAACTAAAGTGCTGCGTTTATATTTTTGTTCAGTGCATATCGATATCGACTGATAAAGTATTGAACTGAAACTGAAAAAAATATGATAAAAAAGAAAATATTCCATATCACCTAGCCCTACTCAGATCTATTAAGGACTTTATACATTAATGCTAAGAACAGTTTTCTACCAGGTGTAGATATATTTCTACATAAATTTATAAAACAGAAAAAAGCACATTATATAAAGATACACTGTATATTCGATATCTATTTATATTGTTCTTCTAATGTAAGATCGTGTTGTAGAAGGTAACTGATCTAAGAAAGAAAGACACAGACATATTTATATAAAGTGTTTGTAATTTCTAGTATCTCTCCATCACTTTGCTGCTGAAAGATGAACAAAGAAAGGAATATTGTATTCCGTTCCATGCTATTCATTCAGAGATACAGTCAGCCTACAGTGAGTTAATAACAGGCAGACACTTGGTGTAGTCTAGTTCAGTAAGCAAATCGAACTCTGTCAAAGTGTATGAACAGGAATAAGAAGAGCAGAGTTAGCTTTAAGGAGAGAACGGGGAGGCGACGTTCCGTTCTCCTCTCTAACTTCCAGGTGGAACCATCAGTCTACCTGGAACTTAGAGACACTGGGCGGCACGGCGCGGCGCGGTACGGCACGGCACGGAAAGCCGACCTACACTGGCGCTGAAGGCGGACACTTTCATCGCTTTGCTTTTCAGAGAACGTCTCTCTGTGTCCTGCTCTAATAATGTGTACAAGATGAACGACACATTTAAATTCAGTGAGTGAACACCAGCTAGCTAGTGGTAAGCTATCCTGTTAGCTAGCTGAGTGAGGAACAAACTAAACTTCCACTTCATGCTCCACACGAAAACTTCTCACTTCCTGAGGCCTTCACTTCACTCACCTTTGTGCAGTCTGCAGCTCCCGGGTCTACAGCACGCAGTGAACTGGTAAAGGTTCGGTTCGGTTCGGTTCAGCCTATCATGCTGAAAGGAAAGGCTCTCCACCAACCTTACTGATGCTTCTGCTGATCTCCGCCACGACACCAATAAATATCTTCAAGTCACTTTACGAGCTCAGATCTCGCCCGGGTAGATCTGTGTTCGTGTGACTGTGAGATTTTTGACGTTTGTATTTTGTTACGCAGCGAGCTGTTTCCGGGTGTGCTGAGAGAGACTGGAGACGGTCTCCTTAAGCCCCTCCCCCTTCTTCTACCTAAGCCCCTCCCCCTTCTTCTACCTAAGCCCCTCCCCCTTCTTCTACCTAGCGGGACGTCAAACGTATTTATACAGTCAATGCGTCAAACAGCCGTACGCCAGGTGTGTTCTTCCTCCTGCTGGATGTAGCCTACACAACATTAGCCTACTGTTCATTCTCTTTTCTGTTTGAAACAGCAGCAGGCCTCCGGGCAACCTTAGAAACAAAGAGTTTCGTAAAACTTGGGATGTTTGTGCCTTAGCAGAGGCAGGTAGTAGTAGTAGTGAGCAGCTCCAGGCTCAGACTGATGGATCATAACATTTGTTCTGTTCTGTGGTTTCAGCATTTACATAGAAGAGGATTCAGGCCAATAAAAAGAAGAAAGAATTCAGTTTTTAATCTAAGAATTCTGACAAAAAGTCAGTATTCTTTTTTTTCAGTGGCCCTATAGCGTTCAACATTTTAAAACGCTTTTTAAATAAGCTTCCAATCCAAACTCATTTGCTCAAACACTACTGTGCACATACCAATGTCTTTTCTTATTCCGTTCCATTTTCCTACCAAGCATTCAGACTTTTGTGTAAAGTGGAGCTACTCCTCAGGAACCCATGACATTCAGTGTGGGGTTCCCCAAGGATCAATTTTAGGCCCAATACTTTAAAATCTCTACATGCTGCCACTTGGGGATGTCATCAGGAGGCATGGCACTGATTTCCACAGCTAGCTTTATATTGCTGTGTCTCCTGATGACATTGAGCCAGTAAATGTACGTTTGAATTTTAGATATCAAGTCATGATGGCAGAGAACGTCTTACAGCTCAACCAGAACAAAAACTGAAGTTTAAATCATTGGTCCTGAAGACAAGAGAGAGATTATTTTACCATAACTGCTAAATTTTAAACCTCCTCATTGTGTAAGAAAACTGGGCATCCTTTTTAACTCTGAGCTCAATTTTATTACTCATATCAAAAATACAAACAAAATAGGATTTTATCATCTTTAAAAAATTGCCAGAGTCTACCACTTTCTCTCCCTCTTGTCAGCACAGAGCTGTTGATGCATGCTTTTATTTTCAGTAGATTAGATTATTGTAATGCGCTGTTCTCTGGTCTTCCCAAAAGGAGTATTTTAAGTCTACAACTACTTCAGAACTCAGCTGCACGTGTGCTGACGAGGACCAGGGGACGGGAACATATTACACCGGTCTCAAAGTCGTTGTGTTGGCTCCCTGTGCGTTTTAGGATTGATTTTGAGGTTCTCTTATTAGTTTATAAATGTCTTAATGGTTTTCGTCCATCTTATTTATTCAACCTTCTTTTAAAGTATGACCCATCATGATCCCTGAGGTCCTCTGGTGCTGGCCTTTTAGTTGATCCACAAGTCAGAACTGAGACATATGGTGAAGCCTCGTTCTATCACTACGGCCCCCGTCTGTGGAACAGCCTGCCGGAGAACCTCAGGGCTGCAGAAACTACTGATGTTTTTAAAAAGAGGCTCAAAGCCTACCGTTTTAGCTTGGCTTTTATTTAAGTTATATTTATCTGAATTTTATCTCTTATCTTTTTCTTTATTTTCCATATCTCTTTATATTTTCACTTATTTTATTTGTATTTAATTGTTTATTATTATTATTATTATTATTATTATTATTATTATTATTATTATTATTATTATTATTATTATTATTATTATTATTATGTGTTACTGAAGTGTTTTAACAAATTTTTTGGTATGGTGTATGTGTCTTGTGTGTGCCAAGAGTTTAACTGGTTGTGTATGATCAATTTAACTTTAAATGTGTTTTCTTAGTTTATTTTTCTGTTTTTATCATGTAAAGTACTTTGTGCTGATTTTATCATGAAAAGTTCTCTACAAATAAAATTTGATTGATTGATTGAAAGGCACTTTGGTGTTACATATTAGAAACTTAAAACTGAATTTTGATCAAAAAGTTTTACTGGGGCACAGAACACCCAGAACTGGGCCTGATAAATCCTGCAGCTGCATCGGGCCTGATTATACATAGATGAACAAAATGATGTCTGGATCAGGGGTCTGCAGCTTTTACTATCCAACAAGCCATTTTTGCCCTCGGTCCGTCTAACTCGGGCCTGCCCAACTCCAGTCCTCGACAGCTACCATCCTGTCTGTTTCAGATGCATCCCTTTTCCAGTACACCTGAATCAATAGAAGTGCTTGTTACCAGGCCTTTGCAGAGCTAAATGACTGCTGGTGAGTGAATTCAGCTATTTAATAAAGCTGTGTTGGTGTGTTGGAGCAAGAAATACATCTTAAAGATGGTAGATGTAGAGGACTGGACTTTGGCACCCCTGGCCTAAATAAAACTCTTGGGCCCACTAATGTTATATGAGCTTTTTAGGCCAGAGCAGTGAAAGCGCTGCGAAGGCCTATTGTAACTACTGTTTCTTATTCTTCACCAAAATGAATGAGCTTTCTGGAGGCCTTAACATGTACAAATTCTCACCAAATTTTGCAGAAGCATGAGTCATGTGTTATATTTACATATTTTGTGGGCTTCACAAAAGTCGCAACAGAAATGGCTCAACAGCGCCACCCGGAATGCTTCAAAACACCGTCCTTATTTATCTTTTTTTATCGTAGAGCTATTAAATTTGGCACACTTGTAGAATTCCCAAGACCTACCTAAAAGCCTTAAAGGTCTCATTCACTGAGAAACTGTTTAAAACTTGCTCTCTTTGAAATACGATCCTTCACTCTGAGTAGGAGATGTAGGCAGGGTGTGATCCCATACCATATCACCTTCATTTATATAGCACTTTAAAACATGGCCATACGGCTGACCAATGTCGGCCCA
The DNA here is from genome assembly GCA_963556495.2 of Valencia hispanica. Lineage (NCBI taxonomy): Eukaryota > Metazoa > Chordata > Actinopteri > Cyprinodontiformes > Valenciidae > Valencia > Valencia hispanica. Next base: position 46,013,327 of record OY747721.1, on the reverse strand, counting down.
ATGTCCTGTTTTACTGTTGCTTTTAACTGTGTGTGTGCATGGGGGTTGGCTTGGGTTGGGGGGAGGGGGGTATAACTGTGACCACGCTTTTAAATCTGTGGGGGAGGGATGGGAATGTGGTTTTATGTGGGGTCATTTTTAATCTGTAAAGCACTTTGTGATGCAATTTCTTGTATGAAAAGCACTTTATAAATAAAGTTTGATTTGATTTGATTGACCAAAGTGCTTAACATTAGAGCAATACAATGCAATGAAATACGAACAATTATAAAACAGTTAATATAAAATGATACTTGTAAAACAGAAAAAGAAAAGCAATGTGAAAGAGCCAATCTACAGCTAACTGTGGAACGCAAGAGTAAAATAAAGAGTCTTTAATAGAGACTTAGAAACAGCTAAGGAGGATGCCTTCCGAACAACGTGTGGAAGTTCATTCCATAATTTAGGCCCTCTGAATGAGAAAGCTCTTTATCCACTCGGTTCAAAGGGAACTTTAGAAAAGTTGAAAAGCAATAAGCTCGAGGATCTAAGTGTGTGTGGGGGAATATAGAGAAAGCAGGTCGGATATGTAGGAGGGAGCAAGATCAGGTAACGATTTGAAGACAAAAAGAAGCACCTTATATTTGATCCTGAACCTTGATCTGTTCAACATGAAACTGTGCACAGTGACTGTAAACAACTTGGTATAAATCTGTGTCCAGCACTAAGAGGCTGTACAAAAGGGTCGGGATGTAGCGGTGTGGCCAAGTCAGGCGTCATACCATGGCCGTTTGTTTGCCTTTAATTTACAGAAAAATCATCTGATCTGGACCAGATTCAGCATGAATACAAGTCCAACCCCTGAGATATATTTATGCTGGTGGGTGTGATCTAATTACTCCACAGCCCCCCCTAGAAGCCCTAAAACAACCAGCGCCAAACCATACTTTATCTGAGGATTATGAAATTTGGCACACCTATGTAGTTTCTCAGGACTTACAAAAAGGTCTCTTGGAGCCATGGCCCAGAACCCACAGGAAGTTGGCCATTTTAAATCAAAGCCGCCATTTTGTGGCATTTATACACTTTGTATTTAAACAAACTCCTCCTAGAGCTTTTGACTTACAGACTTTAAACTGAGTGAGGATAGTCCTGGGGCATTGGGGATAAAAAGTTATCAAAAGGTTTTTGCTGCGTCATAGTATGTGGGCATGGCCAAGCCTCAAAGTAAGGCTTCTTGCCATAAAAGTAGATGGTGTACTAACCTCCACACACAAGGTCACAGCTATTACAAACTTCCTGTCTCATCACGTACCAGCACTCAACGCACTCATATAGACTCATTTGCTGATGTCACTTAAGCCCCGGCCCCTGAGTACAGGAAGTGTAATGTTTTAATTAGGAAGGTCCATATTGGACTCCTTTTATCTAATCAAGATCTGGCTGTGGTCAGTGACTGAAAACAAGTTGGGTTAACTTGGTTTCCAAAACTGAGAGGTTCAGAAAGAGGGTGTGGCTGTGTCGGCATGGCAAAGCCTCGTATCATGCCATGGAAACAGTGGAATCATTCTAGATGTTTATTTTTATTGTATGTTCATTAAAGACACAGGAACGGATTGATCAGTGTTTTTGCAGTGAAGGGGCGGGGGCAGGGTGTGTATGTGTGTGCTGAGAGTTCAACTGGTTGTGTATGATTGATTTGGCTTTAAATGTGTTTTCTTTTTTTCTTTTTTATTATGTAAAGCACTTTGTGTTGATTTTATCATGAAAAGTGCTCTACAAATAAAATTTGATTGATTAATTGATTAGAAATACGTTTAGCTCTAATTTCCACATACATCATCTGATCTGCACCAGAGTGGATATCAGTCCAACCCCTAACAGATATGTACACAATCCTTTTGTGGGCGTTACCTAGGCTAATTCTTGCACAGCGCCCCCTAGAAGCATTAAGACAATCAGCCACAAGCAATACTCTAAACTAGGATTGTAAAATTCAGTACATATTTGTAGATTAGGAAGACCTATTAAAGTCTTTTGAAGCCCTGGGCCATACCCCACAGGAAGTCAGCCATTTTGGTTGAAAGCTGCCATTTTGTGCCTTTTGAACACATTGCCATGCAGATTGATCAGCAGGCTCAGTGGAAGCGTTGAGGTGGCATTGAGTCGGTGTTGCTTGAATCCAGCGGTCGCAGCACAGACCGAAGCTGTGAGGACCCTTCGAGGCTACTTGCAGCTTTAGTTTTTATTTCTTTAAAGATCACTTATAATTTTTGAAAATGTTTTAAAGAACTGCCTCTTTATTTTTGGTTATGAACTCCCACAAAGTTTCCAACCACATAACAATAAAATAGACTTTAAAAACATTACTGAATCTTTTACATTATTTTGTTGTGGAATTTCAATAAAAAAAAGTGCCAAAGCTTGCATTTCTTATTATATGTATTTTTAAAAGCATTAGTTGGTTCTTATATCCTTTTTAGCCAAAGTTATTAAGAGCTATTGTGACTGCAGAGCTGCAGTATGCAGACACCTAGTCTGGATTGTTTGAGGAAGTTGCTCCTGGTTGATGTTTTCATCCCTCTCTATTCATGGCAGCGTTCTTGGATACACTTGTGAGCAGGGCCACACCATTGGATGAGTAGATACTCTAAACATGGATTATATCAGGATGCTTCTCTGGTGAAACGACACAGTACCCATCGTAGCACTTATACCCTCTTTTCCTCTCCAGAGAAAGGTTGGTTTCCATGTCATTGACAGGGATGATCCATGAGGAAAAGAACTTTTCAGCCAGTCTGCAGTAGTCTTCTCATTAGTGTGATTTCAGATGGGCTGCCTGTCTCCCCACTTCACTCGCTTGGTGAAAATGTATCTTTGGTGCAAAGTAACTCTTTAAATCTAATTAAGCTCTTCATAATGAACATGATCACCCACTATAGAGTGCAGACAGGAGCACCTGAACTTTCCCATTCAGTGGCAGGTAATGCACTGAAAACACATTTTATTTCAACAAGTGGAAAAATGTGTTCTTTTATTCACCCAGGGAGTCTTTTTGATCAAAGCCTATTTGTCCAAGGGAAAATAAGCCACATGATTTGACGAACATTTCTTTATATTATTTTAATAATTAATCTTTTATTTTTTTATTTTTTTATTTATTTTTTTACCTCTGTTGGACTTTAAAGTAGCTCTTACTGTTTTAAACCACTGAACTAACAGAAACAAAAGGATTTTGTCTATTACGATTGTGGGTTCACATGCCTGATTTTGCATTTTCCAAAAGTACTTTGAACTTCACTTTCTAATAAATTCATCACCAATTTAATGAAAACAGTAAAACTCACACAACTCACAAAGGGTATCCCCTTCTGGCAACACCTGTCAGTGCTCTGGGAATGGAAGTTATTGCTTCATTTTTAACCAAAAAATCAACACAAAATGAGATAATGCTACAGAGAAAATGTTTTTAAACGCTATAAACTAAATAGGCATAGAAAAATCAAATATTGCCTTTCAATCCAGAATCTTTCTGTGTGGAGTTTGTGTGTTCTCCCTGTGCATGCATGGGTTCTCTCTGGGTACTCTGGCTTCCTCCCACAGTCCAAAAACATGACTGTTAGGTTAATTGGTCTCTCTTAGGCCCTGTTACCATGGAGATGAAACCAGGTGTAGAAGCAGATGAAGATATTTCATCCAAAAGGTGTCTCATCCACAAGGAGCCGATGTTTCATTTATTGTGGTGCCGTTTTTAAAGACTCTGTTTTTAAAACTATACCCGTTTTGTCTCCATGTGGAGCAGGCCTTAATTCCCTTAGGTGTGAGTGTGTGGTGTGTGGGCATGATTTTTTGTCCTGTGATTGAAAGCGACATTTTCAGGTTAAACTCAGCATCTCTCCTGATGACTGCTGAAGATAGACACTATCCCCCCCCCGAACCAGTAATTACAGGCAGTGCAGACAATGGATGGCTGGATGGATATGGTAATATATTTATTTAGTACATGCTCAGTAGACACAGAAACTGTGACTCAGTCTGGGTTTTATTCATTAAATCATTAGTGGTTAAGCTGTGCTGCCGTTTTTACATACAAGCAAAGCAAAAGCAGAAAACGAGATAAACTACATTTGGATATTTAAACAGGGAAGGTCACTAAACAGAGCCATACATGGAAAAGGCCTGAATATTTCATCTTTGTATAATAATACTTATGGTGACTTCCATCTTGATGCACTGTGCAAAAACAAAACTTCAGCATGATAGCAAAATTCAAAACAAGTGCAGGTGATGAAAAGCAAGAGATTCTGTTAAAGCTAATAATGATCTGCTCAGACAGTAAGTCACAATATATTCATAAGATGGCGTGAGGAACAGCACGTGTAAAATAGTTCTGCTTACAATTCGGATTTTAAAACACACGACCAACCAAACTTAAAACCTAATTTTTATGTACATGAGTGGCTCCCCAGCTCCAGTCCACATTAGTAGAATGACGGCTGTTGAGGGAATTTTTCATTTGGTCTAGGGGTGTTGGAGAGGAGGGGCTGCAGGACTGGAGTTGGGCATCCCTGCTTTAGTATCTCCTGAAAACAGAATGGATAGATTTCTGATTACATTTTATGTGGAGGAGAAAGTAGTCAATTTATTTCCTCAACACTAGGGGTCAGTGTTTGACAAAAGTTTGGTAAGTTTAGCTTCAAAGCAGCTTGTTTACTAGAATATATAAATCGGTCTTATCTTTAAGAACAGTTTAGTAGGTTTGAATTTGGTTTAGTTAATTTCTACTTAAGACAGCTTCTATCTTGTTAGTTTATTTAAAAATTCTTTAAGCTTGTTTGTTTTGCCCTGTATTTTATTTATGGCTTCTCTTAGACAGCCTATGTTTTTGGGCATCTTTCTTATTTTTACAGTGAAATTCTTTGTACTGTAGTTTATTGACAGTTCATTTTCTTAGACAATTTCTGTTCTGTATAGTTGTTTTGTTGCCACTTTTCTGATTAAAATCTATTGTTTCTCCACTTTAACATCTGCCTACACTAACAGGGTCTATGTGACCTCCCATGCCTGATCCCTAGCAGGGAGTCATTTGAATTGAAAGGATTTTTCTTGTAAAGTGCCTTGAGAAGACATGTGTTGTGAATTGGAGCTATATACATAAAATGAATTTAACTGAATGGCTGAGTTGGGTCAAAGCAGTCTGGTTTAACTCTGTGTGTGTGTGTGTGTGTGTGTGTGTGTGTGTGTGTGTGTGTGTGTGTGTGTGTGTGTGTGTGTGTGTGTGTGTATGTGTGTATGTATTCAGAGAGAAAGCAAACTAAATCAATGATTTTCACAAACTGAAGTCATTTTTAGGTGAAATGACATGCAGGAAGAGAAAACCAAATTATTACCTTAGTCCTACTAAATTCAGACTTTTAAAATGCATGCATACACCTTGGTCCAGCTGTAGGTGAACCGAACTGGCCTACTCCTAATCGAGCTAACACACCCAGATGATGCGGTTAGAAAACTGAATTTCTCTGCATGTAAACAACATCCCAGCTAAATCGAGCTATTACCAGCCTGGGCACTCCCCCTTCTGGAAGTGACGAGACCTCGGAAGTGGAAATAACAACCCTGTAATGTTGTTACGAGTGTAACACAGTCAATCAGTACAGTAACAGTACTAACTAAATATTTTGTGCTGCAGCGTTGATGTCGTTATTTTTCACTCATTGTGCATATCCTGCTTTTACTCCATCTGATTCACTGCTGCCAGCATTCATTTATGTGTGACACTCTAGGTCAACTGGGAGAATAGCATCACCATCTACCGTCGAAGAGTCGAATGCATTTCATTCAATAATTACATTTTCTGAGTGACATGTAATCTGAGATAATGACTCCCATTCTGGGTAAGGTATTAGCTCGATTTTTGCCTTAGCTCAATTGAGATGTGCATGTAAACATACTGAATGTGTGTTAAAGAGCATGTTATGATGGACCAAGTATGCAAGAAGGTATGAAAGGTGGATAGTGAGGTGGATATCATAAGGTGGATAGTATTATTTTGGAAAACTTCTAAACAGATATGCATGTTCCTCAAAAGCTAGAAGTGATAACAGATCTCACTGTGCTTCTAAACAGAGAACATTAATCAGAGGAAGATAATGCTCCAACACTGAATTTAAATAGCTAAACAGCAAAGAAAGTATCCGAAATGGTTTGAGTATATATTAGACAGGAGTTTCCTTATATAGAACCAGAGTGCTGGTACTTTTGGATCTCAGTGTAGCATTTGACACTATTGATGATGATGTAATACTAGAACGACTGGAGAGCTGGGTCGGACTCTCTGGTACAGGACTTGGCTGGTTCGAGTCTCACCTAAAGAACAGGGACTTCTATGTATCAATGGGAAACTTTTCTTCAGAACAAACAGAAATCACATAACAACCAACACCATTAGCTACCATAACTATGCAGTTGATAGTCAGCTCTATTACGATGTCACCAGGTGACTTTGAACCCATCCAAATCCTAAGTAAATGCATCGAGCAAATCGATGGATGGATGTGCCATAACTCTCTCCAGCTGAACAGAAACAAAACAGAAGTAATTACTTTTGGACCTAAAGAGGAACCATCAACAGTCAGCACACAGCTTCAGTTAATCCAGCTACAAACTACTGATCAGGCCTGAAATCTAGGTGTAGTAATGGACTCAGACCTGAACCTCCAGGGTCACATAAAGGTCAACAACAAGGTCAGCCTTCTATCCCCTGAAGAACATTTCTAGGATTGAAGGACTGATGTTGCAACAGGACCTAGAAAAACTCATCCATGCGTTTATCTTTAGTCGGATTGATTACTACAACAGCGTCTTCACAGGTCTGCCTAAAAAGTCAATCAGACAGCTGCAGCTGATCCAGAACGCTGCTGCTGGTGTTCCTCACTAGAACCAGGAAAGTAGAGCACATCACCCCAGTTCTAAAGTCCTTACACTGGCTCCCTGTAGCTCAGAGAATAGACTTCTAAATACGTCTACTACTTTATAAATCATTGAATGGCTTAGCACCAAAGTATGTTGAAGATCTACTGTTACTATAGCAACCCCCCCCCCAGACAACTCAGGTCCTCTAATTCCAGTCTACTCAACATCCCTAGAATCAGAACCAAACATGGAGAAGCAGCTTTCAGTTTCTATGCTCCTCTAATCTGGAACAAACTTCCAGAAAACTGCAAAGCTGCTGAAACACGGAGTTCTTTAAAATCAAAACTAAAAACGTATCTGTTTAGAGCTGCCTTTGAGTAATGTTTTCATGAATATGTGTGTGCTTCATGCTTTCCTGCTGTTTTTACTTTATATGCTTTGTCTGTGTTTCACTGCTATTTTTATTTTATCCCCAAATCATGTAAAGCACCTTGAATCACCTTGTTGTTGAAAGTGTGCTATACAGATAAAATTGCCTTGCCTTGCCTATATATAAGGAAGTGAGTTTGTGTTTCTCTTTGTAGAATCAAGGGTATATTGAACAATAACACTCAAAACCTTTGTTTTTCAGTGTTTTCATTGTATTTTTAAAGGAGCATGGGGCAGAATGAAGAAACAAAACTCACGAGCGACGCGGCCGGCGCTGCAAGTAACTGCAGCCAGCAGTTACCTTACCCAACCACGGGAACGCGCACAAAGGCTTCACAAAAAAACATACCTCTTCACAGTGACATACTTCTTTTTCTTAGTGCCACTTTTTAGTGGGCTGTGAGTCGTCCTTCGTCGTTTCCCAGTTGCAGAGGAGAAGAATCCATTCTCACAATTAAATCAATGGAGTTCTGCGACCATTTTTCTTCCTCTTTTAAAGCTGTCGAGAACGCACACGCAGTCTCAATTGACGTCACACTAAGACAGCGCGGGAAATTCGGGACCCGAAATGCAGCACATTTTGCAGCACACAGCCAGTTTAAGAAAATGGAACGATACGTGGTTGGGCTCATTCTTTTTGGTTTATAACGCTTCATCACCCAACAGCATTAAAAACTGGACATAGATGTTTACTTCATTTACAAATCCTGTCCCATGTTCCTTTAACAAGGTGAATATGGTGCCCTCTCCCAGCCTCATCATGAGATCATGTTCCTGCTCATTGTCCACAAAAATCTGCCTTCTTCACACTTCCTCTTAATTCTTTTTATTCAGGACCAATAAAATACGACTAATGCGGGAATATGTTTTAGAATTAATCAGGTTAATGAAATGATAATCCTTAAGCACCTAGTCTATAGAGAAAAGAAGGGAAACTCTGTAAAATGATCTCTAGGTTGACAGTTTGGTTTTGGCCATCATTTCTACTCTATTATTGGTGTAAGCTGGAGATACAAACACATGGAGCTACTTATGTCCAAATTGTGGAGCTTTAAAGCACAACCTTGTATGTTAGATATTTGTAATCAGTTGTAATCATGCTAGAATGGTATGTTAAACTATCTGATGGACACATCCAAACCTTTAGTGTGGATGCTGTGTTTTCAGAAGATACTTTGATGACTGTAAACCATCTGTCCTTAGTAGAAATGGTGGCCAAACCTGTAAGATTAGAACCTACATTGCATCCTGTCTCTGTTATTGTTGAAGATTCTTTTAAATCCAAATCAAGCCTAAATCTCAGTGTAGATACAAAGAATTGATCTGAATGGATTCTTGTTCTTTGCTCTATATTTAGTCGCTGTCTTTATCATCATCATCCTCTTGTAAGGCATCATGGCTCTCTTCTTCTTCATCCTCATCATGCTCTTCTTCATCCCCACCTCCATTCACCATCTCCATCTCTACGTCTACCTCAGCATTGTCTACTTCCACATCCTCCCCTCCTATTGGCTCTACTTCCCTTGACACCTCCACCATTTCGGTTCCTTGGACCACCTCAACTTCACCCTCACGGATCTTCTTCACGTGGAAGGTGAATGGGGGCACCTTGTAGACGGCGGTTTTAGACCTAGCATAAACAACGTGGTCGGGTGTAAAGGCCTTCTTCACTTTGTCTCCAGATGTTTTAATCTTCTGTTTTCGCTCAGGGTTCACACTCATCCGTGTTCCAAGTTTTCCCATCTTCTTTTCGATATTGTGGCGTGTCTTCTCCAGATTCTCCTTTGTTTTCTGTTTTGTCTTTTCAATGTTTTCCTTGGTTCTTTGCCTGGTCTTCTCCAGGTTCTCCTTTGTCTTCTGCTTTGTCTTTTCAATGTTTTCTTTGGTTCTTTGCCTGGTCTTCTCCAGGTTTTCTTTGGTCTTTGCTTTGGTCTTATCCATCTTCTCCTTGGAGAATACAGTCTTCAGGTTTTGGACCCGTTGCAGGCTGCTGCGCTTGATGCGTTCAGCTCGGGTCTCCTCAATGATCTCTTCAGTTTCCACCCCCTCTTCATCGGAGGAAAGATCTACATGGGGCTTGTCTTCCTTGTCACCATCTTCTCCTGCTTCTCCAGGGTCCTCCACAGCTTCTTTGAGCTCTAACAGACTACCTCCTCTGCTTCCAGATAAAGACTCAGAAACTCTCAAGGACTTGGAGATGCTGAGTTTTGAGGGCACTTTCACATCATCCTGTGGAGAAAGAAACATAAAGAATTTGATGCATAATGAACAAAATCTTGCCTGCATATAATAGCCATACAGTCATATGCAAAATCAAGCATATTCAGCCGTTGAAGAAAAAGAAAGGAATTTTGCATTTGTATTAGTGTTTAGTTTTCACTGCAATCAGCTTTCCCATGCACTTCATTTTGAGACACTGTAAGGTAAACAGAAGAGTTCACAGAAACATGACAGTTACAGACTACAGTGGCTAAAAGAGTCCACAGCTCTGTTAGAATACCAGGTTTATGTGATGCAAAAAAAGGAGACGTTGATTACTTAAAAAAACATTTCCACTCATAATGTCACATTTATCCTCCATGCTTTACTGAAAAACAAACAACTATGTTAGAGGGGAAAATATAAATATGCACGGCCTAAATCATGGGTGTCCAACTCCAGCCCTCAAAGGCCAGTGTCCTGACAGTTTTAGATGTGTCTCTGCTCCAACACAAAACTGATCCAGATGTTCCAACTACCTCCTCACCATGGCAAAGTTCTGCAGAGATTCTGCTGATGACCCATCATTTGATTCAGGCATGTTGAACCAGGGAAACAAGTAAAACATGTAGGATACTGGCCTTTGAGGACTGACTTTGGCCTTAACGTTGTTAAAGCAACCTTTGATTCAACCCTTACCAAACAGATTTTATGGCAGTGATTGATTAGATCTTTCCAAAACGTTTATTTAACTTTTATTTATGTCAAAGCTGTTATTTAAAACTGTTTACGATTCATCCACCTGGACAAAAAAAGTATATTTCATCTGAGGAAAAGTAACCCCATATCATAATGCTGCCACTACCATACTTCCCTTTGGGTATGGTAGTTTATTTTTATGTTAATGTATTGTTTTTGTTCCAGACTTACATTTTGAAGTTGTGGTCAAGACTTCAAGTTTGGTTTCATCATACACATATTTTGGGAGATTTTAGTTCAGACATATGGAAAGCACAGCAGATTGTTACAAGGGTAACACAACCAAGACTAACAAGAAGTACATGCAGCTCCATCAGTGTTACTGCTGACCTCTTGGTAGCCTCCTTGACCAGTTTCAGTCTTGTCTTTTGAACAACTTTGGAGAAATCTTCTGGTTTTGTAATGTGCATTCTGTCCCATACTTCTCCAGTTATTTGTTAGTTATTTTGATCTACCTACATTTGATCCTTTGTAACCTCTCTCTAATACCAAGAAAATCCTACTGGAAGGCCAGACTTTCCTTCAGGTTAATAAGACTCATTATATTTGATGGCTGGTGTGAGCTCCAAAAGACTGAAGGCTGAAATTGAAAGTATTAGTTTATGGGTCTGCACATATGCAACCTGCGTATTGCAGTTTTTTAAATCTATTGTCCTCCAATATATTTGTTTGTTTTCCTAAGTCGAAGTCTATTTGGCCATTTTTCTTTCATTATTCTTTTTTGTAAAAATCATTTCTCAGGCTACAATGAGAAAAAGTGGAATCTTTGACTTGAAGCCAAGGACGACATGTCAGAGAAAAATGAGGAGGATCACTGGAATGACAATAAATTAAGGGTGTTTCTGTTACAGCTGTGGAGAAAGTGTAAAGCAACAAATTAAAGTTGGACTGGAATGATACATTCCCCCCTTGGCTCTTATTAATAAGATAAGATATACATAGTGTAGACATCCAGTTGCACTCAGGGGCATGCGGAGAATGTTCGTCTCTGTGAGCGCCCACAAGCTCAGATTCCTTTTTGCTGTGGAACGAGGACTGTGTTGGAACGCATAAAACAGTTTAATCATTTGATAGAACAATAAACCAAATCTGAATTGACATTAGTTGATGAGACTTATACTAAAGTCACCCATCTTCTTTTTGCTGTGAATTTTGTCACATGGATTTAAATAAAACTAAACTAAACTGAATTTAAAGATTTTAAAAATACCACTGATACTGGAACCCTGACTGCTCTGCTGGTGTGTTAGGACATGAAGTCTGACCCACAATCCCTCGTCCACTGTTGTCATTCAACAGCGACCTCAGGTAGAAGATACAATCTCAGGTACCTGGTTGGCTTGGATGGAACACTAAACCGTAGAGCAGATCAGAGTGAAGCAAACTCCACATTTCCTTGCTACTTCAAGTCATAGGCCGGAATGGTTGAATTTTTATTGAAGGAAATTATAAGAATTATTGTCAGGATATAAAAAAAGACTACAAATAGAAAAAGAGAGATACATTCTTTTTTTAACTGTGTTTTTTTATTTGACATGGGAATTCAAAAGTGCCTGAGGTTTTAAGCTTTGCTTGTTTTCAAATGAAAAGGAAAAACTTTCTCGATTTTAGAAATGTCTCAATAAATATCAAGGTCAGCTCTTGACTTTTCAACCATTCAACCCGATCTTCAACTCTTCAGACTCAAAATTGTGCACATAAAACACAAACAGTTGAAACCAGATCATATTTACCATCTTTGTATAAAAACCCACTTTTCCTGTTTTGACTCAGTTGGGATTACCAGAATAGTTTTTATTCCTCTCCTCCGGGTCACCGGGGCCCCCCTCTGGAGCCAGGCCTGGAGGTGGGGCACGTTGGCGAGCGCCTGGTGGCCGGGCCTTTACCCATGGGGCCCGGTCGGGCTTAGCCCGAAGAGGTAACATGGGCCCCCCTTCCCATGAGCTCACCACCTGTGGGAGGGGCCATAGGGGTCGGGTGCTGTGCAGGATGGGCGGCGGCCAAAGGCGGGGACCTTGGCGGTCCAATCCTCGGCTGCAGAAGCTGGCTCTCGGGACGTGGAACGTCACCTCTCTGGTGGGTAAGGAGCCGGAGCTGGTGTGCGAGGTTGAGAGGTTCCGACTGGACATCGTCGGACTCACCTCGGCGCACGGCTCTGGCTCTGGAACCCGTCTCCTCGAGAGAGGTTGGACTCTCTTCCACTCTGGGGTTGCCCCCGCTGAGAGGCGCCGAGCTGGGGTGGGCATACTTGTTGCCCCCCATCTCGGCGCCTGTACGTTGGGGTTTACCCCGGTGAACGAGAGGGTAGCCTCCCTCCGCCTTCGGGTGGGGGGACGGGTCCTGACTGTTGTTTGTGCTTACGCGCCAAACAGCAGATTAGATTACCCACCCTTCTTGGAGTCTTTGGAAGGGGTGCTGGAGAGTGCTCCTCCTGGGGACTCCCTTGTTCTGCTGGGGGACTTCAACGCTCACGTGGGCAATGACAGTGAGACCTGGAGGGGTGTGGTTGGGCGGAATGGCCCCCCCGATCTAAACCCGAGTGGTGTCTTGTTATTGGACTTCTGTGCTCGTCATGGATTGTCCATAACAAACACCATGTTCAAGCATAAAGGTGTCCATATGTGCACTTGGCACCAGGACACCTTAGGCCGCAGCTCAATGATCGACTTGGTTGTCGTCTCATCTGATCTGCGGCCGCATGTTTTGGACACTCGAGTGAAGAGAGGGGCAGAGCTGTCCACTGACCACTACCTGGTGGTGAGTCGGCTCCGATGGTGGGGGAGGACGCCGGACAGACCTGGAAGGCCTAAACGTGTTGTGAGGGTCTGCTGGGAACGTCTGGCAGAGTCTCCTGTCAGAAGGAGCTTTAACTCACACCTCCGGCAGAACTTTGAACACGTCCCGGGGGAGGCGGGGGACATCAAGTCCGAGTGGACCATGTTCCGCGCCTCCATTGCCGAGGCGGCTGACAGAAGCTGTGGCCGCAAGGTGGTCGGTGCCTGCCGCGGCGGCAACCCCCGAACCCGGTGGTGGACACCGGCGGTAAGGGATGCTGTCAGGCTGAAGAAGGAGTCCTACCGGGTCTTTTTGGCTTGTGGGACCCCTGAAGCAGCTGATAGGTACCGACAGACCAAGCGGGATGCGGCTCGGATGGTTGCTGAGGCAAAAACTCGGGCGTGGGAGGAGTTTGGAGAGACCATGGAAAACGACTTCCGTACGGCTTCAAAACGATTCTGGTCCACCATCCGGCGTCTCAGGGGGGGAAAGCGGTCTGCCACCAACACTGTTTACAGTGGGGATGGTGTGCTGCTGACCTCGACTCGGGACGTTTTGGGTCGGTGGATGGAATACTTCGAAGACCTCCTCAATCCCACCGGCACGCCTTCCAATCTGGAAGCAGGGTTTGGGGACTTGGGGTCGGGCTCTCCAATCTCTGGTGCCGAGGTCACCGAGGTCGTTAAAAAGCTCCTCGGTGGCAAGGCTCCGGGGGTGGATGAGATTCGACCGGAGTTCCTCAAGGCTCTGGATGTTGTGGGGCTGTGTTGGTTAACGCGGCTCTGCAATATTGCGTGGACATCGGGGGCAGTTCCCTTGGATTGGCAGACCGGGGTGGTGGTCCCCCTGTTTAAAAAGGGGGACCACAGGGTGTGTTCCAACTACAGGGGGATCACACTTCTGAGCCTCCCTGGTAAGGTCTATTCAGGGGTTCTGGAGAGGAGGGTCCGACGGATAGTCGAACCTCGGATCCAGGAGGAACAATGCGGTTTTCGTCCTGGCCGTGGAACACTGGACCAGCTCTACACCCTCAGCAGGGTCCTGGAGGGTGCGTGGGAGTTCGCCCAACCGGTCTACATGTGTTTTGTGGACTTGGAGAAGGCGTTCGACCGTGTCCCTCTGGGGGCCCTGTGGGGGGTGCTCCGGGAGTATGGGGTACCGGGCCCCTTGATACGGGCTGTTAGGTCCCTGTACGACCGGTGCCAGAGTTTGGTTCGCATTGCCGGCAGTAAGTCGGGCTTGTTTCCGGTGAGAGTTGGACTCCGCCAAGGTTGCCCTTTGTCACCGATCCTGTTCCTAACTTTTATGGACAGGATTTCTAGGCGCAGCCAAGGCGTTGCGGGGATCCGTTTTGGTGGCCTCAGGATCGGGTCTCTGCTTTTTGCAGATGATGTGGTCCTGTTGGCTTCATCGGAACGTGATCTACAGCTTTCGCTGGAGCTGTTCGCAGCCGAGTGTGAAGCGGCTGGGATGAGAATCAGCACCCCCAAATCCGAGGCCATGGTCTTGAGCCGGAAAAGGGTGGGGTGCCTCCTCCGGGTCAGGGATGGGGTCCTTCCCCAAGTGGAGGAGTTTAAGTATCTGGGGGTCTTGTTCACGAATGAGGGAAAAATGGAGCGGGAGATCGATAGATGGATTGGTGGGGCATCTGCAGTTATGCGGGCGCTCTACCGGTCTGTCGTGGTGAAGAGAGAGCTGAGCCAAAAGGCGAAGCTCTTGATTTACCGGTCGATCTACGTTCCTACCCTCATCTATGGTCACGAACTCGGGGTGGTGACCGAAAGAGCGAGATCACGGATACAAGCGGCTGGAATGAGTTTCCTCCGCAGAGTGTCTGGGCTCTCCCTTAGAGATAGGGTGAGAAGCTCAGTCATCCGGAGGGGGCTCAGAGTAGAGCCGCTGCTTCTCCACATCGAGAGGAGTCAGTTGAGGTGGCTCGGGCATCTGGTCAGGATGCCTCCTGGACGCCTCCCTGGTGAGGTGTTTCAGGCACGTCCCACCGGGAGGAGGCCCAGGGGAAGGCCCAGGACACGCTGGAGGGACTATGTTTCTCGGCTGGCCTGGGAGCGCCTTGGGGTTCCTCCCGAGGAGCTGGAACAAGTGGCTGGGGAGAGGGAAGTCTGGGTCTCTTTGCTTAGGCTGCTGCCCCCGCGACCCGACCCCGGATAAGCGGAAGAAAATGGATGGTTGGATGGATGGTTTTTATTCCTGAAATCTCAGAATAATGAGTGAGAACATTCTTATTATAACTTTCTCCAAATTCTGAAGTTTCCATACACTAAGATTAGGCCTTTAAACAATTTAGGAAAGCCCAGGTGATTCTTTAATAGCTTTGAAAGCTTCTAACAGGCTAACTCTCAACATCTGAGTTCAATAGATGAACTTCATTCATCAATTCATAATCATGTCTGGGCTAATTCATAAAATGAAGAGAATTGTGGACCTCCACCAACCTGGTTAATCTTTTGATCCAGTTTCTAGATACATGAAGTTTTCGCCATTCATCTGTTCTAACAATTATGCCCAAGTTTAGACATAATGAGAATTTGTTCAGGAAGGAGTTGTGTTCCCCAGGAATGAACGGGTTCTGGTGTGAAATGTGTGAATCAATCGTAGAACAAAAGATAAAGACTATTCAAACTAATTCAAACTAACAGTTTAAAGGCAGTTTTACCATATGCTGAAGAAATGGATGGAAACTTTTGACTTTAAAGTTCTTTTTAAAATCTCTCTTTCATTATTCAGTCATTCAGGAAATGATCAAATAATTTGGTTCATCTTAACTGAACTAAAACATTAGAAAGTCTTTTATATGGAGTGTGTAAATATCTGGATTTATCTGTATGGGTGATGTCAAAGTGCTGTACTCCTGATAAAACTGCCCTGAACAGCAGCCCTGTTTGTTTGCCAGATGAGTAAACCTCTCTCCACCATATTGCCCTCCTCGTCTCATAAACGGAATCCTAAAGAATAGAATGGAAGCGAAGAGGACAGTGGTTCCACCTGGACTCCTGAATGTCTGCAAAGCAACTTCTTATTCCTTCTGTCTTTCCCTCTACCCCTACACTGCCTCTTTATACAAACAGGAACACAGTTTAGAGAGAACAAAGGAGTCCCAGAGTGTGTGACGGGGCTGGGGTAAGGTTTGGAAACTGACATGTTGTTCTGCTGTCATTCCTCAGAGTCTTGGAAAACCATCTGTCCAACAGGAAGATGATAGCATCAAAGTGCTAGGTGAAGGAATGGGAATGAGAGCCGAGGGTGGAGACATGCCTATTGTGTTCACTTGGAGGATGATGATGGTCATTTCGTAAAGGTATTGTGCTACAGTATTTTGGGTAAACTTGACCTTGCAGGAGGGATTTAGGCTTTCCTGAGCAGTTGTGTTAACAGGCAGGGAGGAAAGGAAGAACTGCCTCACTCAGAATCATTGCTGCTTTCAAACAAACAATATTGGAGTTCACTACAGCAAGGCTTCTTTTACTAACCGTGAGCTTTTGTAAAACCTAAAGTGAAATCATACGACTGTTTTGTTTCCTTTAAATAAAAACCCTGTAACTGTAAAGAGATTAATGTAGCCATGTAGTCATAAAGTTAATTCAGTCTCTAACATAAAAATGCAAAATGTGCCAAGACACATAAACAGCTGTTAATAGAATACCTTGCTGCTTCAGCACCTGGACCACTTGCTATCATTAATGGAGCCATGAATTCTGTTGTCTAGCAGAAAATCCTGAAGGAGAACCCTCAATCATCAGTTTGACTTCAAGGCCAAGCTCACTTGGTCAACAATCCAAAGTACACCACTGGCCACAACTCTGAATGACTGAAAAAAAGGTTTCAAAAATAAATGAAGGCTTTGGAGAGGTCTAGTTAGAGTCTGGACCTAAATCCAATTGAAATGTTTGTTTTTTACAGCTCTGGAAATAGTTTTGTCTAAGGGTTGGGTCTAACTGTATGATTTTGTTTTCTGTTGGGAGGTGATGTGTAGTACAGTGGTCGAGTTGTCAGCCTGCAACCCAGAAATCGTGGGTTCGATTCCAGCTTCCACCTGCAACATGTTGTTGTGTCATTGGGTAAGACACTTTGCCTACTGGTGTGGTACAGAGGGGCTGATGGTGTGATATGTCAGCCTCGCTTCCGTCAGTCTGCCCCAGGGCAGCTGTAGCTATAATCATAACTTGCTTCCACCAGTGAGTGAATAATGAAGTTGTAAAGTGCTTTGAGGGTCTCAAAAAGCGCTATATAAATGCATGTTATGAGTAGTTAGTATTTTGCTTGAAGCACCTTGTAAAAGTATTCATACTTTTTCACATTTTGTGACAGTACAGCCACAAACATCATTTTATAGTATTACGATTTTATGTGGTAGACCAACACAAAGTAGAATATAGATGGGAAGTGGATCAAAAAGGATTCAGGCTCTAAAAGGGACAGATAATGCAAATGTCACTTTTTGCAATTGTTTCATACTTGTGTGTTGCCATTTGGTCTCAATTCAATTCAATGAGTCTTTATTGTCCCCGTGGGGCAATTTGTTGTGCAGCCAGCAGTGGATAAAAAAATATAAATTACATATAAATAAACAAAATCAAACAATCAAACGTCATTCACAACATACACTACTTACACTACTTATTTAACAGAGCAACAGCGGCTAGGAATAAAAGAGTTCCTATATCTGTTAGTTCTGCATCTTGGCAGAATATATCTACGCCCTGATGGGAGCAGCTGGAACTCCTGCAGTAAGGGCTGGTTGTGATCCTCAAGGACAGAGCAAGCCTCTGTAAGGACTCTAGTTTTATATAAATCTGAAAGGTCATTCAGTTTAATACCTGCGATCCTTGTACACAATTTTACAATCCCCTACAGTCTGTTTTTATTTTTTAGAGAAAGGGAGTCGAACCAACAGATAAACGAGAATGTTAAAATGGATTCAATAAAACAGGAATAAAACATTTTCATAAAAGTTCTGTCAACATTGAACCTACGAAGCTTCCAATAAAAATGCATGCTTTCTTTCACACTGCGTCTGCTCTCTGCTGACTATAAACACTCCAAACATGAATAAAAACCTTCCATACAGTTTTTGGTTGTTCATGTCTTCCTCGGCTGTGGCTCTCTATGACGGATCTCTCCCCTCCACCTTCAGCTTCCGCGTCTTGTAGTGGCCATCCTTGCGGCTGCTCGAGCCGGTCTCTTCCTGCTCCCTCTCCTCCCTCCCCTCCCCAGAGCTTTCTTTCTGCGCATCAAGGCCTCGCTTCGCCTCAGCACTCTCCCGCTGCTGCTTCAAGCCACTGGGTCCTGGCTCTCCCTCCTCCCTCTCCTCTCTCTCCTTTTCACCCATGCCAGGCTTCTTCAGCTCCGGCGTGTGCTCCAGGAAAGAGGCATCCCTTTCAGTCACTTTTTAGGCTTCTTGATTTTGCTCTCGGTCCTATATCGGTCTGATTGCACCTCGGTTGCCCCTCTTCGTCCTCGGGCCTCTACAGCCCGCGGCTTGGTAGTCCCTGACCGCCTGTCCATTGCTGCCCCTCCCCCTCCAGTCTTTCCTAGACCCCTTCCCACCCACCCCAAGACCAGGTTCCTGGGATCGTCGTCAAGCGCTAGTGTCTGCTGCTCTACTAGGGGGGCAGGAGGGTGTGCAACAAATTTAACTACCTTGGCTGCTCTGTCCAGCTCTAGGTTGTTCCACACACTTGTTAGGCCCACTGCGCCACTCTGCAGTCCGCCCGCTCTGAGCTCGACATAGTCGACTCTCTCCTCCTTAAGGAGGTCGAGGAGGGATTCATGATCGGTCCTTTCATCCACCCCCCTTTTTTGGTCTTCTGGGTCAGGCCCTTGGGAGTTGCTACCCAAAAGTACAAAAGAGGCTGATTATTGACCTGTCAGCACCCCATGATTCCTCTGTGCCCAGCATGAACTTTTTTATGCAGTATGCCACCTTCATCCATGCTATCAGCCTTATCTGTCAAGAGGGCTGGGGCGCATAGCTCTCCGAGGCGGACATCACCAGCACCTTTAAGATTCTGCCCCTTCACCCAGACTTCTGCCAATTCTTCGGCGTCTACTTGAAGGGGGCTTACTACTTCACGGTTCGGCTCACCTTTGGCTGTAGAAGTAGCCCCAGGATCTTTGATTCCCTTTCTGAAGCCTTGTACTGGGTCTTGCTCAATATCTACCTACCTTCTACACTTACTTATATCTACATGCTCCTACTAGCCAACCCCCCCGACCACTCAGCTCCTCTAATTCCAGTCTACTCAACATCCCAAGAATTAGAACCAAACACAGAGAAGCAGCTTTCAGTTTCTATGCTCCTTTAATCTGGAACACACTTCCAGACAACTGCAAAGCTGCTGAAACACTGAGTTCTTTTAAATCATGACTAAAAACTCATCTGTTTATAGCTGCTTTGAGTAATGTTTTCATGCATCATATGCTTTGTGTGTGCTTCTTGCTTTATTACTGTTTTTACTTTATATGCTTTGTCTGTGTTTCACTGCTATTTTTATTTTACCCCCTGATCATGTAAAGCACCTTGAATTACCTCAAAGTCAGCTATACAAATAAAATTGCCTTGCCTTGCATTACCGTCTACCTTACATCCTTCACCTCCTGGACAACATCTTCGTCATCATTCCCGCTTTGTCTACTCCTCGTTTAGGGCTCCGCGCCCTCACTGAGGCCTTCTATGACACTGGTGACCCTCTTTCTTTACCTTACCTCTCTGCATTTCCTGGGCATCACCCTCGATTCATCTTCTTTTCAGTCATTGTTGCCGCTTGAGAAGGTTCACTGGATCTTTTCCTGCTCACAGATTCATGCTCTAAGCAACAGCTCCTGTCGCTTCTGGGTCATCTCAACTATGCCGTTTGTATTATACCCCAGGGAAGGTCCTTGATATTTCACCTTCTGTCCACCTCCGCCAGCAGTCTGTCTCTCCATGGCTAGCTCATCATTGATGAGCCATGTCGGATGGAAAAGCGGCTTTGGTGTGATTTTCTGTTTTCTTGGAAAGGTATATCATATTTTATAATGATTTTGTCTTCTATCCAGATGATATCGGCGGGAGGTTGTTCATGTCGGAATGGCTCCCTGAATTTGACTCCCTGTGGCTCCAGTCTGGTTTCCCTTCCTCGGCTCTCCACGAGCACGATCCCATAGTGGTTGCTGTCCTTATTTGGGGGCATGAATAGTCTCAACACTCCATTCTTATCCACTGAGATAATGCTGTTGTTGTAGACATTTTAAAGAAAGGTCCCTCACACTCTCCTGCACTCATGCAGGTCATCCACAGACTCACCCTTGTGTAAGCACAAGATCAGTTCCTGCTCTTTGCAGCTCATGTTCCAGGCCATCAAATCTATATTGCTTACTCTCTTTCAAATTCCTCTTTTCAGAAATTCAGATCCTTGGCGGCCGCTGCAGATCTCAACCCAACTCAAGTCCTTCCGTTTTCAGCCACCATCTACAACTAACTTTTCAGTTTCACGACCTCACCATCTCATCCCAGAACTCCATCCTCAATAGTCTCGCCCCCGTACCCTCTCAGCATACCGGTTAGGCTGGAACACCTTCAAAGCCTTTCATGTAACGTATGGTTTACCTTTTCCTTCACTCAACCCTATGTCAATCTGCTAGTTCATTACCTACTCTCACCCCCCCAAAAAAAATAGTGCAGCCACCATTGAGTCTTATGTTTCCGGTATCAGTTTCTTCGTTAAGTCGGCAACAGATAGCCCCTGTCCATCCCTTAACCATAGCCATATAACCATTTTACCTAAAGGTTTTTATAAAAAAAGAACCATCCATGGTTATCCCCCGCTTACCAGTTACTTTCGACTTTCTAAGCCGGTGTATTCATATGCTTCGCTCGGGCTACTCATCTCCTTCTGTCGTCATAACCTTCAAGTCTATGTTCCTGCTGGCGTTCTTTGGCTTCCTGCGCTGCTCTGAGGTTGTCCCATCCTCATCAAGCCTTCCATTTATCCCTGTCTCTCAGACATTTCAATTCACAGCCTAGACACCCTCAACTTCACCCTCCTCAGAAGCAAAACCAACCACCTGGGCGCATCCTTTCAAATCCACCTATTCTGCCTCAGCTCCACCGTCAGCCCCTACGAACCTATCTCTAATTACATTTGTTCTTGGTTAGCTACTCAACACTCACTTTTATCAAGTTTTGTTCTGGTCAGGTGTTTTCCCAGAGCACACTCCATCCTCATGGGAGCAGCCACCTCAGCCGCCCATTCAGACATCTTGAACAATGTCATCCAAATTCTAGGCCTCTCTAGCTTACTGCTCTTACATCTGCAACAATTTGAGCGAACTGCACCACGCTCATGCTCTTCTTTGTTATATTTTGCCAAGACCAACTTTGGGGGTCCAAAGCAGGCTTGGGAAAGACGAATTCCTGAAGACTGCACCCCCACGCTGAGTCTTCTTCCTAGCTTCCATCGGTGCATCTCCCCAGACTTTTCACCCCTCCATTCCATTCCTTCAATTAACTTTTAAATTTGGATCTCTGAAGCGTGGTCCTTGCTAGGGAACAGGCTTTTGCTGAACTGCAATCATCTGAAGCAGGCCTGTTGAAGTAGGGAAACATCTAAAACATGCAGGGCAGTGTGCCTTGAAGACTAGGGTTTGGAAACTGTCCCATAAATCTCAGTAGAAGTTCTTCAAATCATCAGCTGAAAACACTGCACAACATGCATTCTTTATCACCAAAACTATGATCGGTATTATTTAGGTCACAAATGGCCACCACAGCTAATTGTGTGGTACTTGTTTATTTGCACACAGAACATTTACAGACAAGATGTTTTATTCAGGTTTAAAGCTGTTTACAGTGGCCTCCATTTTAACAAGAGGTTGCTTGGGGACAAAAATTTTATCATCAGTTTCTTCAACTAAAGAAACTAAAAGTAATCAGTCACTGTCACTTGTTAATGTGTTTGTATGGAATTACTTTAACAGCAGTGGAAACTATGGGCTGCATGCTCTTTCATGTCCACAGTATATGGAAAGAGATGTGGGAAGTTTAGGTATTCACCTTGGTGTTTTTCACTTCCTGACCCTCCTCATTTAATGGGACATTGTTCTCGCTGAGGCAACTACCCCAAAGACAGGAAGGTACAGTCAGAACCATGGAAAATAGATGAACGAGGTACGTCATCGTTCTAAGCATATGTGTGTGTGTGTGTGTGCGAGTCTGTGTGTGTATGTGGGAGTGGTTGTCAAGGCGAAGCAGTGAGACATATTTTTGCCCACATTGCTTGCAAAACACAAGCAGACAATTTCCATGTCTATCATATCCCTAAATGATGAAATAATCAGGAGGAAAGTTTAGTAGAGGGTGAAAAAAGAGGTGTTTGGAGTATTAGAACCAGGTTTCTCTCTCACTACTTCACTAAGCACTAAGTTTCTGCACCATTGAGTGCTACATTTTTGGACTAAAATCAATTGCTGCATAAGACATTGTTTTTTAATGCAAATAAAAAGAAACATGTTGGTATAGAAATGTTAGAGCTTGTGAGACATTCTTACACAACATCTCCGATTTGCTCAAGAAATACATTTCACTCCAGGGGGTATGGTCTTTTAAAGAATACTTTGTGTGTTTCACCAGAAAAAACACAAATCCATCCCATATATGCAAATTGGAATTTGTGAGACTAAAATCTGCATCCACATGGATTCTGATTTTTGTTTTTGTTGTTGTTGTTGTTGTCATTGTTCAAAGCCATTTGAGAATAAATTCTGCCTTCTAGGTTTCTTTGATAGAAAAAAATAAAAAATATTTTTTCCTATTTAAGTTAATAAAAGTCACTATTAACTTCATTCAAATTCGGCTTTGAAGAAGGTTGGTCAACTATATATATATATATATATATATATATATATATATATATATATATATATATATATACATACATAGTCAACAAGATGTGGGGTGACCCCTAAGAAACATGGATACTTTCTTGTCCACTATCAACAAAAAGCCCATGGAGAAAAATCCTTACCCCACATTGTTGCTGCCATTCAGTCGACCACTAGCGATACTGCTGTGAGCAGTTCAGGTATGTGTTTAAATGTCTCATTCACTCGTTTCTTCAATAATTTGTTTTAGAATGAATAAACGCCTTGTGACTTGTTTTCTGTGGAAAAAAAGCTCTGGCGCATCTGTTTCGAGAGGTTGAAGTTTGTCGGAGAAGTGGGGGGGACGACAGGATCACAAGTCTAACTCATTATTATTCATGATATGCAAACGTAGCACCTCTGATTGGCTAATTGGAGTGTGACTCTTATGCTGCCTTCAAAGAAATATCTAGCTTAGCGTTAAACTTTGCTGGTGGTGTTTCAAAGAGAAATTCCAAATTCCTCCCTCAGCTCTTCTTTCTTGGGTAAAAAATGCAACACTAATGTTTTATCCTCAAAAATAAGACAAGCCCGAACGCGTTCCGCCATGTTGTGGAACTGCTAACGGTTAGCTTCTACTAGCAGAGACACACTTTGCTGTCTCCTGGCCAAAAAAATCAATACAGCCTTCCAGTGGGTAGTCTAAACTAAGGCTTGAATACTGTTTTTCTCTGTGATGTAGAAGGGACTGGCTTTTTCTGAGTTGGTCGTTTTCCTGTCTATTTCTCCTCTGCGGCTAATGCAGGCAATGGGGATTGGGGAAAATGTTCACATCCAGCATGCATATGCAACTCAGTGACCCATCGTATTTCAAAAAGAACCAGTATTACATGTTTTCTCAGTAAATAAGACCTTAAAGAAAAAGCAGGTCACTAGAGCTGGTCAGGTCCCTGGACATGTCGGATTACTAATCAGAATCTTTGTATTGAATCAGGAATTATAAGTCAGATCTCTATTACCATGGATCATACAGCTCCTTATGCTAGCTGCTATGAAGTAGGCTACATAAGGGCACCAGAACACTACACATTCAGATCATTTCATTATGTTATTACTTAGCGTACTCGTTGGAAACTGAGTGAGCTCACCAACACTGACACAACTGTATGTCAAAGGAATTGCAGAAGCAGCTAAATATGCTTGTATATGTAATCAGAGGCCATTCTTCCAGGTAATCCTCCCAATCTTTGAAAGATGAAGGAGTATCAATGATTACATCATCCCATTTAAAGTGTAATTGTCCCGCATATGTTTGTGCATATTTACATCATGGGTTATAGGTGTAAGGTGGGCAGCCTTCCAAAGCTGTGGAGTGTAACATCTTAAGTAAAAAAACGGAGATAAGAAATAGTTTCACTGCCTATACTTAACTGCAGGTCATCTCCATGGTAACATGGTACCTTTTATAAGCAAACTATACTGTCCAAGGGGAAAGAAAAGGCCTTTAATTAAACTGTTGAAGTGTGTGTCTGTATGTGTGTTGAGTTTGTTGTTGATTACTAGAAAGGTAATGACTGGTATTTACTTTACATAAGTGTGTGTATGAGAGAGAGAGAGAGAGAGAGAGAGAGAGAGAGAGAGAGAGAGAGAGAGAGAGAGAGAGAGAGAGAGAGAGAGAGAGAGAGAGAGAGAGAGAGAGAGAGAGAGAGAGGGACAGAGAGAGAGAGAGAGGAATCCTGTGGTAACACACCCAGCTCTGTTTCTGGTTTCCTCTAAACTCAAACCACTAAAACTCCCCTGCTGCTATTGGAAGCCAGATGTGTGTGTGTGTGTGTTTTGTTTCGACATTCCATCTCTCTCACATGCACTGGGGAGGATTTTCCAGCAAATTAAAAAAAACGGGGAATCCTTCGGACATCTCTGCTGATGTAGGAAGAAACTTAGAGCAAGGTTGTGTGCATAGTTCTTACCTCTGGAGTTCCAAAATGCAAAGCAATTCACAAATTCATTTCATAACTTGGCAGCTGTCTGAAGCTTAGAATTATTATAACTAAGTTGAAAATAATGCTAGATTTATTTGAACTTTTGAGATTTTCTAAGTCATCACGTTCCCCCTGCCTTCCGTGCGGGCTGGCCAGAACAACATTTGCTCATCTATGGTAACTATGGTAACTTTATGTTTTAGCACATCACAGTTACAGCAGTACATACTCAGCCCCAGGAAGGGCTTTCAGCAATGACTGTAAAGTAAAGTTTGTTATCAGTGTGGTTAAGGAAAGCAAAGGAGGAAAATCAGTTGGAGTTTAGTTTGTCAGATAAAAATAATCGCATCTCTGAACTCATGCTACAATTTTTTGTCATTTTAACTGAAAGGGTAAAAAAAAAATCTGGTCATAATCTATTTTTACCCTACAATTTTTTAAAAAATGACATTAATGGAATAGTCAGTAGTTTTAAGTTTTCATTCATTTTAATTAACATTCAATCCAAACAAACTGTACAGAGAATCCACATGGTGCCATCATACATTGAGCAGATTAATAGGCTACATGTATTAATTATGAACTATTATGAACTATTATGAATGCCTGAATGCTCTGCATGAAGCTGAACTCAATTCCTGCTTGTGCATAAGTAAGGCTACAACGTAATACCTACCAATGAACCAATTTTATTGTGCTTAAGGCTTAGCTTTGAGAATTTATCAGTAATAGTTTTACTACCTGAAGCAGAAAGATGTCATCACTGTGATCTTACTGAAAAAGTAAATACATCCTTGGAGTAGTTGGCTAGACCAGGGTCTGCAACCTTTACAATCCAAAAAGACATTTTTGCCCTCAGTCGACCTAAATAAAACTCATAGCGCTGCTTATATTATGTGACCTATTTGAAAAAAGACATCTTCTAATTTGTAGGAAATCTGTTGCCATATTTAGTTGGTTCTTTTTTAACCAAAGTTATTAATAGCCATTGTGAAAGGTCCAAAGAGCCACTTCAGAGCAGCAGGTTGCAGACCCCTGAGCTAGTCAGATGCAGGCTGTACCAGTCCTCAGATGAACATGTGTCTGTTGGGCTAATTTTGAAACAGCTACAGGACTTGCAAAGTACAGAGACACATCATCTGTAATGCTGCTGCACAGTCGCACAAAATTCAAAAGTTAAATCCATTCATAACATGCTCGAGCAGAGGTGCTGGTGTTCAGCCGCCATGTTTACCAAGATCACTCCACATAGAAACACGGGCGCTGTTCAGTCGGACTAACTTAACAGTCCATTTTAGAACTGTTAAAATGTTAAAATCCTCTAAAATTGTGTTATATCTTACTGACATGATACTTATGTCAGACTAGATGTTAACTTCCATTTACTGTTCAACAAGCTCACTGTGATGTGACCTGTTTCTACTGCAGGGAACTATGATCCATTATAACAAACACAAAACCACATTTCAAAAATCCAAACTGATCACCCAAAATATTTCAGACTCATACATTAATACTAGAAAATAAATTAGGTTCATTTAGAGTCTATATGTTTTGCTGGGGTATTTAACCCTAATCCTAAACAGTTGTTTGGATTTCAGATATTTAAAATAGTGGTTCTCTAACCAGATTTAGGCTGTGTGTGCATGTGAGTGAAGGTTATTGAGTGTATTTCTCATGTGATGGTCCTGGAAAGAGGAAGATTTAGGAGAAATTACGCCCTAATCATCTCTTGTTTCCATTGGTCGCCTTTAATCAGAGAGATGAGAGGAGAGAGGGAGAGCGAGAGATTACTATATAAAGTGATGGCATGCTGCAAGTCCCCAGGGGAGAAAGAAATACTGAGTCACTAGGCTCAAGTTGAACACAGTCTTCTTCTTACTTTGCTCCAATATATTTCTTTTTTAAACTTCTCTGGATTCTACTTGTTGTAGAAGCATAATGAGTTTAGACATCTATGTCTCTTTAATAGGAACTGAAGGAACTAGTAGAATAGTCAGTTGTTGTTGAAAGTAACTGTTATATCCTAACACATTCTCCTATTCTGATGTCCTCATAAAGCTGTTTCTTAAATGTAAGAACTTTATCCATTTTTGTCAAGCAGCAAAAACATAAGATCAAAGTGTGCCAAGACTGCAGGAACATGTGAGGTAGCTCCATGGTTTTTATACTAGCTGCCAAAACAGCACACAGCTCTTACTGCAAGACACAGCTTGCCACTGTTAACAATCACATGGTGCAGTTTTAATGGCACACTTTATTTTCTTGGTATTCTGTCCGTGTCCTTTCATGTGAAAGCACATCAGCAGATCAAATGTGATCACAAAGAGCCACACAGAAATATTTGCTCTTGTGACTAATGACTGCAGAATTGATAACATGGACACAATGAGTGTAATTTTCCACTGAGTCCAAGGGGAAATGAAACATGACACAAGATGAACATGAACAGCCAGAATTTTAAACAAGCTTCGGCTGGATTGAACCAAAAGGAAATCCATGTAGAAGAGTAAAAGCAGCCACCGTTTGGCCGCTGGCCAGCAGGACATCTCTCCTCTTTGTGCCTCTGGAGGTCTGTTTACAGTTCTCCATGGCTGACTAACAGATTTGGGCATTAACTTCAGGGATGGCACTGGCGTGTCAATTGTTGCTATGGCAACCTGTTTTTTGTTATTTTTTTAGTATCAATGTAGACTGATGTCAATTGAAAGATTTATAAACAAAGAGAAAAGTTGACATTCCCACTCTTGCTGGTTTCCATTCTGCATAATACAGTGCTTCCTTTGCTTAAACCTAACAGCCATCTTGTATAATTTCAAGGACAAGGAACCTGAGCATGACGGAGGTTCATAGATATGCCCAGCTTGTATGGGAAACGCATGTCCGTGTAGACATGGAAGGGGGAGGAGCCAAAGCCAGAGTGTTAAACGTACAGACAGGAAATAGTCGGAAACGAAAGCCTAAACCCAGCTCCCCTGTCCTACAACAGAACCAGGGAAGTGGTAACCAGTGGCAACCAAAATGCAAGCCACCAGATAAGAGACAGAAACCTTTCCACAATGCAAACCAAAGACGTAACATTGGTAAAGGTTTTGTTAACTCCAAAGAAGGACTATGAATGGACTTGAATGATCTACAGGTGTTTTGTCACTACTTTATTGGAGTTTTTGACTAACAGAAACAGTGAGCTGTTCCAGACTGACATGCAAGGTGTGTCAAACCACAAACCCACAGGATCCAGTGACTTTTATTCCAGGAACATGACTTGCTTCCAATTGGTAGAATCATTAGACAGCATGGGATAAATTTCCACAGCTATGCCGATGATACACAACTATATTTATCCATAAATCCTGATGAACCCAGTCAGTTAGGTAGATTACAGGCATGTCTGGAAGACATAAAAACATGGATGAATCTAAACTTTTTGCTTTTAAATTCTGACAAGACAGAAGTTGCTGTCTTTGGACCAGAAGTTCTTAAACAGAAACTGATTA
This sequence comes from Valencia hispanica, assembly GCA_963556495.2. NCBI lineage: Eukaryota > Metazoa > Chordata > Actinopteri > Cyprinodontiformes > Valenciidae > Valencia > Valencia hispanica. The sequence goes on along the minus strand of OY747721.1, from coordinate 45,984,937 downwards.
GTCAATCACTTCATCTGGATGGCATTAAATTGGCCCCCAGTAATAACGTAAAGAACCTCGGCGTTATTTTTGACCAAGACTTGACATTTAAATCCCATATTAAACAGGTTTCTAGGATTTCTTTCTTTCACCTCCGGAATATTGCTAAAATTAGAAACATCCTGTCCAGGAGTGATGCTGAGAAACTAGTCCATGCATTTGTTACCTCAAGGCTGGACTACTGTAATTCTTTACTATCAGGAAGTCCACAAAATGCCATTAAAAGCCTTCAGTTGATCCAAAATGCGGCAGCAAGAGTTCTGATGAATATTAAAAAGAGAGATCACATTTCTCCTGTTTTAGCTTCCCTTCATTGGCTCCCTGTTAAATCCAGAATAGAATTTAAGATCCTTCTTCTTACATACAAAGCCCTTAATAATCAAGCTCCATCATACATCAGAGATCTAATTGTTCCATATGTTCCTAAAAGAGCACTTCGCTCTCAGACTGCAGGTTTACTTGTAGTTCCTAGGATTTCTAAAAGAAGAATGGGAGGCAGATCTTTTAGTTATCAGGCTCCTCTCCTGTGGAACCAGCTCCCAGCTTTAGTCCGTGAGGCAGACACTCTGTTTACTTTTAAGGCCAGGCTTAAAACTTTCCTTTTTGATAAAGCTTATAGTTAGAGTGGCTTAGGTCATCCTGAGCTATCTCTGTAGTTATGCTGCTATAGGCTTAGACTGCTGGAGGACAGACTTACCAATTTTCTTCACTCTGCTACTTCCTTTTCTCCTACGACTCTCCAGTTGTATTACAGTACATTCTGTTATTTCGACTGTTAACTTTGTTTTCTCTCAGTGTTTTTCTCCTCATCGAAGATACACCTGGTCTGGTATCCTGCTTGGCTGCAATGCCCTGTTGGACGGGGGGCATCGACTGGGATGATCCTCTCAGTAACTGAACATCCACTGTGTCCTGTTATCAACTTTTTACTTTCTGTAACATAGAAAGTTCTCTTATATCGGATCTTCTGTTCCTTCTGTGTTCTGCTCTGTCTTCTCAAACCCCCAGACGGTCGTGGCAGATGGCCGCTCCTACTGAGCCTGGTTCTGTTGGAGGTTTCTTCCTGTTAAAGGGGAGTTTTTCCTCTCCACTGTCGCTACATGCTTGCTCAGTATGAGGGATTGCTGAAGGATTGCTGTGGTTGGAAATCTGCCCAACCTCACGCCAATGACTGACGCAATCTGCTGGGATTCCTTAAATAGGAAACTTTTTAACTGATTGGAATGTTTGTATAATTGTATTGAAATGACTTCTTGTTAAGTGCCTTGAGATGACATCTGTTGTGAATTGGCGCTATATAAATAAACTGAATTGAATTGAATTGACTGTATGGACTAATTGTTGCTCTGAAAGACTGTGGACCACACTGCACTCTTCAGACCAAAAAGGGGATATGTTGGGACACACACAGCCATTGGGTGGCGCTAACCCACATTCTAGCTCCAACAGGAGAAGAAGAGGACCAGAGTTTTTATAAGGGGTCGGGACCCCAAAGCACGCTCTCTTCTGCTTGGGCTTTTGACCCGACAGTGCCAGGAGAGACCCCAGGAAATCCTTCCTTTGCTGGCTAGGAGAAAGGACGTGAGTTTCTGGGAGAAACTCACTCCAAAGACAACAAAGACTGCTGATCGATCAGGTGAATCGCAAACCACAGATGAGATAGAGTCCACTGTTCTGCCCTGAGCCCTGCAGAAGCTTTCTGAATTACAGACGCTGCTGTGAGGAAAGGACCGCTAACAAGCTGCTGCATGCCGCAGAGCCGCGCCCAGACTGAAGCCTATGTGGGATGAATGCTGTGCTGGAAAGCTGTAGAAAAAGGTACTGTCAGTGAAGGAAGGTGGAGCTGATCACTGTTTAGCCAAGCCGGAGAGGACGACCCGATGTCCCAGCTAAAGGCTACCTGCCCCCCAACAGCCATAAGGCCTTCCCCTGCTAACTGACCACAGCTATTGTTAGCCTGCTGGCTAACATTGTTTAGCTTCCCCCATCATCCACGGAGCAACCTGGAGAACTTTAACCGTTCAATAAGGTTTGTCTGGGCAGAGGTGAGATTAGTTTAGGATAAACAAGATTTAAGTGTTGTTTGTTTTCACTGTGATTTGTTACCTTGTGTAAGATTTCATTTATTGTGTGGGTACAAACAGGCCGGTCGGCCTGGAGGTTTAAACAGTGATTTTCGAGATTTCGAGATGGAAAGTCATTTTATATCCTGCAACCCGAGTTACTCAATCCGACAGTTTTCCTTTGTTTGGTGTTTAATAAATGAACCAGAGCGGCTTTAAGCAGCACCACGTGAGTTAGCTGTAGGCTACATGCTCCAGCCAACCTTTGACTGCTCGGCTTCATGAACAATAAAGGTAAAGTGTCACATTAAGCTAGCTGTCACTGTCCTCCTGAACACACCCCCACATTCCCCCCTCCGCTCACCCTCCATAGTTGGTCATACCCCTCCGTGCTTACTAACACCGCTCACATTTAGAATTTTTCAAATGTTGTCTGGAGGCGGGGTTATGATTTTTCATGGGGTTCAGTTACACTTTAAACACTAAAACTAATCCTTTACGTGATTTTTGAAACCGCCTTGGTAAGTCGAAATACTAAATTAGATCAAGAAGAAGGATCTTAATTTCTATTCGTGATTTAACAGGGAGCCAATGAAGGGAAGCTAACACTGTATTTTATGATGACTTTCCCTCGCATATTTGAACAATTTTATCAACAGTAAAGAACATTTTGCATAAAAATCCTCCATTTTTACCATGTTTTTAACCTTTAAAGGGGGGGGGATTATGCAAAATAGACTTTCTGAAGCTTAATATCCTGAAAACCTGTCTTTCCCTCATTAAAAACATACCTGAAGTGTTGCTCTGACCCATTCACTCATGTTAGAGTAATCTTTGAGTCTCTGCTGGTAGTTCTCGGGGTTGCTGAAACGCCTGCTCCCACCTATCCCCGCCGTTTTCCACCCATCTACTCCTCCGACCTGACGTACTCAGCCGAGAGCCTCGCCCCTGCAGAGCTCCCCTCCCCCTCCCCACCTTACACAACTCCAGCTGAGTCCCAGGTGCAGTAATTATAACACAGCAGCTGCAGCTGCGCATCTTTTGTGGGATTTTTTTTCCCGACTGTGCATGCTGCGATGATGCACGATATGTGACGAACTGAAGGGGGAGTGTCAGAAAGAGTAGGAGGGTCTTAGAGAGGCACAGGCGAAAATCAAGGCGTCCAATACGGAAGTAAATTTCCTTCAAGGTGGATTTGGATATATTACTTACCTGCAGGATGATCGAAGAGACAAGTTCTAAGCTGCAGCATCTTTGCACCTCTTTGCTCCAACTGCTGTCCATAAACAACAAAACTAAAATATCAGGCAGTAAAATACCTCAGTGTAACCTGATAGTTTTAATTGTTCAAAGCTTCAGTTAATATTCTTACATATGAAGCAAACTTGTATCTTGCAAAGTATAAAGTTAAGGGCCTAAATGACAAATAAAGAATGTTAACGAGCTGCTGCTCGTGCACACAGATGCTCAGCAGACACTAAGAGGAAATGCTGCGGCTCTTTCTTTGTGGAAAATCCAAAGTTTACCCCTTAAAAACAGAATGTTATTCTTTGGTTCACCACCAAATAGAGTGCCATTAAATGATGTAAAGATGAGCTAAGTTTTTCTTCATGTTCCTCACTTAAACATCATCAACGCTCTCAAAAGTATGAGGTCCACTCATGAACACATTCATGCATAACACTGCTGCTAGGACGCATGTTAATACCAGGTCTGAACAGAGCCTTCAGGAATAGTGTCTGGCTATCACCATTACTATATGTCCTCCTTAGCGGACGACAGGAAGTAATTCGACTAACTATGGCAACCATGCTATAGTATTTATATTGTAATTATTGTTTTAATAGTTTTAAACAATTTGACACACACAGAGGACCTTCATGATCCTGGCTGTGTTTTGCTAAACAATTTACAACATCTATCCCATTCAACTATTACAGAAACATCCATACAACATTGTGTTATGTTTGCACTTCAGAAATGTTTGGAGGGCAGACTTTCATATCCAGTCCACATGGATTAGCCCTCCGTGGCCAATGTTAAAGTTCAGTGTCTTCATAGGATTTTGACACATGCCAACAGAAATCAGTTCATTGATATCCTATATTGATGATTAATACCCATCTGTTTACTACAGCAGATACAAGATACATGATGTTTATATTACAACTGCCTCTGTGTTAGGTGCTCATTATCTCACCGTGGAGTGCAACATGTTGTTTTTAGCACTCGCAACAGAAGATAGTCAGCTGAGAGTGATCACAGCAGAGTTTAACATCATAAATACAGCTTTTTCTCTCCCATAAACTAAAAGAGCGATTAGATGGAAACCAATCTCAAGATGGAGAACAAATAAATTGATCGGCAGATTTTTTTCTATAAATGTTTGGTTTGGAAAATAACACGTGTCTCTGTTCGAGAAGCAGTTCCACCCTAACTGGACTCACATGATTGACAGGATCATAGAACCAAACCTTCACATGACTCACAGATTTCTGTCTCCTGTAGGAAAGCAAAAGCATAAACACAAAACGATTCATAAAGAAAGAAAACAACATCTCACATATTTTTCTTACAGGAAAAGTTTATGATTGCGTTTTAAAAGGGCACATATTCTGCCTCTTTTCAAACCAGTCATAGGTGTATGGTCTGTACAATACTGGTACAGTACTTAGCTGGTTTGAGTCTTACCTTAAGAACAGGGACTTTTTTGTTTCAATAAGAAACTTTTCATCAGAACGAACAGAAATCACATGTGGGGTACCCCAGGGCTCCATCTTATGGCCCCACCTATTTAATATCTACATGCTCCACTAGGCAAGATTATAGCAACCAATAAGATTAGCTACCATAACTACGCCGATGACACTCAGCTTTACATTACAATGTCACCAGGTGACTCTGAACCCATTCAAACCCTAAACCAATGCATCAACCAAATAAATGGATGGATGTGCCATAACTTTCTCCAGCTGAAAAGAAACAAAACTAAAGTAAGAATTTTTGGACCCAAAGAGGAACGATCAAGAGTCAGCACACAGCTTCAGTTAATACAGCTAGAAACTACTGATCAGGCACGAAACCTAGGTGTAGTTATGGACTCAGACCTGAACCTCCAGGCTCACATAAAGGCAATAACAAGGTCAGCCTTCTATCACCTGAAGAACATTTCTTGGATTAAATGACTAATGTTGCAACAGGACCTGAAAAAACTAATCCATGCGTTTACCTTTGTCTGATTGATTACTACAACAGCATCTTCACAGGTCTGCCTAAAAAGTCAATCAGACAGCTGCAGCTGATCCAGAACGCTGCTGCTCGTGTTCCTCACTTGAACCAGGAAAGTAGAGCACATCACCCCAGTTCTAAAGTCCTTACACTGGCTCCCTGTAGCTCAGAGAATAGACTTTAAAATACTCCTACTGGTTTATAAATCATTACATGGCTTAGCACCAAAGTATGTTGGAAGACCTGTTGTCACGGTACCAACCACCAAGACCACTAAGGTCCTCCAACTCTAGCCTACTAAACATTCCTAGACTCAGAACTAAACATGGAGAAGCAGCTTTCAGCTTCTATACTCCCCTTATCTGGAACAAACTTCCTGACGAGTGCAGAGCTGCTGAAACTCTGAACTGCTTTAAATCCAGACTAAAAACCATCTGTTTAGAATTGCCTTCGAGTAAATGATTGATGTCATATGTATGAAATGTGTTCATGCTCTCTAATTTTATTGATCTTTCTCTTGCTTTATTGTGTATCATGTGTTATTGTGCATCATGTGTAATGTGTGTTTCATGCTAATTTGCTACTTTTAATCTTAATTTCCAATGTTATATTCCATGTTTGTTTGTTTTGTTTTTAAATCACCAAATCATGTAAAGCAGCTTGAATTACTCTGTTGTTGAAAGTGTGCTTTATAAATAAAATTGCCTTGCCTTAAAAAACATGTTTCCTGGGCATGCATATATCGGAGGACCTATCATGGACCTTAAACACCACCACTTGGTTAAGAGAGTACAGCAGAGACTGTACTTTCTGAGGACTTCAAGGAAAATACATCTCCCTCAACATCTGCTACTGTAGATTCTGTAGAGTCTGTAGAGAGAGTCTTCACTTATGGCATCCTTGGATGGTAGACCAGCAGTTCAGCTGCTGACAAGAAAGTCCTACAAAGACTAATCAAAACGGCACAGAAAATAATAAACACAGCTCTTGGCTCTTAAGGACCTTTTCACCTCCCGCTGTCTTCAAAAAGTTAAACATATATTACAAGATCCTTCACATCCAGCACACCACTTGTTTGAACTCCTACCCTCAGGCAGACAATACCGGGCTGCCAGAGCTCGAACCAGCAGATAGCTAAACAGTTTTTATCCAAAAGCTATTTTCATTTTAAACAGCAACTTTTAGTAAAAAAATTTATGTTTACTGGTGACAACCCTTTGTGCAGAGCAGGAAGCAGAGTCATTCCACCAATGGTTGTCTAAGTGGTGTCCTGCAAACGGTGTGGGCTACATTGATAACTGGCGAACATTTTGGGGAAAACCTGGTCTGATCCAGAGAGACGGCATCCATCCCACTTTGGATGGAGCAGCTCGCTTTTCTAGAAATCTGGCTGGATTTATTAGTCCTCCAAAACACTGACAACCCAGGGTTCAGACCAGAAAGCAGAGTCGTAATTTAACTCACCTCTCTGCTACTTCTGTAATGTTACCCACCTATTACCCCAGAGAGACAGTGTCTTGCCCACGACCAAAATCAAATGGATTAAAAGTTAACCCAACAAAAGCAAATCATGGAAATCTCATAAAGATAAACACGACTTTGACTTAACAGAAAAATAAATCTATTAAATGTGGTTTATTAAACATAAGATCTCTCTCCTCAAAGACTTTGCTAGTAAATGACTTGATTTGTGATAATCACATTGATTTGCTTTGTCTCACAGAAACCTGGTTGGAGCAGGAGGATAATGTCAGTATAAATGAGTCAACTCCTTCCAATCATTTAAATTTTCACCATCCTAGAACTACCGGGTGTGGAGGATGAGTTGCAAATATTTTTCATTCTGATTTACTACTTAATCCCAGACCAACTGATAGCTACAGTTCTTTTGAACATCTAACCCCTATTTTTCCTCATCCAAGTTGCAAAACATTAAGACCATTTTTGTTTGTGGTTTTGTATTGTCCACTCGACCCTTATTCTCAATTCTTGGATCAGAGCTGACATTTTTTATCTGATTTAGTATTAAATACCTTTAAGGTAATTATAGTGGGGGACTTCAATATTCATGTGGACACTGAAAGTGATAGCCTAAATGCAGCCTTTAATGCTATTTTAGACTCAATTGGCTTTATTCAAAAAGTGCAGGGATCGATCCACTCGGGTAAACACACTTTGGACCTTGTACTGACATACGGTATTGAGTGTGAAGAAATAACAGTCCACGCACATAACCCGGTTCTGTCTGACCACTTTTTGACAACTTTTGAAATTAACTTTAACTGACAATCTTAAATTTCATTATAGTAGAGCTTTATCAGACAATGCTGTAACAAGTTTTAAAGAATCTGTTCTGTTCTTACTTTCCTCAGTGTCCCAGAGTAATACAGTGGAGGTAGCTGCTACACTGTTAATAAGTCCATCTGAATAAAGAGATGTTGCTATGTAGCCGGTGTTCACCACACCCACCTAAATGCCATTCCTTCATATAATGTGCTACAGTGAAACTTGCAGAATAGCATGTGTTAAAATTAAACAATAATTTTAGCATACCACAGACTAAAATGGGTACATTTTTGTGTATTATATTGCATATTATATATACATTACTGCATGCCTTATACAGTCACAAGTAATATTAATAGAAGTTTTATTATTATTTATTATTTTATTGTTATTTTTAGCAAGTGGAGTTGTAAAAACGTGTACTGTTGTTTTAAATTATTAAATCTGGTGTATTATGGCTATGATAGATAAAATAAAAAACAAATTGGAGTAAATTTCCGCCAAAAGACTGAAATATTGAGATTAATTTAACATATTTTAATGAAAAAACTCTGAACTTCCCTCAAGTTGATAAAGTCGTAAATTTGCAAGGGAAAACTCAGAAATTTCTATGGTTAAATGCATACATTTTTTATCTTTAAACAAAGATATTTTCTGACATTGCAAAGTCAGGAAAAAAGATTTAAGTGTTAAATGTACAAGATGCGCATCTGGATAATTTCAAAAGAGTACATGGCTCATGCTGCTTTTTTCAGATCAGAACAACTTCTCCTTGGTTCAGAATCGCCATGAACCCCTCGAGAAAACAACATACCTTTTATGTTATATAAGTATGTTTTGAAAACCTAAAAAAAGAAAAATGTCAAAACAGCATACCCTGTCACAAACACTAGTATGTTGGTTCGATAAAGTAGGCTAAACCAACAGACTGTGCTATAATAATCAACTTAATTAATAATCAATCAGTACTATTCTGACAGAGTATGGCACATCGACAGAACACCGGTCAAAACCAGAAACACAGCAGTCCTTTTTTCTGGAGCAAAAGTGTAATTTACTGTTTAACAATGGAATTATCTTACATTCCTCATCCTAGAGCATACACACCATGTGGCAGGAATTCAGAGATGTATGATACACGTTGAGAACCTTTCTTTTTTTTTTTTTTTACGTGTCCTGTTTGGCAGTGTGGAGCTCAGAATTGGTGTCTGAGTACCAAGTAGAAGCCCAACAGATTTACTTTCACAAGCGGAGCAGTACAGCTTTTGCTATAGTACTCCACTTGATATATGTGTGAAAAATCTTTATTATGAATTGTTGGGGTTTTTATTTCCTGATGTTATGGACCCGGAGACGGAAAATTAAGGAGAAGAAAGAAGGAAGATGAAGAAGAGAAGTAGGAAACAAAAAGTCAAGAGAGAGGGTGAGTTGAAAATACAAGAGAGGAAGGGGAACAAAGAAAACACAGGAAGACATTGAAGTCTGCCTCCATACCCACAGGACGGCAGAGAGAGGGGGAAAAACAAAACAAAACACGAAAAAGGAACATCGACAAAACCAACCAAACATTGTGAACTAAGAATTACACAACCACATCACACAAAAATAGATATAAAAATACAACAACAATGTCATAGAAAAACTCATGGTACGGATTAATCAAGCTCTAGTAATGATAACCTCAGCCCAAGAATATTTCCTTAAACACCAGAGACCCCACATCTATGTGTGTGTGTTAGCATGCTGGTGCATATAAGGTTTCTCCATAAGAGTGTTCGATAGTTGGTGTGAGCAGACATCAATCCGTCTCCCAGGAATCCATGCAGACATGAAGGAGATCGGAGCAAAGACGTCCAAAGGACCGCCAGAGCCCCAGGCGGACCCGGGCGGGGCCGACCGCATCCCCCAAGAGAGGAGCAAAGGAGAACCCCAGGGGAGCATCCAGCGGCCACTATGCAGGGGCCCGGGGGGCAGCAGTGACGAGCCCATGGGCCCCGCCGGCAACCGGCCGCGCCGGGGCGGGCCGGTCAACGGACCGGGGGAGCCGGGGCCCAGGGGCACCCCACCCCCTAGCAGGGACCCGACAAGGGACCGGCCGACGAGGGGCCCCCGGCACTGCAGGGGCCGCGGCCGGCCACCGGCCGCCACGCGCCGCCTCCACCCTAGGCCAATCCCCGCCGCCAACATCCCAGCGCCCCAACGATAGCCGCAGGGGACGGACAGCATCCCCAGGCCGGGCTCAGCCAGCATCTGGACACCAAGTTGTACCAGCTCCCGGGTCCTGATCCCCGCAACGCAGGGCGCCGAGACCGGGCATCCAACGAGGGCCAGGGCCGGTCCAACCCGCCAATGAACCGGCCACGCACGGTGCGCACAGAACAGGTGATCAAACCAGCAGAGACGCCGGATCCGCATCCCGCCGAGCCACCGAGCAGGCACAACCCAACAATCCCAAACCTGGCACCTCTAAAAGAGGTGCCCCAACCAACCAAAGGAAGATATCGGCCCAGCGCATCGGCCAACCGACACACCGGCCCCCCCAGGCCCGGCCAGGCACGCACCAGGTCTGAACCGGATTGACCACCGATGCACCGGCAGGCAGGGGCCCCCGTCACCGGCGGGGAGTGACGGAGGGGAAATAGGCCCCCCATTAAGTGTAAGGCCTGAGGTGCGCGGGGGCAGACCAAGATCCAACCTGACAGGTAGACAAAGACATACAGACACAGTCATACGTTCCCTCCCTCTTAAACCCATACATTCTCACTGACTCACCAAGACACCCAAAAAAATGACGCTGTACCCTCACTCACACACCCCATGCACACTTTAGGCTCCCAGGTCCAGGTACCGATGCCCCAGTAGAGCCACCAGCCCCCGGACCCGGGAGGTGGACCCCCTACCTTCTAGGACGGAGACAAGCAGACCGCCAAGGGCCCCACAGTGGCAAAGCAGCCCGACAGCCCAGGACCCCGAACAGACCGCCTGTCCTCCTCCGGACCCCAACCCCTGATGGCCTGTAGCGAACAGGGGTGTGAAAAGACCCCGTTGAGAACCTTTCTATGTTAAGGATACATTCTTAACTCACCAGGAGAGTCAACTCTTTATCCTCCAGTTTTGGTTCTAGTAAGAGTTTTAAACTGCAAGCTAGAAACTAACTAGTATGTTACCTCTTTGTAGAATTCAGAAATGTTCCTTAAATAATTAGCAACTGGTTTGGTTCTCTGGCATCTTAATCACCCGATTAGGCATGATTCAAAAAACATGTAGGAAAGAAGATTTTGTTACAATATCTGGCAGTTGAAGCGATGCCTATGTGACGTAATAAAGTTTCATTTCCTGGAACCCAGCCACTACTGTCTGCTAGGTCTCTATGCAGATGTACATGTGAAGTCCAATTTTTTCAGAACTTGGTGACCACACATGCCGACAGGAACATTACATCTACGTGCCAGGGCCTCCCTCCCTTGGTGGATCTTGGTGAACGGGGGTGCCTATTGAACTCAGTGGGGGAGATGGCTGCCCAGTAAGGCATTTTGTCCCCCAGTGCTTCCCTCCCCATCTCCGGACATCTCTGTCCGCCCGCTCCATCACTCTATCATTCGTACATGTAGGTCCTTGGGGTGTAGGCACGTCACTGGGGTCCTGGGAGGGGTTTCCATTTCCGCCACCCCGTGGTGGCCTGGGTCCCAATTTTACTGTACACCTAGACACTCTCACTCATAACATTCTCATGAGACACACATGTAAGGACTTTGGGGTGGGCAGAGTTTTTGGCATCCAGAGGAGGAGCTGTTCAATCAGCTTCACCTCTGGTGCCAGTGCCCACCGTTGCACTGCAAATAGAGACTGAGGGCTCGGGGTGGTGGTTGGGGGATGTGTGGCTGCCATCCCCACATCCCACCCCTATGTTTTAAATGCACATTATAACAACGCGCATCAACACCATTCTCGAGTGGTAGGAGGGAGGCTAGGGGTCTTTCCACACTCCTGTTCGCTATTGACCATCAGGGGTTGGGGTCCGGGAAGAGGAACAGGCGTTCTGGTCGGGGCCTGGGCTGGTGGGCTGCTTCGCTACTGTGTGGGCTTTGCTAGTCTGCTTGTCTCCATCCTAGAGGGGGACCACCTCCTGGGTCCAGGGGCTGGTTGCTATGCTGGGGAATCAGTACCTGGACGTGGGAGTATAGAGTGTATGGGGAGTTTGAGTGAGTGTACAGCATCTTTTATTGTGTGTCTTGGTGTGCAGGTGAGAGTGTATGGGCGTAAGAGGGAGGAAACGTATGACTGTCTGTGTTTTCCTGTGTGTCAGTCAGGTTGGGTCTTGGATTCATCTCAGGCCAGCCACCAAATAAAGGGTCTATTTCCCCCCTGTCACTCCCTGCCGGTGACTGATGCCTCTGCCCACCAGTGTGTTGGTGGCTGTCCGTGTCCGGGGCTTGGTGCTCGGGGGGCATGGCGGTTCATCCCTGGTGCCTGCCTGGTCAGTCCCAGGTGGACCAGGGTATCGGTCGGCCGCTGTGCCAGGGTGTTTCTTTGGGAGGGGCCGGTTTGGGCATTATTTCATGGTTTCTGTCGAGTGGTTTCAGTGAGGGTTGGGTCTGGCGTCTCCACTTGGTTTCCTGTTCTGTGTTTCGTGCTTGGTCAGTTCATTGGTGGGTTTGGTTCACCTTGGTTGCATGCTTGGTGCTCTCCGGTCTGCAGGAGTGTGATTTAGGAGCTGGTTGAGCTTGGTCTCCGGGTGCCGACTGGTCTTGGCCTGGAGATGCCGTCCGTCCACTGGGGCTACTGGCATGGAGTGGGGGGGGGGCCATTGGGATGTCGGCTGTGGGGATTGGCTTGGGCTGGCCGTGGCACCTGTGGCCTGACAGCGGGGTGCCCTCGTCGGCTTGTCCCTGGTCGGGTCCCTGCTGGGGGATGGGGCACCCTCGGGCCCCCGGCGTCCGGGCCCATGGCTGGAGGCCCTGGCGTAGCCAGTTGCTGGCGAAGCCTGTGGGCTCGTCACTGCAGCCCCTCGGGCCCTTGCATTATAACTCCTGGATGTTCCCCTGGGGTTCTCCTCTGCTCCTCTCTTAGGGGTGCGGTCGGCCCTGCGTTGGTTTGCCTGGGGCTACTGTGCTCTGAGGGTCCTTTGGGTTTCTATGGCTCCGATCTCCCTTGTGTCTGCGTTGATTCCTGGGAGGCGGATCAATGGCTCCTCACACCAGCTATTGAACATGCATGCTCAAACACACACACACACCCACACCCACACACACACATACACACACACACATACACACACACACACACACGCACGTCTTGCTATACTTGTGTTGACATTGTATTGACTTCCATTGATTTTACTATGCCTAACCCAGACACTTTCCCTAAACCTAACCATTAGTGATACATGCCAAACCCTAACCCTAACCTTAAACTAATTCACACCATAACTCTAAACCTAACTAGTAGAGTTTAATAGCTAGTTAAACATTGTGTGGACCAGGCAAAATGTCCTCACAACTACAAATGTCCACACAATGCTGGTGGCCTGTCAAAGGTTCGTCCACACAAGTATAGCTATACATGTACATACTCACACCCACACGCACACACACACACACACACACACATACACAGTTGTGGGGATTCCGTTTTTTGCAGATAAATTCTTGGGCTTAGGTTAGTATTACTAAATCTTGTAATAATCTGGTAATAATTGAGCTTTTCAGTGACGCTGTTATTGTATTTATATATCTATTAATGGGTTGTGGTTGTGTAGTTCTCAGTTTGCATTGTTTCTCTCCCTGCTGTCCTGTGGGTGTGGAGGGAGACTGGGATGTTTTCTTTGTTCCGCTTCCTCACTTTTATCTTCAACTCACCCTCTCCCTCTAAACCTTTTTTTCCTACCTCTCTTCATCTTCTTTCTTCCTTCCCCTTTATTTTCCATCTCCCTGTCCCTGGTGCATCGGGAAAAAGAAATAAACAAAAAAAATCCCACAGCAATTTATCATAAAGATGTCTTACATATATATACCAAGACGAGTACTATAGCAAGAGCTGTAGTGCTCCACTTGTGATAGTAAATCTGTCGGGCTTCTACTTGGTACTCAGACACCAATTCTGAGCTCCACAATGCCAGACAGGACACGTTTAAAAGAAAGAGAGAGAGAAAAAAATGGAACAATACAATCAATACAAAGCATTTAAAAACACACATAGCAGATAAAGAAAATTACGAGTTTGTGAAAAGAAAGAAGAAAAACAATAAGTGAGGAAAGAACAGGCAAATTTTCCACAAATAATGTGGAACTAAATACGTGAATAAGTGATCCACAAATACTGAACCGCGATTAGGCGGGGGTCCACTTTGATGTAGTTCCCTGTACAACATTAGAAAACAAGACACAATCACTTAATTAAAGACAGCTTACCAAATAGAGGTGAACAACTGTATGTGCCTAAAACAGACAACATTGCAAAATCATTCCATGATTCAGAAGTAGTGGACTGTGATATTATCTTTCTGTATGTTTCCAGTGGACATTTATTTATTTAGTTAAACCTCCCAGAGTGTCATGGAGAAAATGGGATCCTTTTAAACACAATCAGGTAGAACCCTAATGACATATCTTCATGTATCAAACAGAGTGATCCACAAGCCAGTGGTCGAGTTAATCAAATCAAATCAAATCAAACTTTATTTATGAAGCGCTTTTCATACAAGAAGTTGCATCACAAAGTGCTTTACAGATTAAAATGACCCCACATAAAACCACCTTCCCTTCCCTCCCCCACAGATTTAAAAGCATGGTCACAGTTATACCCCCCTCCCCCCAACCCGTCTCCCATGCACACACACAGTTAAAAGAAAAGGTAAAAAAAGGACATTGGGCCGAGTGCAGATGAACCATGCAAGGAATGGACAGATCAGTGGCCTGGATCCCCTCCCCCCCAAAACCGGAACAAAATCTAAAGGTCCCTTCCTTCTCACAATCAAACAAGAATGCAATGATTGCTATTATTAGATTGTTCCCCCCCTCTCCCTCTGGTTCTCCATGTTTCTCTTTTATTCTCTTTTTATTTTTACAAATCATCTTCAATAATGGTCATTCGAAAAGGTTCACATTAACACAGTCTCTGCCTACTATAAACGTAATAACTCACTCTCAGCTGAAACAATGGGTTTTACAATCCTCGTCATGAAATGAGGGAGGAATGTTTCTGGCTCAAATGCCCATATATGGGCCTGAACAAACCTGTTTGCACTGGTTAAGCTTTGATGAATTTAGATGCTAAACAGCCTGTTTGCTTACATGGTAAAATGTTAAAATATGCTTTACACAACATTTTCACAACCTGGTCTTTCAGTTTGTGAGTGTGTAGAGATAGTGTTTTCTTCTTTGTTCTTGCTCACATATATCAGCTGTCACTCAGACTGTGGCTAACTCAGCTTGTAGCTTGTCTGTCTCAGGAATAAAGCATCAAGTACCATTTTCACACCTGGTTTCAATGCTCATCCATGTTAATCTGATCACAAGTGGACAGCTCTGAATACATCCATTCACACCTTGCAGAAAAATGAATCTCTACTCACATCCAGTACTGACTTGATTACACAATATGTTTTGTCATGCACACTGGGGTGAGAAAAAAACTAGACAAAAGCATCAATTTTGAAAAAATAAAATCATGTATGGACAAGGAGGACAACATGTAAACTTGTTAATGAGACTCAAGTCTCAAAGCACTAGCCTAACTCAGGTCTCAAACCTTAATTAGTTAGTTGCATTCTTATTAAGTGCATCTAGAATAGTAGGTCATATTAGAGAAAACAAAAGCTTAAACAGACATCAGCCAGAAGATATCTACACAACGTTCTGGCATGAAAACACATGGACTATCACTCTAATCAGAACCGCTGCTGACCGGCTCTCCATGAGTGGACACAGAGACTGAGCTCATGCTATTAGAAGATAAACATTGATTACTAAGTACTATTTGAAGGAGGGGTGGCATGTACAATCCACTTTTTAAAGTTTTCATCACATTCTTATGCCATTCCCTCCTTAAAAACATGCCTAAAGTGTTTCTTAGGTTAATTTATGTATGTTTGAGTAATATCTATAAACTCTCGTGGCAGCCATGTTGAGCACTGAATGCTAAGGTCCTCCTAGGAACGTCCTAACCTCCCAGCAACGCCCCTAAATTTTGATTACCACCCACGTCTCTCCACAGCCCTCCTCCCCCGCTCCCAGAGCACTAAAGCAGAGCGTCATCAGCAGCAATCAGGTAGCACCTGTGGAAAGTAGTAGCTCTTAAACGACCCGCTGAACACGCTCCGGTTCATCCAATATTTCACTTTCAGGGTCAGAGACGGGATCAAATACATTTGCTTGTACTATGTCCTGCGTGGCCACAGTAAACCGAAAGATATGCCTGTCTTCCAAAAGTCCAGCGCACCAATGCTACCGATGTACTGTAATGCTTCGTCCCCAGGCGACTGGAGAATGTTGTGATGACGTTGACGGCAGCGTGTTGAAGGGGGCATGTCCGAGACTCTTAAAGAGACATGCAGCTAATTTCAAGGCGTTCAGTGCGGACATGCTGTGAGTGCATAATTTCACATAGGTAGTATAAATCATTTATTGAACTCACAGATCTATTTCAGGTAAAATTATTGATGTACTGGACCTCAGAATTACTCTTTCTGCATAAGAAGAACGTGCCACCCCCCCTTTAAGGGTTTGCATTAGCAGGATTGGGGAAGGCTTGAGTGAAGGCACTGTTTTGGTTGCACTCTTGTCTTCCATGTTGGCCAATGTGCTGTATTAAATATCAAGAATGCCGGAAAGACTTCTGTTTCACCTTTCTTTAAGAAGAAGCTATTTTTTCCACAATAGCACATTGTCTCTTTCTGCTAAAAATAATCTACCACCACCCTCTCACACATAACCCCCAAATTCCCATTTTATGCAAATTTCCTTCAGAATTATTTAAAAGAAAACTATTACATTTCTGTAAAACAGCCTGGCAACTCACAAGAATTCAATACAGTGTATATCAGCTAAAAGGAAGGAGAGTAAAACACGGAACGGTTAAGATCACAATT
Organism: Valencia hispanica; assembly: GCA_963556495.2. Lineage (NCBI taxonomy): Eukaryota > Metazoa > Chordata > Actinopteri > Cyprinodontiformes > Valenciidae > Valencia > Valencia hispanica. Next base: position 45,968,233 of record OY747721.1, on the reverse strand, counting down.
TCAGATAAAATCCACTTCAGAGCGCACAAACAAGGACAACTTGATTCTCTGACTTGATACTCGTTAAAAAGAAGTTAGAACAGAGAGCTCGAAATTCCTCTGCTATGAGTCAGCTGTCTAAATACGGTCCCTGGTCTTCATCATTACACACCCATCCACTCCCTGTGCACAGTTGGATACCTCTTCTTTTTTATTTAACCTTTTGCTCTTACTCTCCTTCCAATCAGAGTTTAAAAAACACGACACCATGCTACAGTACTGTATTACCTTAGAGGGCCTGTTGATTTGTTTTTCAGAATCCTCAGGTAAATTCTTGACAAACTAAAGGAAAAGGGGGGAAGGATTTAAAAAGTACCCAGAAGGTATTTTGGGCTAAACGTTATCAGTTATCTATTAGACGATGAAAGTCAAAGTTAATGGTTGCCTGTCATACATTTCTACACTCTGTTACTTTTCTCTCCTACTACTCTCCAGTTGTATTACAGTACATTCTGTTATTTCGACTGCTAACTTTGTTTTCTCTCAGTGTTTTTCTCTCCATAGAAGATATACCTGGTCTGGTATCCTGCTTGGCTGCAATGCCCTGTTGGACGGGGGGCATCGACTGGGATGATCCTCCCAGTAACTGAACATCCACTGTGTCCTGTTATCAACTTTTTACTTTCTGTAACATAGAAAGTTCTCTTATATCAGATCTTCTCTTCCTTCTGTGTTTCTGCTCTGTCTTCTCAAACCCCCAGACGGTCGTGGCAGATGGCCGCTCCTACTGAGCCTGGTTCTGTTGGAGGTTTCTTCCTGTTAAAGGGGATTTTTTCCTCTCCACCGTCGCTACATGCTTGCTCAGTATGAGGGATTGCTGTGAAGTCGATGACACAATTCAGACGACGGTCTACTGTTGCTATATGTTGGTCCAGAAAGAGTGAATACTGCAAGTCAATGACTTGATGCAATCTGCTGGGATTCCTTAAATAGAAAACTTGTAAAGTGATTGGAATGTATGGATGATTGATTTGAAATGACCTGTAAGTTGCCTTTAGATGGCATGTGTGAATTGGCACTAAATAAATGAACTGAACCGAATTGAAACTGTCCCAAAAATATTGTATGTCAATCTGATAAAAAAAAGTGTGAAAGAAAAATGATACAAGAACATCGTGCAGTGTAGTTTTATCATAATTTGGGGGTGAAAGGACCCAGGCACAGAAATCTTATAGTGAAAAAGAAATGTAATCACAAAGTCGCCAACTTACAAAGAACTAAAGGAACAACACAGGGGACCTAGAAGACGGGAAGCAGGGTTTTATATGAGGGACAAATCCAGCACAGAACACACTGGGAGGTATACTGTATAATCACAGGTGGAGGGGTCAGGAGATGAGGCATAGCTGCGGGGGATTGCTAGGGACAGGGGAAACTGAACAGTAATTAAAAGTCAAATGCACAAAAAATGTCAGAATAAGACTAAGGTGTCCTCGGTCACAAAATTGGTATAGCTTCAAAAACAGAGTCTGTAAAAATGGCACCACAATAATTAAAACGTTGGTCCACATAAATTCACATAAAACGGCTTAACCTGCTGCTGTACATATGCCGGGCCCTCTGGTGGTGCTGTTACACTGCCAGTGAATCACAGAAAAGAACACTGAGCATGCTCAGTCAACGCCGTGGCAAACACGACAAATCTAGCTTCAAATGAGAGCTTTACTCCAAAGCAGATGGTGTGGTGTGGTGTGTGTAATGTAATGTAATGTGAGGTTCTCTGGATCCATTTTCTGCTGCTGCTGACAGAGAAGGGACAGTAAATCATATTCTAGAAACCATAATTAGGTCAGTATTTGATTTATTAGGACCGCAACATCGTACGGTGCCATGTATATTCACTTTGTCAAAGAGTTGCACATGGAGTGGCGACATCATCCACTCAGAATAAACAGATGAGAGCTCATAATCATGGAGACAACTGAGCCGGCGTTGGGAGATTTCTCCACTCTGGGACCCAGTTTCAAAAATGATAGTTTACAGTGTCCTGAAACATCAGCTCCTTGTGGATGAGACATCTACTGGATGAAATATATTTACTGCTGCATGTGGTTTTATCTCTGTGTAGACAGGGCCTAAGTACAAAGTGATAAACTGAAAAAGCTAGACCTAAGCTGAAGTAAACACACAAACTACAAACAGGTTAAAACCAAACACCCCAGAATGGTGACAAATTTAAAGTAAAAATTGTTTGCTTGAGTTAAGAAGCTGATCTTGGGGTAACATTCAAAATCTTGGGTCTCATTTATAAAACTTTGCATAGAATCCTTAGTAAAACCGTCCTTTAACTCAGCATAATTTTTTTTACTTACGCCTAGTAGGTTTCAGATCTATCAAACTGTGAGTACACACAGCTGCATGCAATTTCCGCTTTATAAATCCCACATTCCCTAGAAATGTGCTCAGGTGATCTTGGACCATATCCTGTCCAATACATACCCACTTTCTGCCATAAACAATCAATGCAAAGTGCCTAATTAATATTCTGCATAGACTTAAGCCAGCTGATATGGCACGATTCATGGGTAACTGTGGCAACCAAGAGGCGCGAAAAGTGCAATTCTAGAGACTGAAGGAGGCACAGCAAACCATTTTGTTTAAATCAATCAACATTTCTCTATATTGAGCTTTACTTAGCCAAAAGTCAACCAAAGTGCTTCACAACAAAAGACAAAAATATAGTTAGCAATAAGAAAATGTGTAACAAGACAACAAGAGTGGAATTTGAACGACCAGCTGCTATGACCTACTGCAGGTTTGAGAAGTCTGAGCCCATAGACAAAAAACACAGTGAGACAGATCTAGGAGTACTTTGTTAAAGAAAAGGCAAAAATTTCATTCAATTCAATTCAATTCAGAAATACTTTATTTATTCGAAAGAGAAATTAAATGTTTTTATAACTCATGTTATCCAAGATTCCTAGAACAGGAATCCTAGGGTGGCATTGTGGAACATTGCTGTTCCCAGTAGTTATGAGATCATAACTGACTGAAAGATGCTTTAGAAATGCCTGTAATACAACCCCTTCGCTTGCAAGGCCAAAACGTCTGTACTCTGATACCTGTTCTGGGCCAGATTGTCTGCTTTTCTCTCACAAATGCCTGTTTCTGCTGTCCTCATATTCAACAGAATCTTACTTTCACTAAAAGCCAAACTGAATTTACAGAATAAAGACAATGATTCAAATGCCTTAAAAACTAAAGCAAAAAAAATCATATTACATCAGCTTATACAATATATTGTATACATTTTTACCCTTGAATTGAAAATTTTTATTGTTTTTTATTTGATACATTGAAAGACAGAGAGCAGGAGAGCACAGGTGAGAAAGATGAAAGTCACTGTTTAAAATGTGTCACTTTTTTCATTTACTATGCCTGTATAAGCTGAAACAGCAGGTGGTTTATTAAGATTCATTGTATTTTTTAACAGGTGATTACTTTGGTGGAAGATCTGGAATGAGCATTCATGTTTAACATTTGAACGAGAATTTTATAGGAGTTTTTAAGGAAATGTGCTTACTGTTCTACTGTTCAGAGAGTAACCACAGACTGGATGACTCTTTGCCAAGCACATAGAGAGGACATCAACGCCATGACTGAGTGTGTGACTGACTATATAAACTTCTGTGTGGACAACATCATCCCCACCAGAACAGTGAGATGCTTCCCTGATAACAAACCCTGGATCACCAGTGACCTGAAGGAACTGCTAAACAAGAAAAAAAGAGCCTTCAGGGAGGGAGACAGGGAATTATTGAGGAGTATACAGAAGCAACTTAAGGTCAAGATCAGAGACAGCAAAGAGGGATTCAGTAAGAAGCTGGAGAACAAACTACAGAGGAACAATATCCGAAATGTCTGGTCAGGAATGAGAAAGATCACAAGTTTTAAGGACAGGAAGGATTGGATAGATGGAAGTCTGGACAGAGCCAATGAACTGAACACATTCTTCAACAGGTTCAGTTCAGGAACTAGCTCAGCATCCCCCTCTCCTGTTCCCAGCCAAACAGACATCCCACTCTCCTCTGATCAACAGCTTTCTTGTTACACCTCGGATGTTTTATCCTTCACCTCAGCCATGGACTCTTCTGATTCCACAAGTTTGACTTCAACCAAGTCAGGAAATGCTGCTACCCCCTTTGCCTCCCCCTCCCACTTGTCTGTCTCCAAAAGTCAGGTGAAGAGGCAGCTGGAGAAACTGAACCGGAACAAGGCTGCAGGTCCAGATGGTGTCAACCCCAGAGTCCTGAAGGCCTGTGCAGAGCAGCTCTGTGGGATGCCTGGACAAAGCAGGCAGCACTGTGAGGATCATGTTCTTTGATTTCTCCAGTGCATTTAACACAATTCAGCCTGATTTGCTTTGTCAGAAACTCCTGAAGACACAGGTGGAGCCCTCAACAATCGCCTTGATCAATGACTACGTGACCAACAGACCACAATTTGTGAGACTGAAGAATTGTGTGTCAAACCAGGTGGTCGGCAGCACAGGAGCACCACAGGGGGCCGTACTCTCACCATTCCTTTTCACTCTGTACACCTCAGACTTCCAGTACAAATCAGAGACCTGTCATCTGCAGAAATACTCAGATGACTCTGCAATTGTCGGGTGTATCAGAGATGAACAAGAAGCTGAATACAGAGAGCTGGTGGACCGCTTTGTGACATGGTGTGGAAACAATCGTCTCACCTTGAATGTGAACAAAACATAGGAGATGATTGTAGATTTCATGAGAAACAGGGATAAGTCAAAAACTGTTTCCATCATGGGAGAAGAAGTGGAGGTGGTTGAGGAGTATAAAAACCTCAGAGTTCACCTTGACAACAGACTGGACTGGAGGCGCAACAGTGAAACCGTCTACAAGAAGGGACAGAGCAGACTGTACTTCTTGAGGAAACTAAGGTCCTTCAAGATTTGCAGCAAGATGCTGGAGATCTTCTACAAGTCTGTTGTGGAGAGTGTAATCTCTTCGGCTGTCATCTGTTGGGGTAGCAGCATCAGAGCCAGGGATTTAAAAAGGCTCAACAACCTGATAAAGAAGGCTGGTTCTGTTCTTGGGACAACTGTGGAAGATCTGGAGATGATGATGCAAAGAAGGATTCTTCACAAAATCAAAAAAATTATGGACAACCCTGAGCATCCTCTTCATGAGACAGTCATACAACAACAGAGCGTCTTCAGTCGGAGGCTTCTTCAGTTTCGCTGCAATACAGACCGCTACAGGAAATCCTTCCTGCCCACAGCCATCATCATCTACAACTCCTTAAAGAATTAATTATATGAGCTATACCAACACTTAATTTCCCTCTGGGATCAATAAAGTATTTTTGAATTGAATTGAACGGGTTTTTTTGGGGAAAAGAAATACGTCAGGTTTAAAAAAAAAAAATAATTCTACGCCCCCCCAGACAAATATGTTGCAGCAATGGGCTCAGCATGAATAGAGAATGAGGTACAGTTGTTGTTGTACGGTTGTTTTGGTTGTATTTACCAAGAATGTCCTGCACTATAGTCCGTTTCCTGCTTTTGGAGTGCTCCTTGTCCCCTTGGCATTCGAACCGCACCAGAGTTCACTTCGACCAGCTCAGACCTAGGTTTTTAGGAGGACCACAGTTCATTTTTTTGGTCCACATCAGAGTTCAATAACACACTCACACCTCCCCAAACGAACCGGACCTTCTGTTCAAATGAACTAGAGTTCAATTAAAGCGGACTAAACAGGGCGGGTTAATTAATTTTTTTTAACCTGCAGGTACAGTATAATAGTAAAATAATACATGCTTTTAAAATGGTAATGTTTAGAATTTTGCGTTTCTTTCTTCTGCCCAAGAGAAGCTTGTAGCCTACATGTTTCTACAAAACTCAAATGAGAGGGAAATCTTTTTTCTCTTTTTTCTCTTGGTTTTCAGTTGAGAGGGGAAAAAAACAAACGTTAATTTTTTAAAAAAATCTAAATGTCCCCCAACAGCTTTCTATTGACACCTTGGGCAACTGCCCTTGTTGCCCATATTAAAAACTTGCATTGCGTGTGGGAGGAAACGTGCTAGTAAGGGAGGGGCCCTTTGCTCATTCAATCAAAAGAAACACCAGATTTTTCTGTGGCATCTTCGAAGAAAGAATTTTTAACCATTCGGAACAATATAATAGTTAGCGGGTTGGAAAAATATACACTATCTTATATGTATATAAAGTATGGTTCTTAAAATGTTAATGTTTAAAATGTGTATCAGGGCACAACTCACTACTATGAGCTGAGGAGTAAAAGCTACACCATGTAGAAACAGAAGTAACATACGGTCATGTAAACAGGATGTAACATTAACAGCCCCTCCCTGGGCTTCCACCTTATCATGGTGGAGGGGTTTGAGTGTCCCAATGATCCTAGGAGCTATGTTGTCGGGGGCTTTTTGCTCCTGGTAGGGTCACCCGTGGCAATTTGGTTCTAGGTGAGGGATCAGACAAAGTGCAGCCCAAAAGACCCCTATGATGAACAAGACAAATGGATTCAGGGTTCCCTTGCCTGGATGCGGGTCACCGGGGCCACCCTCTGGAGCCAGGCCTGGAGGCGGGGCACGTTGGCGAGCACCTGGTGGCCGGGCCTTTACCCATGGGGCCCGGTCAGGCTTAGCCCAAAGAGGTTACATGGGTCCCCCTTCCCATGAGCTCACCACCTGTGGGAGGGGCCATAGGGGTCGGGTGCTGTGCAGGATGGGCGACGGCTAAAGGCGGGGACCTTGGCGGTCCGATCCTCGGCTGCAGAAGCTGGCTCTCGGTACGTGGAACGTCACCTCTCTGGTGGGGAAGGAGCCGGAGGTGGTTTACGAGGTTGAGAGGTTTCGACTGGACATCATCAGACTCACCTCGACGCACGGCTCTGGCTCTGGGACCAGTCTCCTCAAGAGAGGTTGGACTCTCTTCCACTCTGGAGTTGCCCCCGCTGAGAGGCACCGAGCTGTTGTGGGCACTGGGTATACTTGTTGCCCCCCATCTCGGCGCCTGTACGTTGGGGTTTACCCCGGAGAACGAAAGGGTAGCGTCCCTCCGTCTACGGGTGGGGGGACGGGTCCTGACTGTTGTTTGTGCTTACACGCCAAACGGCAGATCAGATTACCCTTGGAGGGGGTGCTGGAGAGTGCTCCTCCCGGGGACTCCCTTGTTCTGCTGGGGGACTTCAACGCTCACTTGGGCAATGACAGTGAGACCTGGAGGGGTGTGGTTGGGCGGAATGGCCCCTCCGATCTGAACCCGAGTGGTGTCTTGTTGTTGGACTTCTGTGCTCGTCATGGATTGTCCACAACAAACACCATGTTCAAGCATAAAGGTGTCCATATGTGCACTTGGCACCAGGACACCCTAGGCTGCGGCTCAATGATCGACTTGGTTGTCATCTCATCTGATCTGCGGCCACATGTTTTGGACACTCGGGTGAAGAGAGGGGCTGAGCTGTCCACTGACCACTACCTGGTGATGAGTCGGCTCCGATGGTGGGGGAGGACGCCGGACAGACCTGGAAGGCCCAAAAGTGTTGTGAGGGTCTGCTGGGAACGTCTGGCAGAGTCTCCTGTCAGAAGGAGCTTGAACTCACACCTCCGGCAGAACTTTGAACACGTCCCGGGGGAGGCGAGGGACATTGAGTCCGAGTAGACCATGTTCCGCGCCTCCATTGTCGAGGCTGCTGACCGGAGCTGTGGCCGCAAGGTGGTCGGTGCCTGCCGCGGCGGCAACCCCCGAACCCGCTGGTGGACACCGGTAAGGGATGCTGTCAGGCTGAAGAAGGAGTCCTATCGGGTCTTTTTGCCTTGCTGGACCTCGTACTGACCTCGACGCGGGACGTTTTGGGTCGGTGGATGGAATACTTCGAAGACCTCCTCAATCCCATCGGCATGCCTTCCAATCTGGAAGCAGGGTTTGAGGACTTTGGGTCGGGCTCTCCAATCTCTGGTGCTGAGGTCACCGAGGTCGTTAAAAAGCTCCTCGGTGGCAAGGCTCCAGGGGTGGATGAGATTCGGCCGGAGTTCCTCAAGGCCCTGGATGTTGTGGGGCTGTGTTGGTTAACGCGGCTCTGCAATATTGTGTGGACATCGGGGGCAGTTCCCTTGGATTGGCAGACCGGGGTGGTGGTCCCCCTGTTTAAAAAGGGGGACCACAGAGTGTGTTCCAAGTACAGGGGGATCACACTTCTGAGCCTCCCTGGTAAGGTCTATTCAGGGGTTCTGGAGAGAAGGGTCCGACGGATAGTCTAACCTCAGATCCAGGAGGAACAATGCGGTTTTCGTCCTGGCCGTGGAACACTGGACCAGCTCTACTCCCTCAGCAGTGTCCTGGCGGGTGCGTTTGAATTCGCCCAACCGGACTACATGTATTTTGTGGACTTGGAGAAGGCGTTCGACCGTGTCCCTCGGGGGGCCCTGTGGGGGGTGCTCCGGGAGTTTGGGGTACTGGACCCCTTGATAAGGGCTGTTATGTCCCTGTACGACCGGTGCCAGAGTTTGGTTTGCATTGCCAGCAGTAAGTCGGGCTTGTTTCCAGTGAGAGTTGGACTCCGCCAAGGTTGCCCTTTGTCACCGATCCTGTTCCTAACTTTTATGGACAGGATTTCTAGGCGCAGCCAAGGTGTTGAGAGGATCCGTTTCGGTGGCCTCAGGATCGGGTCTCTGCTTTTTGCAGATGACGTGGTCCTGTTGGCGTCTTCAGAACTGATCTACGGCTTTCACTGGAGCGGTTCGCAGCCGAGTGTGAAGCGCCTGGGATGAAAATCAGCACCTCCAAATCCGAGGCCATGGTCTTGAGCCGGAAGAGGGTGGGGTGCCTTCTCTGGGTCGGGGATGAGGTCCTTCCCCAAGTGGAGGAGTTTAAGTATCTGGGGGTCTTGTTCACGAATGAGGGAAAAATGGAGCGGGAGATCGATAGACGGATTGGTAGGGCATCTGCAGTTATGCTGGCGCTGTACCGGCCTGTTGTGGTGAAGAGAGAGCTGAGCCGAAAGGCGAAGCTCTCGATTTACTGGTCGATCTATGTTCCTACCCTCATCTATGGTCACGAACTCTGGGTGGTGACCGGAAAAACGAGATCACGGATACAAGCGGCTGAAATGAGTTTCCTCCGCAGAGTGTCTGGGCTCTCCCTTAGAGATAGGGTGAGAAGCTCAGTCATCCGGTGGGGGCTCAGAGTAGAGCTGCTGCTCCTTCACATCAAGAGGAGTCAGTTGAGGTGGCTCGGGCATCTGGTCAGGATGTCCGAGCGCTGAGCCCCCTGGTGAGGTGTTTCGGGCACGTCCCACCGGGAGGAGGCCCAGGGGAAGGCCCAGGACACGCTGGAGGGACTACGTTTCTTGGCTGGCCTGGGAGCGCCTTGGGATTCCTCCCGAGGAGCTGGAACAAGTGGCTGGGGAGAGGGAAGTCTGGGTGTCCTTTCTTAAGCTACTCCCCCCGCGACCCGACCCCGGATAAGCGGAAGAAAATGGATAGATGGATGGATGGATGGATGGATCAACAGGATACAGTATTTAGTTTGTTAAAAAAATTAATGACAAGTTATTGGCGTGTTCAATAGAAAAGCTTATCTTATATATCTTATATTTATTCTTTTGTTGGGGCTGCCCAGCCTTCTAATACTATGGTCCATCAATAGTCTTCATATCTACTCAGTGAGAGTACAGTTTTACTTGTCCATGTATGAGTAATAAGGAGTAGTCATGAGTCCTAAATCATTTTGATAATTGATAGGCTGTCCTCTGGGGATAATAGCTTTTCCATTCTGGTTGGATTTTGAAACAATGTGTGCTTAAAGGAGAGCAAAAAAAAAAAGGTACATTAAATTGAAAGCAGAGCAGTGAGTGTGCATGCGTGTGTGTGAGCACATTTAATGATGATGAATTCTTTGTTTTCTGGCAACCATAAATAAACTCAGTGTTTTGAGTTAGCGAGGGAGCCCACAACAAGCATTTGAGGAGGAGTTTGAATTTCCACAGAGCCTAGCTCTTGCAAAATCCCCCAAATGTTTATAGTTTTCTACTGTGATTTCTTAAATAGATTGCACTGGAAACTAGAAAACTGATAGCTTTATTAGAACCTAATCCAAATTAGATTTATGATTCGTGGATTGAGAAATGCGTACATTTTTCAGTTCCATCTGACTGAATGATGAGCCCAGCCTTAAAGCTCTGTCCTGTTCATCTGCAGTTTATCATACACTATTATACTATACTGTTGTTAAATTTATAGAAATATTTGTACAGATTGAAATACTGAACTCTGTATCACAGTCAGTCTGCTACTCAACTTAAAATGTACTGTAGCTGCTGGATCAGCTCTAAGGGAAACAGAGAGAGTGAAGTCGTTCCAAACCATGATGTCTGAGTCAAGGGTGGAAACTCTGAATGTTCTCGCACTACAGTTCAAACACATAAACCCGTCACACACACACAGACACAGACATGCATGCATGCACGCACAGCCGCAATGAACTCACAGTCTAAAAAAAAGTTTGGGCTTCCCTCAAAAACTGTTCACCCTGTCTTGAAAAAAAGCAAAGCAAAATCTGCAATCACATCCGCTAAGATACACAGTAGGTTTTTGATTAGATTTTTTATGTTCTTGAGTATACAGAGGAAAATATTCTCTTATTGGTTTTCATATAAACCTTGGAGAAATGCACTTTGTACAAGCTTATGAGTAAAGTTCATGCCCATGTCTCTGCTTTTAACTCCTGTCTGACTATACTATACAATATGCCAGAATGATTAGGCATGAATCATAACAACTCTTAACAATGATTTTAGGCATACAACCTTACCCTTAAAACTTTAAACCGATCATATATTCTAAAGAAAAAGTGAGAATACATTTTAATAAGAATATACATGGGCTTCTAATTGATTTCAATTATATTTATTTTCTCTGTGTTCTTGCTAAGCCTATCAAAGCCTAATAGTCTTTGGACACACTTGCATGTCATATTAAAATCCGTACTGAGCTTCAGCTGGACTCGTTTTGAGCAAATCCACATTTTAAAAGCATGAGTTAATATCCAGGAAAATACAAATAGAAAGCACTAAAAGGACAGAAAGCTTTAGAAAGATTTTTTGCATGTTAGTTTTTTAAGTACAGAGGAAGAGGTTCTGGTAACAGAGGACAGAACCTGGAACCCCTCCCTAAAAACATGTGCATCTCAGCAAAGTGGCTCATCTTCAGCAACTTCACAGTATCAACTTTTCATCATCTGGTTTAGTGCACCAATGTGCCACACCCACCTCTTCTGTCATGCTCCAAAAAAGCCAAAAAACAACCTGATATTTCAGAAAAGAAAGAAAAAGCCTGTCGCGGCTTGTATTTGTGTGTGCTAACACATTCCCACCTGGTAAACCATGACTTTAAAGTTGCGCCTCTTTAGCAGCTCTGCCTCATTGTTTTCCAGCTTCTTTATCTGGCCCCCTTGCTTCTCCAGCGTGGCTCGGACGGTCTTGACGTTGACGCTGACCTTGCGCACCTTCTCCATCATCTTATTGACACTGTTGGAGGTAGTGCTGTGGTTTTTGGTCAGTTTCGTCAGCTCGCCTTGGATACTGGTCACTGTGCGTTCCATCTCCTGCTGTCGGGTCTCAAGCCCACTCTGGGTCTGCTGGATCTGGTCCACTGCGCCAATGATCTTGTCAAGCAAAGACAGGACCATCACCCCGTTTACTTGTTGGTCTGACGTTTGCGCCTCATCCTTGTCTTCATTAGTTTCTCCCTCTGTGGTCATCATATTAACATGTTTCTTGGCAGCAGCAAGGGCATTATCTTCTTCATCAGAGGGTGGCAGATTGATCTCATCGTCTGAGATTTCAGTCAGGGTTTGAGGATCCAGCTGAGCACTTGAGGATTCTAGTGCTTCCATGGTTGCCATCTTGATGAATTTAAGGTTTTGAAACTTGCTCAAACTTTTTCTTAATGTTCTAAATTCTTGCCCTCACACCAGCTTCTTCTTTTTCTTTTGTTCTTTACTTCTCCTTTTTCTGTGCTAATCTATTCCTCTGCAGCATGTAGCCTGTTTTAAAGCTGTGCTGTGTTCCACAAGTTCCTGGAGTCAGATCTGTATGCAAAAGAAGACAAACAGTGCTGGATGTCACCACATAAGAGTTGTGGCAGAAAACCCCAGCATCAAACTACAACCTACAGGGTATTTTCTCTCCAGACCCTTTTTTTTCCACTGGCCTCCCCCTTCTCCTCAAACTCCTCCTCTATCTCCTCCCCAGACTCAGCCTCTCCGTGATTTAATGACACACCCTCTGGATCTGGCCTTGTACTGTTGACATGGCTGGAAAGGCTAGCAGAGCTGCAGCAGTATGCTCGGATACAAGCTGGGACACAGCCGAGGAGGAATGTTAGGCCATATCTGCTCTCATTTCCTCTTATTTCTTCATACCCTGAACAGTGTCTTCTATAAACGCAAAGCAGGGCTTGACTCATCGTGGACCAAAGTCACCAGGGAGAAAAAAAACACAAAATAAACTCACATTTAAAACAACCAGTGGTTTTATAATAAAAGCTTATGCTTATGGTGTGAATGTTTTGATCAAATGAGGTCTAAGCTATTTGCCTATCTGCTAATAGTAAGATAGTAAAGCTGATTGGTCAGGATTCCTCTCAGGAACAAAGCCTGCAAAATGAAATTGAAAATTGATTTTGTAACCTCCCCGCGTTTTACCCGACCGGTGGTCGTGGTCCACTTGGAAAAACTGAAGCCCTTCGATCTGGAAGGCTGAGTCTGGCATGTTGTTGTTGAGCCAGGTTTCCGTTAGGCAAAGAACAGCACAGTTCCTCATCTCTGTAGAAACACTCAGACGTAACAAGTCCAGTTTGTTATCCAGTGAGTGGACGTTGGCAAGGAAGAGAGTTGGTATCTTCGGTCTCCTAGCCTTTAACTGTGCCAGCGCACCCGCCCGATTTCCTCTCTTCTGTTTTCCGGCACATCGTTTCCTCTTGCCCGTTGCTCCCCAAATCCTTCTACGCACCTCCGTTGTCCTCAGGAGCCGTTGGCGTCCGAGAGCAGACCCCTAAGTGCAATAATGTTAAACAACAGTGTCCAGATAATCCTAATTGATAATTAGGTTCATGGATGAACGATCTATTTGGGACATTGACCAGTTCTGTCATCTTTTGGATTGCATGTAATGCATCAGTCATGTGTCTATTAGGACAAAGAAAATAACTGTCGCACTATGGGTGTGTATTTGTACTTTGTTATAATTACACAAAATGTGTTTTTTTACTAAAGTATTTTGTATACTTGACTGTAAACGTCATGGAAACTACTGTAATTTTGCAAGCATAGCACTTTAAGATCGGGAGCCCCTCCTCTTTATTTCTTCTTCGGTGGTTTTATTTTGATAAATCGTTTGTGCCCTCTGGTCTCTCCCCTTTTGTGGTCTTGTCCTATGGGAGAGGTGGGTGCTGTTCATCTTTCATCAAGATACATCCAATTTAGTTACAGATTTATTAAGTGCATTTTTGTTATAATCATCATCTTAACATATATATTCATTCCGTAATGTGAACATTGGAGTGAATTTATAGCTGTAAATATTAAGAACTGACTATAGTTTTGTTGTATACTTTTGTTTTGCATAGAACTTGGAGCGGGCTTTCCATAATGTGGTTGTTTTCCTGTTTACTGTTCTCGTCAGGTACGTCAAATGCATAAAGGTTTTCATTTATATTAAAAGCTGTGCGACAAGGTCACTTGCTACCCGCCCTTTTGTGATCTTGTCCTGTGGGAGAGAACTTGGAGCGGGCTGTCCATAATGTGGTTGTTTTCCTGTTTACTGTTCTCGTCATGGCAAAGTCTTTCATTCATAACCAGCACAATGCAGAAAAGATCCGGTTACATACTGACCCATTGTTTTAATCTTGTTGACATTGTTGTAGTGTATAAAGCTGAGTGTTTCTACAAATACATTGTTTTACCTGCCAGGGACTGTTCCTTGTGTTGAGCATGATGTACCTACCTTAATTAATTAAATAAATCGTCTGGAGAAAAACTTCCTTAATTACAATGCATCCGCAACGTTTATTAGAACTTAAAAGTTCTAATAGTAATAACACTATTATTATTTTATTATTAGTTAATGAAGTCAGAATGGAACAGCTGTGTGGGAAAACAGACTTAATAATTTATTTAATATAAAATAATTTAATTTAATCCATGATTTAGTAGGTTCTAAAACCATTTTAGCAGAGCGTGAAGCTGATGTTTTTGGGTCCAGTGTTTTGTAGGACTGCATCAGTCCCTGACGGATGCATTTCCAATCAATCAATCAATCAATCAATCAATCAATCAATCAATCAATCAATCAATCAATCAATCAATCAATCAATCAATCAATCAATCAATCAATCAATCAATCAATCAATCAATCAATCAATCAAAATTTATAAAGTGCTTTGCATGCAAACATTGCAACTTGATGTGCCACAGATAGGTAGGATTTGGCTATGAATGAATATGAATAATTGCCTAGGGCAATTATTATTAAGATGAATAATCTTATGTAAAATTATCAAGTTTGGGGCATCATCTTGGTGGTTTCCAGGGAAAAAAAATAAAATAATTATATATATATATATATATATATATATATATATATATATATATATATATATATATATATATATTTATATATATATATATATATTATGGTATGCCGTTCAGGAAATTATTATATATTTATATTGTTACTTTTTAAATATATTGAATGAACTTTGAATATATTCAATGAAAGTCTGAATATATGGAATGAAAGTTGGACCTGGTGGGATTTGTGGGTAATGTAGTGTATATCATAACTCCCTGCAAACGGTTCCAGTGTGGTCCAGATGCATGAAAAGGAATAACAAGATGGGTTTTAAATAATCTGCAATTAGGGCAAAATAATCTAGTTTGTGTTTGAAGTGTCTGTGTTTTGTAGTTTTTAAAGAGACTATATGTAACTTTTTCCCCAAAATAAACGTAACAATTGCCTTTTTATTTGACCATTTATGACTCAAACATCTCCTGATGATCATACTGACAGCTTGTCAGCTCACAGTTGCTGCACCTATAAGCCTGTATCCAATTTTTTCTATTTTCTGTCGGGTCAGATTTTCCCGCGCTGTCTCTGGATGTGACGTCAAGCACGTTCATGTTAAATGTTTCAGATCACTCTGCCACCACCGGTAGTTAGCACTCGCAAGCAGTTCAATGGATTGTGCGAATACACAGAAGAGACCAAGGACAACTCTGACACCAACAGTAACTCCACATAAAACTAAGAAAGTGAAACCCCTGACAAGTGCCTGAAAAAGATCGAAGATTGAGAGCGACCGGCTTAGGAGAGCGCGCTGTGAGAGTGAGCAGAAAGGAAGAGTAGTTCTGTTTTTGGCCACATGGGGTCAGTCGCGAGTTTAAATTTCAGAAAATTACATATAGCCCCTTTAAACTAGAGCAGACTAGAAATGCTCGGAGTAGTATCGGAGTGGAATCGCCCTTTAGCCATTTCCTGAATCGGAGGCTGGATTCAGAAGCCAACTTCAGCTTCGTGGCGAACGAACCTGTAATGATTTGACACAACTGCTAAAAAAGAAGCTGCGAATGTTGGCTTGGAGACATACGGCTGAAGTCGGTGAGTTTAGATATTTTTATGATGATAAATGCTGATAAAGTATCATTTTGTCTGTGATTGTAAACACGTGTCAACTGTAGTTAGCAGCAGGTCACAGTTAGCAGGTGCTTTTAATTATATTAAGCTTTTAGTTGACCAAATAATACTGATTCTTAGTGATGTTAGGATGTGTGCCGAGGCTATGAAGCGTGTGTCGAGCAGTGGAGGGAGCGTTTCCACAAAGCGCGTATCGAGGCCTGCTTCATTTAGGGGAGGAGCCGAAAACGATGACGTCTGAAGCCCCGCTGCCTGGCTGTACCACGTGACTGCTTCAGGAAGTGGTTCAGAGTTTGCGGAGTGGTTTGACGGCGATATAAATCCCCTCAGGCTCCATTCAAAATGTGGGTTTGTGTAGGAGAGTTGCAGCCAGTTTGGAGTTTGGACAGAGTTTTGATAGTTTGGATAGGAGAGTTTGGCTAGCGTTTATCTAGTTTGGAGATAGTTTGGAGAGTACAGAGACAGATACTTTGACGATTTAAGAGAGTGAGGAGAGAAAGATAAGTGAGAGTCTCTCACTGAGAGGATGGAGCCAGCTAGGAAGAGGAGGATTTCCCCTGTGTGGGAACATTTTGACCTGATAGCCCCTAATAAGGTAAGCTCAATCTAACATTATGGCAGACAAGTTAGATTTGCTTATCACAAAATGAATTTTTACTGTTTATTATTTTATTCAAAGGTTAAGTGTTTATTGTGTTCCAAGGAGTTGGGATATAATAACACCTCATCCATGCTAAGGCCTTACCGTGCTTTGCATGAGAATAACGAAGGAACTGGAGCTTCACCTAGCCAAGGTAACTCATGACAATATTAAAAATGGACTATCACAATGTTTGCATCTTCACTTCAGTTTATAGTGCAAATAAAGACATGTAACAAACACTATTTATTCTCTTCTAAACAGTCACCAGAAAACAAGAGCTGGATGAGGCCCTAGTCTCCATGATAGTGAAGGACACACAGCTCTTCAGTATTGTGGAAGATTTTGGATTCAGGACATTTGTGTCCAAACTGGATCCAAATTATGTTCTTCCCACAAGGCAGGTATGTATAGGTGGGTGCATGTATGTTATAAATTATTTTTTTATTGTATGTCTCACAATTTAGCTATATATATATAGATACTTTATATATATATAAAGTATGTATATTTCTCTTTAGGCTCTGAAGGACATGGTGGAGACCAGGTATGAGTCAGCTAAGGTGAAGGCTAAGGCTAAAGTGGAAAAGGTGGCTGCTGTTAGCCTTACTTCCGATATGTGGACATCCATCAACATGGATGCCTACCTGGCTGTAACCTGCCATTTTGTGGATGAGAACACCAGGCTCAGTTTAGTGCTGTTGGGATTGCAGACATTCCCCCAATCTCACACTGCTGAAAATATAGCTCGTGTGAAAGCCTCAATGATGGAGGAATGGGGAATCACTAAAAAGATGGCATGTATGCTCACTGATGCTGCTCCAAATATGGTTGCCTGTGTGAGAGAGCTGAAGCTTCGCCACCATATTTGCATTGCGCACGCGCTGAACCTGGTTGTGAAGAAAGCCCTTGACCAGCATCCCGTGCTTTCTGGCATTCGGCTCAAAGCAAGAAAGCTGGTTGGCTACTTTAGGAGCAGCACCACTGCAAAGGTATGTTATTATTCTTTATTCCAATTAACATTATTATTTTTCAACTGCAGTGGAATAATGACCTACTCATCTGTATCTTTGAAGGAGAAGCTTACTCAAGTGCAGCATCATCTGGGGATGGAAAACTTGAAGCTGATCCAAGAAGTGGAGACTAGATGGAACAGCACTTATTTGATGCTTGAACGTTTGGTAAAGCTTAGGGAGTCAGTAGGAGCAGCATTAGCTGGCCTACAACAAGATATCTCCTCTTTAACATCGGATGACTTTACCGTTGCTGTAGGGTGCATTGCTTTGTTGTCTCCATTCTATGATGCGACTGTAGAGCTGTCGGCAGAGGAAAACGTGTCTGCATCCAAAGTTATCCCCCTAATGAAAATGTTGGAGCACACACTTCAGGAGGAAATGACAAAACCGGCATCTGCAGTTCCATTAGAAATGGGGGACTGGCTCATCAGGCAACTCAGAGAGAAGGTTCACACTTTGCAGTCAATGAGCATAATGTCACTTGTTACCCTCTTGGACCCCGATTTAAGGCGCTAGGATTTTTCAGAAAATGAAAGCATCTGAAGCGATAAAGCGACTAACCTCTGAGTGTGCAGCAATGATACGGTCGAAACAAAGCAGAGAGGAAATCCCCCAGGCTTCCACCTCTCATGATGTCATTGGAGGTAATCTACCATTTGACATTGTGACATCAATAATTCCAATTAGAACACTAACATGATCTCTGCTTTCCTTTTAGGTAGCAAACTGTGGCATCGTTTAGATGTCAGTGTCCAGGATGCAAAGCGTAATCAAAATTTCACAGCAGATGCCACTGTGGAGGTCCAGCGCTACATTTCTGAGCCAAATATTAGCAGGCTGGAAAACCCCCTGGAGTATTGGGAAACGCAACAATTAGTTTACCCGAATTTATATAGTTTAGCACTTGTGTTTTTGTGTACGCCTGCATCTTCTGTGCCTTGTGAGAGTGTTTTTTCGAAGGCTGGTGATGTGGTGTCAAAAAAAAGGAATCGCTTAAAACCTAAAACTGTTGATAAACTGCTATTTTTAAATAAAAATGAATAAAGTCTCCACTGTTCTGTACATCATTGCCCAAGTTACACAATCATTTTTAGTGCCCTCTTCCTAGTTCCACAAGCATTTTCACTTTCCTCTCCCTGCTTAAGCCCATGCCTTTTGCCTCAAGTGACGGAACAACATTATTACCCAACCTGCCATAACATATAATAGTACCATTTTGGAATAATTTACAGACAGAATACATTAAAATATATTTTTATTATTGACATTTTTAATACTTAACGTAGAGATTTTTTTTAAACTCACAGTCATTCCCAAGAACCATAGCAGACTTACAACTTTAATGCATCACACATTAAGTGGCTAAGAGCTACAGCTGCCTGTGATTATGTACCTGGCCAGTAGGGGGGTTTGTGTTCACATGAAGCCCCGTGAGCAGAACCCTTTCTTGAACCAATTGGCTGAAGTGCTTCAATGTCCCATGGGGCTTCATTTCGCCATCACTACTGATTCTATTTACTTAGTTAAGGGACAAGAGTATTTCCCATTTGCTCAATCTAAAAACAAAATAAACAAACGGGACATGCCGGTCCAACCGGCGACCTGTCCAGGTTCTGCCCCGCTTTTCACCTGATGACCGCTGGAGATAACCAAACCATCCCCCCCCACCCCCCGCAGACATGCAGGAATATGGATGGATGAATACGGAACATATTTGACTTTCTCTTACTTAACCAGTTTATTCAGGCATAGAACATCAGCTCGTAAAAACACTGCAGAAGTATTACTATTTATAAATCTTTATGTCATTTATAAAGAAAAACACCTCATTAAAATCATTTTGTTTAAGAAAAACAGAGCTTATTTAGTTTTTTTCCCTAACATATCTCTGTAATTCAGAAAAACAAAGCTTTTAATTTTTAATGTTTATGTTTGTCTCAGTCCTGCTGTTTCTTTCTGTCCAAACTGTAATCAGACAGTCAGTAGATGTAGGCGCCACAAATATTATTTTTGGCACTGCTCACTGGTTTACTTGTTTGTTTTAGTTGTCATGGTGACGTGAAGCATGGGTCACGTGGGTGATAGTGATGACGGGTCAAGCTGTCAAAAATGAATTGTCAGTCACTCACTCGGGTGTTTTTGCCAGAGAGAGGAGGGCTGGGTAGCCATAATTTTTGTTGACCGCTCAGCTTGTGTATCATACGCTCAGTTTAAGTCATACGCTCAGTAATCTACGTTTATACCACCAGTGCTACTGTCCCAGTGTGTCATAGTCATGAAAGTCACAAATAAACGGAGAAACGCAAGTGAGCTCTGTGCGTAATTTATGAAGCGGACAGCGCGTCATACAAATAGACGAACCCATCCTCGGCCTCTCCAGCGACTGTGGAAGTCGCTAACACAATTGTTAGAAAGCCCACATGGTTCTTAGTTTGTAACCTATAGTATTATTTTCTGTGTTTTCGCTAGAAGCTGGAATGTCCTGTGTTCATGAATGCAGCATAGATTTCCAATGCTGTCTGAATGCATCGCAGCTTAGTTCAGCGTCTGCCTTTTTTCCCCTTCCTTTGCTGCAGGACTTTGGAGAGGTTTTCTCTGTTCATACTGGTTTATTGTTATGTGTAAATGCCAAAAAGTGAGGTTTTATATGTTTGTTGTATAGTTTGAAGTATGATTGAGAAGTTTACCTGTGTTAGAATTCTGTGTAGTCTACTATTCTGACTCGCAGTAGTGGAGAGTGTGATATGGTGATTATCTCACTTGTCAGGACATGTGGATAACCGAGTAATTCTCTGATATTTAAGTTATATGTCGTTTGTGATGTGTAGCTGTTATTTTACTGATATCTATTTATGTTGTATCCGTTTCAGACCACAACGATAAGCACAACTATGAGCACAATGTAAACCACCGTGACAATTAATAATGACTCCAGCCTGTAACTCCACTGCACAGTTTAATAAAGGATTCAAGTTGGAAACTGCTCGGGTTCTCTAACTTGAACTCACCCCCCATATCTTGCGGCTCTAAACCGAACCCCTTTTTTGGAGACAATATAACCCTCTCCTATTTAACAATAGTCAACAAAAAAACGGCATTCAGTAAGAGAATCATCGCAAGCAGCATCACGAAGGAACCAGGAAGACGCCAAGTAAGTGCAGTGGATCTGAATGAAAGTGCGCACAAAGCGGCCACACCCGACGTAGTAAGGAGCACAGGTAAGACAACCTGTGGATGTCTGTGTGTGAAGAAGCAAGCCACATATAAATGCTGAAGTATCTCGTGGGGAGGCATTGAAAGGAATGAATGCTGGTTAATATGCTCTGTTTGCGCTGGCTCAGTTCTTTGAGAGACGTCTGCACTTTGTCTCATTAATATGCTGCTTGGATGATGTTTAAAGAGACAAGAAAGATGCCACTCTGTTGAACGGAAATTTGACTGTTGGTGACCACAGTGGATGCAATTGTTCATTTAAAACTGAAAAGAAAAGGAAAAAAGAAAAGGAGTCAAAAAGTGTTGCGGCCTTGTCTTCTGAGAAGGATTCTGGGGAAAAGAGAGAAAGCAAACTCACACCAAAGGCCTTGTTGAATAAAATTGAAAAATTACAAAATGATCGCAAAGGACTTGTCAATAAAATGAAAGGTTTAATACCAAAAATGAAAGCGCTCATTAAACAAAATGAAAATGTTACAAAAATAAAACAGTACATAGAGGATTTAAAGGCATTGAGTGAAAAGGCCTCTCATTCACACAATGAGGTGCTGCTTCTAATACCTGAGGAAGAAATCATAAAACAAAGAAAGGTTAGCTAGTATCATGAATTACAGTAATACATTTCTAAAGGATGTTAACAAGTGGATAAATGAGAAGGAACAAAACCCAGCTGTTTCTCCAAAGCAAATGGATTTAATTGAAACAAATGAAATCAATGAAACAAACATTTCATCAAAGCCTGTAATTGAAACTGAGGATGATATCAAACCAAGTGACAGTGTTTCAAATGTTGGAAGCCATAAAACCTCTTCATCAAGATCTTCAACTTCATCTGTTCGTCTGATGGCTGAAGCTGAGTTGGCAGCTTTAACAATGAAGCAGAAATTACTGGATGAAAAACATGCTTTGGAGGAAGAGGAAGAGCGGCTGCGTAAAAGAAAGGAAAAGCTACAACTGGACACTGAAATTGCTGAAAAAATGGCAGCAATCAACATTCTCAAAACTCAAAGCACAACAAGCAGAAAAGAATCATCAAAAGTTTCAGATGGAATGAATTCATACCTGGAAAAAGAACAATTTAAACATCCACTCAATGCTAAAGCAAACAAATGTATCCCTCTCATTTCTGCAAAACAAAATGCATTAAGTAATGGTGAAACTCTTTTGGGATCAAAGCAAAAAATCAAACATGCAACAGTGAGGACTGAACTTTCTACAAATAATCACTCCCAACAATATTCAACATCTCATCAAAACCCACTTGATCAATATGGACAAAATACATGTCATGCAAATGCTTCTGTGGATCTGGAACCACAAAATGATGTTGTTGGAATAATGAGGAAACAAAACGAAATAACAGCTCTCTTGATCCAACAGCAATGTCTCTCTGTCCTACTAAAGAGAGAAATCTCTATTTTTGATGGAGATGCACTTCAGTATCACTCATTTATTAAAGCATTTGAGAATGGAGTTGAGTACAATACAAGCAATAACTGTGATCGTTTATATTTTTTTGGAACAACACACAAAGGTCATGTAAGGGAACTGGTGAGAAGCTGACAACACATGAACCCAAATCGGATCTATATCAAAGCAAAATCCCTATTAAAAGAATACTATGGAAATGAACAGAAGATTGCAGCTGCTTATATGGACAACGTCCTCTCATGGCCTCTGATTAAAACAGAGGATGTAAAAGCTCTGCAGAACTACAGTCTTTTTTTTAGAGGCTGTTGTAACGCTATGGAGGATGTGGAGTATCTGCAAGACTTGGACATGCCCTCCAATATGGGTAACATCATTTAAAAACTTCCCTACAAATACAGAGACCGATGGAGGAGTCACGCTTGTGAACTACAGGAAAGACACAAACGAAGAGCCAAATTCACAGATATTGCAGACTTCATTGAAAAACAAATAAGAATACTGACAGATCCTGTATTTGGCGGTATACAAGATTCTCCGACTTCACCACAAGAAAAAGGAATGAACAAACCCAAATCTCAAAATCGACTTGGAAATAAAGGGACCAGCTTTGCCACAACTGTGCAACCTTTGGAGACCAAACCTCAGTCTGTGAAGAAGGAAAAGGAGTTTAAACAAACTGGAAAGAAATTGTGTATTTGTTGAGGAGGACGACACATACTGGATCTTTGTGCAGAGTTGGGGAAAAATGGCACATGAGAAGAAGATAACCTTCTTGAAGGAAAATGGCATCTGTTTCGGGTGTTTGTGTACAGGACACATCAGTAAAGATTGTCGCAAAAGGCTTTCCTGTTCTAAGTGTGACCGGAAACATCCCACCATCCTCCACAAAGACTGTGTACCATCGGAACGGAGTGCTAGGAATACACAGCTACATGCAAGTCAATGCAGAAATAGAACTCCTGATCGGAACTAATATTCCCAAAGCCCTGGAACCTCCAGAAGTGGTGTGCAGTGTCGATGGTGGACCATATGCTGTTAGGACTAGACTGGGCTGGACAGTCAATGGACCACTTTCAGGAGACGGTGGAAAAACTGTTTATCCGGAACAGCCACATGTGACAGTCAACCGAATCTCAGTTGCAAGCCTGGAAGAGCTTTGGAAGCAACAGTTCAGAAATGACTTCCCTGAGAGCAAATTTGAAGAGCAGACTGGAATGTCAAGAGAAGATCAGCGGTTTCTGGAACTGGTTGCAAACTCTCCCAAACACGTGGATGGTCATTTCCAGATTGCATTGCCCTTCCGAAATACACATGTCAGTATGCCAAATAACAAGAAGGTTGTTCAACAACGTTTGGCCTTCCTAAAAAGGAAGTTTCAGAAGGATGCAATGTTTTATTCAGAATATAATGTCTTCATGAATGAACTTTTGGCTAAGGGTTATGCAGAGAAGGTGCCTGAAGAGGAGCTGGATCGTAGTGATGGTAAAGTGTGGTATGTACTGCACCACGGTGTTTACCATCCCACCAAAGGAAAAATCAGGGTCGTCTTTGACTGTGGAGCTGGTTATAAAGGTACATCTTTGAATGCCCTGCTCCTACAGGGACCTGATTTTACTGGTTCACTAATAGGAGTGGTTACATGATTCAGAAAGGAGCCTGTTGTAATCATGGGAGACATTGAGTCCATGTTCCACCAGGTTTTGGTCCCGCCTGATGATGCGGATCTGCCGAGGTTCCTCTGGTGGCCGAAAGGTGATGTAGAACAACCATCATCTGTGTATCGAATGAGGGTACATCTGTTTGGAGCAACATCATCACCCAGTTGTGCCAACTTCTCACTCAGAAAGTGTGCAGAGGACTTTGGACACCTCTACAATGAAGAAACTGTGAACAATTTATTGCACTGCATTTATGTAGACGATTGTCTTGTGTCAGTATCAACTGAGGAGGAAGCAGTGTCACAGTACCAGGAGTTGGTTTCTCTGTGCTCTAAGGGAGGATTTTCTCTTACAAAGTGGATGAGCAACAGGCCTGGGGTGCTGCAAGCCATCCCTGAAAATCACAGAACAAAAGGCATGGATGAGTTGAACATGGAGCTGGATTCACCTATTATTGAACGAGTGCTGGGTGTGCAGTGGTGCATACAATCGGATTCCTTTAAGTTCAAGATTATACTTAAAGACAGACCACTCACCAGAAGAGGAATCCTCTCAGTTGTCAGTTCCATCTATGATCCCTAGGAATGCTTAGTCCTGTGGTTTTAACTGCCAAGAAAATCCTAAGAGACTTATGCCGGATAGAAATTAGCTGGGATGATATTGTACCAGAGCCATTTTCTAAAAGGTGAAATGGCTACAAGAGCTCCACCTGCTGGACAGGTTTGAGGTCAGCAGATGTCTGAAACCTGTAGAATTTGGAGAAGTCACGAGAGCCCAGTTGCACCATTTCTGTGATGCGAGTGAAGATGGGTACAGTGACTTATTTGCTGTCTGAAAACATCCGCTCAAACTACACTGTGCATTTGTAATGGGAAAGGCTCGTGTTGCTCCTCTCAAAGCCGTTACCATCCCCAGAATGGAGCTCATTGCAGCAACCATGGCCAGCCGTATGGATGTGCTCTGGAGGAGAGAGCTGCAAATGGAACTTCTGGATTCTGTGTTTTGGACAGACAGTGCTTCTGTTCTCAAATATATCAGAAATGAAACTTCACGGTTTAAGGTGTTTGTGGCAAACAGGGTCACACAAATCCTAAATGTTTCCTCTTCTGCACAATGGAGATATGTGGACACAGCTACCAACCCAGCCGATATAGCCTCAAGAGGGGTGAAAGTGGACCACTTCATGAAGGATGTTATGTGGTTGTCAGGGCCTCAATATCTACTATGATCTGTGGGTGAGTGGCCTGTTAACCCTGATGATATCAGTCAGCTTTCATCCGATGATCCTGATGTAAAAACAGCTGCAGCAGTGAACGTTGTGCAGGCTGGAGAAGATCCATTGACTCACCTGTTTGAGTTCGTTTCCTCCTGGACACGCCTTAAGAAATCTGTGGCTTGGATATTGAGGATTAAAGATTTGCTCTTGTCTTGTGTGAGGAAGAGGAGACAACTTTGTTTGAAACTAGCACAGTCTGATGTCAGCAAAGAACACCAGAATTCTCTTGTGGACGAAGAGATAAACACCATCAAGAGGACAGCTGTGCACCAGAATTCTCTTGTGGACGAAGAGATTCAATTCAATTCAATTCAAAAATACTTTATTGATCCCAGAGGGAAATTAAGTGTTGGTATAGCTCATATAATTAATTCTTTAAGGAGTTGTTGTAGATGATGATGGCTGTGGGCAGGAAGGATTTCCTGTAGCGGTCTGTATTGCAGCGAAACTGAAGAAGCCTCCGACTGAAGACGCTCTGTTGTTGTATGACTGTCTCATGAAGAGGATGCTCAGGGTTGTCCATAATTTTTTTGATTTTATGAAGAATCCTTCTTTGCATTATCATCTCCAGATTTTCCACAGTTGTCCCAAGAACAGAACCAGCCTTCTTTATCAGGTTGTTTAGCCTTTTTAAATCCCTGGCTCTGATGCTGCTACCCCAACAGATGACGGCTGAAGAGATTACACTCTCCACAACAGACTTGTAGAAGATCTGCAGCATCTTGCTGCAAACCTTGAAGGACCTAAGCTTCCTCAAGAAGTACAGTCTGCTCTGTCCCTTCTTGTAGATGGCTTCACTGTTGCGCCTCCAGTCCAGTCTGTTGTCAAGGTGAACTCCGAGGTATTTATATTCCTCAACCACCTCCACTTCTTCTCCCATGATGGAAACAGTGTTTGAGTTATCCCTGTTTCTTCAAAATCTACAATCAAATCTACAATCATCTCCTT
This sequence comes from Valencia hispanica, assembly GCA_963556495.2. Lineage (NCBI taxonomy): Eukaryota > Metazoa > Chordata > Actinopteri > Cyprinodontiformes > Valenciidae > Valencia > Valencia hispanica. The sequence goes on along the minus strand of OY747721.1, from coordinate 45,942,335 downwards.
TGTTTTGTTCACATTCAAGGTGAGACGATTGTTTCCACACCATGTCACAAAGCGGTCCACCAGCTCTCTGTATTCAGCTTCTTGTCCATCTCTGATACACCTGACAATTGCAGAGTCATCTGAGTATTTCTGCAGATGACAGGTCTCTGATTTGTACTGGAAGTCTGAGGTGTACAGAGTAAAAAGGAATGGTGAGAGTATGGTCCCCTGTGGTGCTCCTGTGCTGCTGACCACCTGGTTTGACACACAATTCTTCAGTCTCACAAATTGTGGTCTGTTGGTCAGGTAGTCATTGATCCAGGCGATTGTTGAGGGCTCCACATGTGTCTTCAGGAGTTTCTGACAAAGCAAATCAGGCTGAATTGTGTTAAATGCACTGGAGAAATCAAAGAACATGATCCTCACAGTGCTGCCTGCTTTGTCCAGATGACAGTGGGTTGGTTGAAGTAGGTGGATGATGGCATCTTCAACTCCAACTCCACAGCGATAAGCAAACTGCAGTGGGTCCTGATACGTTCTTGTTTGCTTACTCAGGGGTGCCAACAGGAGTCTCTCCAGGACCTTCATGATGTGGGATGTCAGGGCAACGGGTCTATAGTCATTAATGACTGATGGGTGAGTTCTTTTGGGTACTGGAAGAAGGCAGGATGTCTTCCACAACACTGGAACCTTCTCCTGAGTTAAGCTAAGGTTGAAGAGGTGCTGCAGAATCCCACAGAGCTGCTCTGCACAGGCCTTCGGGACTCTGGGGTTGACACCATCTGGACCTGCAGCCTTGTTCCGGTTCAGTTTCTCCAGCTGCCTCTTCACCTGACTTTTGGAGACAGACAAGTGGGAGGGGGAGGCAAAGGGGGTAGCAGCATTTCCTGACTTGGTTGAAGTCAAACTTGTGGAATTAGAAGAGTCCATGGCTGAGGTGAAGGATAAAACATCCGAGGTGTAACAGGAAAGCTGTTGATCAGAGGATAGTGGGATGTCTGTTTGGCTGGGAACAGGAGGATGCTGAGCTAGTTCCTGAACTGAACCTGTTGAAGAATGTGTTCAGTTCATTGGCTCTGTCCAGACTTCCATCTATCCAATCCTTCCTGTCCTTAAAACCTGTGATCTTTCTCATTCCTGACCAGACATCTCGGATATTGTTCCTCTGTAGTTTGTTCTCCAGCTTCTTCCTGTATGCCTCCTTGCTGTCTCTGATCTTGACCTTAAGTTGCTTCTGTATACTCCTCAGTAATTCCCTGTCTCCCTCCCTGAAGGCTCTTTTTTTCATGTTTAGCAGTTCCTTCAGGTCACTGGTGATCGAGGGGTTTGTTATTAGGGAAGCATCTCACTGTTCTGGTGGGGATGATGTTGTCCACACAGAAGTTTATATAGTATGTCACACACTCAGTCATGGCATTGATGTCCTCTCCATGTGCTTGGCAAAGAGTCATCCAGTCTGTGGTTGCAAAACAACCCTGCACGGCTTCTTCAGCTTCCTGTGACCATTTTCTCACAGTTCGTTTTGTCACAGGTTGCCTCTGAACAAGTGGTTTATATTCTGAACAGAGAAAAACAAGATTGTGATCTGATTGTCCCAGAGGAGGTCTTGGTTTGGACGTGTATGAATCCTTTACATTTGCATAAAACAAATCCAATGTCCTGTTTTCTCTTGTAGAGCAGCTGACAAACTGTTGAAATGTCGGAAGTGTAGTAGAGAGCGAGGCATGATTAAAATCACCAGATATTGCCACAAATGCATTGGGGTGCTGTGTGATAAACACCATCAAGAGGACAGCTGTGCATTAGAGTCTTTCAGTGGATGAACTGGACAGGGCTCAGGTTGTTATAATCAAGTTCTGTCAGAGAAAGAGATTCTCTGAGGAGTTTGCCAGTCTGGAAAAGGGACAACCCATCATGAAATCAAGTCATCTTCGTAGGCTCTGCCCACAGTTGCAAGATGGAATCCTGAGAGTTGGTGGCAGGCTCAGCTGATCATCAATGCCTGTGGAGGTTAAACATCCAATAATACTGGCAAAGGATCAACACATCTCAGAGCTTTTGCTTAGACATACACATCATGAAGTAGGACATGCTGGTCGTAACCACATGCTGTCTAAGCTGAGGGAAAGGTACTGGATGATTGGGGTCAGTACCGCCATAAGGAAAGGGCTGTCAAAATGTTTTGTTTGTCGACGTTTAAGTGCTCTGCCGATGAACCAACAGATGGCAGACTTACCCAATGATAGAATCATTCCAGATGAACCTCCATTTACTCGGGTGGGGTTGGACTACTTCGGACCTTTTGAAGTGAAATCTAGGAGGAGCATGGTGAAAAGGTATGGTGTTATCTTTACCTGCCTCACCATCAGAGCCATTCACCTTTAGGTAGCTTCATCTCTGGATACCGATTCTTTCATTAATGCACTCCGACGGTTTATTGCAAGAAGAGGTCAAGTTCGAGAACTGCGTTCTAACAATGGAACCAACTTTTTAGGAGCAGAACGTGAGCTGAGAGCTGCCATTGAACAGTGGAACCAGGTGAAAGTGAATGATATCCTACTGCAGAAGGGAGTTAAATGGAGCTTTAATCCACCTGCAGGCTCACATCATGGAGGAACTTGGGAGCGACTGATAAGATCGGTTCGGAAAGTACTCAATTCCATTATGAAGGTCCAAAACCTGTATGAAGAAGGTCTTCACACAGTACTTTATGAAGTCGAAGCCATCATCAACAGTCGTCCAATTACTAAAGCCTCCTTGGACCCGAATGATCTGGAAGCTTTAACTCCAAATCACCTTCTACTGTTAAAGACATCACCATCATTTCCACCAGGAATATTCCAACACACAGATGTGTATGCCAATAGAAGGTGGAAACAAGTCCAATACATGTCTGACTTGTTTTGGAAAAGATGGGTGAAGGAGTATCTACTGCAACAGCAGGAGCGTCAGCGATGGACCAGAGTGAAGAGGAACCTCATCGTGGGAGATCTTGTTCTCATTATGGATAGTTCTGCACCTAGGAATTCATGGCCAATGGGATGAGTGACAGAGACTTTTCCTGACCGAAGGGTCCAGGGACTAGTCACCTGGACCGGCCAATCACAAAACTTTGTCTGCTGCAGGAAGCTGATCACAGTTAGATTTCTGACTTTTAGCGGTCTGGATATATTAACTGAGTTAGGACTCTTTTGACTCTCAGTTTAAAATGGACTCTAGAGATAAGCAAAGTCCCAATGAGTAATATTGTTGGACAGTCATGGTTTGTTGAACATTCTTTTTTGCATGTATTTGTGTCTCCCACTTGGTTGGATATGGATATTATTATGAGATATCTTAATAATAAGGGGCTGGTGTGTAGGCGCCACAAATATTATTTTTGGCACTGCTCACTGGTTTACTTGTTTGTTTAAGTTGTCATGGTGACGTGAAGCATGGGTCACGTGGGTGATAGTGATGACGGGTCAAGCTGTCAAAAATGGATTGTCAGTCACTCACTCGGGTGTTTTTGCCAGAGAGAGGAGGGCTGGGTAGCCATAATTTTTGTTGACCGCTCAGCTTGTGTATCATACGCTCAGTTTAAGTCATACGCTCAGTAATGTACGTTTATACCACCAGTGCTACTGTCCCAGTGTGTCATAGTCATGAAAGTCACAAATAAACGGAGAAACGCAAGTGAGCTCTGTGCATAATTTATGAAGCGGACAGCGCGTCATACAAATAGACGAACCCATCCTCGGCCTCTACAGCGACTGTGGAAGTCGCTAACAGTAGATGTAATTTCATCTCCTGAACACATATTTAGGAAACCAGCAGGACTTTTTCATTCAGTTTATATTATCAAGTTTATATTAACTGGGACCAAAGTGTCAATTACCAGGATAATGTATTGTTACATGTTTGACACATTAGTGTTAACCTATTTTCCACATTGTAGAATTACTTCAGATGTTTCGGTTTTCTGGGATTTCTTAATGATGGAAAGTCTTTTCAACAAAATGCATCATTGAATATTTTTCTTTATGTTTTAAGGTGGAGTTGATGAGACCTTAGAGATAATCCAGGAAGTAGAGGAACTGATGCTGTTCCTTTCGTTCTTCAGCAGTAACAGAACATTTGTACTTCTGGTATAAATTTCCAACTTCATTCTTAGAATTCAAATATCTTTTTTTATGGCCTCCATGGATTCTGTTTAAAATATGACTCTCTTCGAAGTATTTTTAAAATGTTGTAAAGTGCCTAGAGATTACATTTTTTGTGAATAACTACAGGTCCTTCTCAAAAAATTAGCATATTGTGATAAAGTTCATTCTTTTCCATAATGTAATGATAAAAATGAAACTTTCATATATTTTAGATTCATTGCACACCAACTGAAATATTTCAGGTCTTTTATTGTTTTAAAACTGATGATTTTGGCATACAGCTCATGAAAACCCAAAATTCCTATCTCAAAAAATTAGCATATTTCATCCGACCAATAAAAGAAAAGTGTTTTTAATACAAAAAAAAGTCAACCTTCAAATAATTATGTTCAGTTATGCACTCAATACTTGGTCGGGAATCCTTTTGCAGAAATGACTGCTTCAATGCGGCGTGGCATGGAGGCAATCAGCCTGTGGCACTGCAGAGGTGTTATGGAGGCCCAGGATGCTTCGATAGCGGCCTTAAGCTCATCCAGAGTGTTGGGTCTTGCGTCTCTCAACTTCCTCTTCACAATATCCCACAGATTCTCTATGGGGTTCAGGTCAGGAGAGTTGGCAGGCCAATTGAGCACAGTAATAACATGGTCAGTAAACCATTTACCAGTGGTTTCGGCACTGTGAGCAGGTGCCAGGTCGTGCTGAAAAATGAAATCTTCATCTCCATAAAGCTTTTCAGCAGATGGAAGCATGAAGTGCTCCAAAATCTCCTGATAGCTAGCTGCATTGACCCTGCCCTTGATAAAACACAGTGGACCAACACCAGCAGCTGACATGGCACCCCAGACCATCACTGACTGTGGATACTTGACACTGGACTTCAGGCATTTTGGCATTTCCTTCTCCCCAGTCTTCCTCCAGACTCTGGCACCTTGATTTCCGAATGACATGCAAGTACTTTGGACCACTGAGCAACAGTCCAGTGCTGCTTCTCTGTAGCCCAGGTCAGGCGCTTCTGCCGCTGTTTCTGGTTCAAAAGTGGCTTGACCTGGGGAATGCGGCACCTGTAGCCCATTTCCTGCACATGCCTGTGCATGGTGGCTCTGGATGTTTCTACTCCAGACTCAGTCCACTGCTTCCGCAGGTCCCCCAAGGTCTGGAATCGGTCCTTCTCCACAATCTTCCTCAGGGTCCGGTCACCTCTTCTCGTTGTGCAGCGTTTTCTGCCACACTTTTTCCTTCCCACAGATTTCCCACTGAGGTGCCTTGATACAGCACTCTAGGAACAGCCTATTCGTTCAGAAATGTCTTTCTGTGTCTTACCCTCTTGCTTGAGGGTGTCAATGATGGCCTTCTGGGCAGCAGTCAGGTCTGCATCTTACCCATGATTGCGGTTTTGAATAATGAACCAGGCTGGGAGTTTTTAAAAGCCTCAGGAATCTTTTGCAGGTGTTTAGAGTTAATTAGTTGATTCAGATGATTAGGTAAATAGCTCGTTTAGAGAACCTTTTCATGATATGCTAATTTTTTGAGATAGGAATTTTGGGTTTTCATGAGCTGTAAGCCAAAATCATCAGTTTTAAAACAATAAAAGACCTGAAATATTTCAGTTGGTGTGCAATGAATCTAAAATTTATGAAAGTTTAACTTTGATCATTACATTATGGAAAAGAATGAACTTTATCACAATGTGCTCATTTTTTGAGAAGGACCTGTATTATATACATAAACTGAATTTAACTAAATACTTTGGTTTAGTAATTGTCATGAATGAATTATCAAACATAAGTTAAATTAAAGGTAGTTTATTGTCTTAAAGGCATTAGGATGACTTCTTGTGAATTGATTTCTTTGTTAACTGAATTCAGAACTAATATTTGCTCAGCAACTCCATTAAACTGCATTACAGATTTTTCTTTGGTGGTTCACCTTTTCTGTTTTTTATTCCTCAGTATGAAATGCTTGTGGGGGCCAGCATTCCCTTCTATTTGCATACACTAGTTTTCCATCTGGACTGGGACCAAACCGTGGAGCATCAAGGTGGATGAAGAGCCATTAAGGAAAAGTTTGACCTCAAAAATTTTCTCATACCAAGAAAAAAGACATTCGTCCAAATTTCACAGCTTTCATTAATAACTTTTTCTGTTTAATAATCTGTGCATAAGGTATCTTAGCAGTTAATTCTAATCTTACTTTAACAATAAGGAAAATTATTTATGAAATGAGTCACAGGTGTCCAGGCCTACCTAAACTGGGTTTTTGTTTTAGTTCTGTGTCTTTCTTCTCTGTCTTGTCTGCTGATGTGTTATCCGAACACAGACTTTCATTCCATATATTCAGGCTTTCTTTCCATATATTCAGGCTTTCATTCCATATATTCAAGGTTCATTCAATATATTCAAGGTTCATTCAATATATTCAGACTTTCATTCAATATATTCAGACTTTCATTCAATATATTCAAGGTTCATTCAACATATTCAGACTTTCATTCCATATATTCAAGGTTCATTCAATATATTCAAGGTTCATTCAATATGTTCAAGGTTCATTCAACATATTCAGACTTTCATTCCATATATTAAAAGTTCATTCAATATATTCAAAAAGTAACAATATAAATATATAATAATTTCCTGAACGGCAGTTCCAGAATCTCCAGACAACCAGTCCCTCCTTGAAGGCGTAAATTCACATGCCGTAGACAATAATTGTACACACACACACACATATATATATATATATATATATATATATATATATATATATGTGTGTGTGTGTGTACAATTATATATATATATATATATATATATATATATATATATATATATATATATATATATATATATATATATATACAGTTTCAAACACAGCAAATACAGCTCCAACTTATGCGTGCTGCGACGCTAAATGAGCAAACAGGTACAGCGCTTAAAAACACTTTAAACCAACAACGAACGAGATCTAACTCGTTAAAACTCTATTTTTACTATTTATCTGCCCAGACACAATATTAGTATTAATATTAATCCACGAGGAGGAGAACAAAATGTGTCAGTAGTTGAGCAAGAAAAGGAAGAGTTAGAAAACCTGCACAGGATTTCAGGGCCATGTGTTCCAACTGCACGCCGGATGGCTTGCAGGTTGACGTCGTAACGAACTGTCTTGGAACACTCCTGATATCGCCCAAACTGGATACACCAACAGGATGAGCCCTTTGAAGCGCTGAAAAGTGTGAAAAGAGTTCTCCCTGGTCCAGCGGGTCAGAACAAAAGAGAATCTTCACCGGTGAGATGTCCTCTGTATGACAGGAGTTTCTGCTAAGAACCTCTGCTGAGAACAATTTAGAAATGGCCTCCCCCACCTTCTTATAAGCCCCTTTGGCCGTGATGTCATCGTTGATGTCATTATGGGTGGTCACGGACCAATAGGAGTGTGTTTATCTTCATTTGGGGAAAATGGAACCCAACAACAGTGACTACAGTTTTGGTAAATGTTGCTCTATTTGAGCCTCAGGACCGATGACTAAAACTTCAGTTTTGTCCTGGTTGAGCTGGAGAAAGTTTTCTGCCATCCAGGATTTGATCAAATAAATTCAAACTTTAATTATAAAGCGCTTTTCATACAAGAAATTGCATCACAAAATGCTTTACAGATTAAAATGACCCCACATAAAACGACATTCCCATCCCTCCCCCACAGATTTAAAAGCATGATCACAGTTATACCCCCTCCCCCCTACCCAACCCCCATGCACACACACAGTTAAAAGCAACAGTAAAAAAGGACTTTGGGCCGAGTGCAGATTACCATGCAAGGGAATGCCATCAGAGGAGCAGCAAAAGAGGCACTGACACAGGGCGCCCAGAGGAGGCAAGGCCAAGACCCCCACCTCATCCCAAGCTCCACCTGGAGAGCACCCAGGCAGCTACAGCCGACCACTGCTCCCGTAGCAGAGGGCTCCCACAGAGGAAACAATGGAGCGGGGATTTAGATAACAAATTGAGATATAAAAATAAGCAGTACATAAATGTGATAACATTAAATAGTAAAACACTGATAAAATATAATCATATAAAACATGCAGAGCAATTAAACAGACAATAATAAATAATAATCAGTTAAAAGCTAGGCTAAAAAGGTGAGTCTTGAGCCTGCTTTTAAAAACATGTGCAAGTGCATCAATTGGCCATGTGTCATCAGGAGACATGAAGATGTACAACTTTGTATCATCAGCATAACTGTGAAAGTTAACTCCATGTCTTCAGATGACACTGCCAAGAGGGAGCATATTAAGGTTAAACAGCACTGGGCCTAAAATTTAACCCTGGGGCACACCACATGTAATCTTGTGGACCTTAGAGGAGCAGGTATCTAAACTTACCATAAAAGTCCTGTCTGTGAGATAGAATGTAAACCATTTGTGAACAGCACCAGAGAGGCCAATCTGTTTTAAACGAGTTAAAGAACAGAGTGGTCTAATGTATCAAAGGCAGCGCTTAGATCTAGAAGAACCAACACTGTCACCTACTGGGCATCATAGTTTAATCTAAAATCATTTAAAATCTTCAAAAGGGCTGTCTCTGTGCTGTGGTTCACCCTAAAACCAGACTGAAATTTCTCTAGGACAACATGAGAGTTAATAAAATCATTAAGCTGAATTAAAACAAGCTTTTCTCAAATTTTGCTTTAAAACTGTAAGTTAGATACGGGTCAAAAGTCGTTAAAATCATTAAAATCTAAGTTGCTCTTCTTCAACAGGGGCCTCCACACCGGCCCTTTAAAAGCGGCGGGAGAGACCCCCGTCTGAAGGGAGCAATTCATCGAGGTTAAAATCACATCTCAAGATCCATAAAATGGCTTACAAAATGAATTGGGTCCAAAAGACATGTGGTGGGCCTCACTGAGGAGAAAACTTTGTCAAGAATCTCAACGTCTACCAGAACAAAACTGTCCAACAATTCCTCTGGTAAAATACACGCTCAGATTTGCCTAAAACCATGTTACTTTGAGAAGATAAAATATTATGGCCCATTCACACTGCCCAAATCATCAACGCCTAGAACGCCAAGATTACATGTTAAGTGTATGGTTGAGGCCGCCAGAGGGCCGTCAGAGTCTCTGCGTTGTTTTGTGTGCTTTGGCCGTGGCAATTTTTTTTTACTTTTGCAGCTTTCCAAGCTTCAATGCAGCAAAGGCCAGCAACGCAGAAGTTGAGCAAGCTGAACTTTCGGCGCAGTCCCCTGAGCATCAACCAATCAGAGCGTCTCACTGTAGTGACGTCACTACACATTTCTTGAATAAAACGGCAGAGCGGGAAGAAATTATTTCAGCCATGGAAGACAAATTAATAGTAACTCTCCAAACTCAGAACGCCTCTCAACAATGGGGTGTATCCACAAACGGCGCTGATGCGCCCATCAACAATGTTGTCTAGCTTTATTTAACAAATAAAGCCAAGCCAGTCTCTCGATAGGATCTGCCATTGTTTAAATCATCCGGCAACAGAGGAAGCCCCGCCCATGCGCTCTGTTTTTGCATGCGCTTTGCAAGCTTCAGGCTTAAAAATGTGCAGGCTTCAAACTAGTCGCTTTGTGAGCGTTTTTTGAGGGCGGTGTGTGAAATGGATAAGTAGCATGGTTAAAAATATTGTCAGTGGTAGAAAAAATAATTTTGTGATTTTTTGGGGGGGGATCTGAAATGATTTGGAAAAGTATGCATTTTTTGAATTTCCACCTGTAGACAATGTGAAGCATAACATGACGTATTGGCATCATAAATAGAAATACATGCTTTTGACTGGTTCTCCCAGAAAGAACATGCAAACCCAATGATACCCTGCAGGCAAATGATTTTTCCATTAAGTGACTGGGAATCACATGTTGTTCAACTAGAAAATCTCAGGATGTTTAAACGGGGCCTGCCATGTGGTGCGTAATCCGTCTGACCCCCAATCAGATGTTCTGTTGCCCAGTTAAGTTTAGCAAGATATATGTATATGTACAGACACCCATTTAATTTTATGACCCCTGGGCTCTCTCTGGCTCTTATTTCACCTTCCAGCATGTTTGTTCATTTCTGTAAAAAGGAGCAATAAGAACAACACACAACAGTTATATATTTTAACAGCGAGACGTCGTTCGCTGGACTCAGTTCTCTTAACTGAGCACAGTTCTACGTCAGCATAGAGTTTTTATTGAGACATGAGTTGCAGGAAACCCCTCCCACATAGATCTCTGTTCACAGAATAATGGTCAAAGCTTCTTCACATAAGAAACACATGATGTACTACATTCTTCTTGATTGTTCACTGTTTCTAAGTGTTGCCACATGCACTACAGAATTAAATCCTCATACACACAAAATAAATGTACTCTCAACATTTACAGAATTTTTATCTCTTCATCTCCCTCTTTTGACCTCTTATAATAATAATAAGAGGTCATCATATATAAGGAAAACGTCAGGCATCACAGTTATAGAATCATATCAATTTTGAGTTCTTTTTCTCCTGAACTTTTTCTGATCAGCAGTCAAGTCATCTTGTTCACGCCGGGAATTGTCCTCGTCCGGCTCGCTCTTCTATGACCTAAGGTGAGAGGTTACCAGCACATCATCTATATGCAGCTAACAGTGTATCTTTTCAGTAGCATTGAGTTTGACAACTCTCAGGACGCAGACCAGAGGATTGTTCTGCCCCTTTTGGTAGGGGTCTCAGCTTCCTTTCCTTCGAACCCTGCTGCCCCAGCTGGGCAGCTCTGCTCTTCAAGCCGCCCTGCCACCTGATGGTGCAGGTGTGCTGAAGTTGGAAACCTCTCAGCAGAGGGTTTAAGTAGGTTGTGTGGTCTGCTCGTCGCTGTTCTGCACACGCTCTGGCTTGCTGCTCCTGGATGTCCTCTCAGGTGCGTCCTGGCTCCTCAGTGGGAGTGCATTGGCTCCAGCCTTTTTCTTTAGTCTGATTACCTGAGAGATCCTGGTCTGGTTGGCTGCTGGTCTCTCACCTGGTCAACAAAGCCTAAAAGAACAGCTCGCAACTAATTTGCTTTTCCTGTTTGCTTTATCCATAATTGTATCTAATTTGAGATTAATTTGTTATGCATTTGTCCTTTTTTTATTAAAAGAAAATCCCTCACTCACCTCATAGTTTTAAGTAGTGCCGCACTGATCGGCCGCACTAACACAAAATCAAACTATTATCCAGATTACTACAAACAATAGGTCTATCTGTAGAAAAAGCTATTTCTTTTTGCTTTATGTTGAAATCACAGAAATCATCATTGACGCAAAGCGCACTCTAAAAATCCTGTATCAAAAATAAACAACAGCCTAGACCATAGAGAACTTTTCTTCAAAATATATAGTAGCGCTTATAATGTAAATAAAAACCTCCAAACAAGCACTAAATGCATAAACATGCCACAAGGTAAGATGAATGGGTTGTGTGCTAAAACAACCAACCGAACAATGGTGCCAAAATAGGATGGAAAACAAGAAACATCTGATTTTTGGATTGGGCAAATGGTATGATGAGCATGTGAGACCGCTCAAAAGAAAAATGCTTTGCTGCTTTAAAGCTCAACCCCCCAGAGAAGGATCACAGTCTAATTTTATTCATTTACACTGCTAACGGCCTAAGTTCATTAAACCTATAATTTTATAAGATTTTACCACATCATTCTTGAGCTGATGAAGCCTAATACTTTATAAAAGAAAACTATAATTTCAACCTATTTAACCAAAAGACTGTTGAACCCTAAACAAATGCTGTTTTACTTTATTTATCTGAAATGCTTTTAAAGCGACCAACTGAAAGGCTTTGTTCGGTAAAAAATAATTGAAATCTAAGTTCCCCTTGTCCCTAAGGATCTCCCCCCTTTTCTGAAACAGAACTTTAGTACCAGCCAGTCTGTTTCAGAAACCTTCAATTATAAAAGTCTCCTGAGATTTGTTTTAGTTCAATAAGCACCTGTATTGTAGATTAAATTCCATGTATATTTATAGTTGTTAGGCTCAATTCCTGCATCTCAGCAGCTATACCTTTTAGACCTGCCAGGGAAGAATTAACAAAACCACTGAATCACTAATTTAATGTGTCCAATCATAACATAACCTTACCCACCCCGGTCCATGAGAAAAAAGATAATAGAACCTTATTTCCATCACTCCATAATTTGTTTTCAGGGGGTATATCAGTATATATATGGGATCATGAGGGGCTGAAATATCACGCCTCCTTCTGCTGTGTCGGATCTCCACTGCAAATACAAGAAAAAATGCTCTGTAAGTCTCAACAGAAGCACATCCACCCTTCCCATTTGAAGGGTGACGGGAGTTAAGGCCAAAATCCGGAGAGAATCAGCAGGTCGTCCATAGAAAAGTTCCCATCACATTCACAGTCTCAAAGTATGGAGCACATACGGTATATTTTTCCCATGTACCCAGATAGGTATGAAAGTGTGGTCAGATTTTTATCGTTTTAAAAACGAATAAAGCTTTGGTCAATTCTTAAGTGCACAGGTCCTGCTTTTACTATTTAGATTAATCCCATATCGTCCCAGTCTCCCATTTACCCTTACTTTTGTCATGGAAGTATATAAATTTTTACCCATATAACTTCTCGTTCGTTCATGTACTTCACGCTCAGAATTTGTTCAAATCCTGGAGAGGTGTGTAACATCTGGAAACAGATCATTAAGATTAGTAAAAGCTTCTACATATATGGGTAAATGTCCTACAGAATAGGGCATTTGAAAACAAACAAAACATTTAATAATGCTTCATTTATTTGTTAGATATCTTGCATATTGGTACCATACGCTAGTTTCAAATGAGTTTCCGTGTGTCCTTTTCTGAGTGAACCAAGACAATAAATCAGTATTCTCATGTGCAGGGGTGGACTGGGACAAAAATTCAGCCCTGGCATTTTCTGTCCAGACCAGCCCACTACATTATTAGCCGACACTACATAAAAGTCCACAAATCTCGCAGCATCTCCTCTCATGCATACTACAGTACAAAAGAGAGTCATATTCCTGGATAGCAGTTAACAAATAAAGCACAAAACTGTGAACTCAAGGACTAAACTGACAGCTATGGCAATCAATCACTCAGTTTTTATTCATTATAGTGTCAACAGAACAATAGAAGTTAGGTCATGACTAGGGGTGACATAAATCAAGTATGAATTCATAAAACATTATAAGACACATGACATACTCAAATCAGAGACGTCTCAGTAGTAGCCAAAAATTGAAGTGGAGTCAGAGAGAGAACAAGTAAAAAGAAAAATGTCCCAAAATGGTATGCCTGTTTAAATTAATGATCAATCACAAACACGAAACAAGGGATTCGAGGGTCATTTGTACTTCACATTGCATTGAATTATCTAATGCAAATTGCGTTTTTCTCAAAATGAGTTTTTTCCAGCATTCAAAACTTTCCACCATTGTTCTATGCTGAGCTGAAAAAAAATTACAGAGCGATTTGTCAATACATCATTCTAAAATATATATGTGTTATTTTATGTTAAAAGAAACAGGGCAAAAATGAGTTTTTTGGAGCTACTTACACTGTTTTTTTGATTTATGAAGTAATGAAATGAAATAAACCTATTTCCCTCTGTAAAAAGTTTTTGATAACATATATGATTAGAAAATTAAAGAAAAATTCAATCTGTCTCTCACCAATTTTGAGATGATACGTTTTACAAATATATGCAAATTAGCAAATTTTTTACCAGATTATATGTCATTTGCATATCTAAACAAAATGTATATCAAAACTTCTAATACAAAATATGTTTGTTTTAATACTAGGATTACGTTTGTCAAGTTTCATGAAGGTATCTTGAAGGTAACTTTTTTCCCTATTCACCTGTAGTGTCTCCAATTAATGTTTACTGTTGCTATGGCAACCAGAGACCGCTGCCATTAGTAGCTCTCACAGTTTGGCATATTTAAATAAATCAACCGCAACTACCAACAGTCAGCCCTTCAACTCTGGGCTAATATGTTGTCACAAGTATTCAGTTATTCAGGTCACATTGCAGTCAATGTAAAACTGTTATATACTTTATTTTTGGCGTGTCTCAAAATGTAGCCGAGCCAACCCCACGCTAACGTTACTTACCATGGATGTCTCCACTTTGTGCTCTACTCGCGCAACAGCACCTGCTGCTGGGCTGGTGACCCCTGCACCAAATATGTCTGTCAACCGTAAACATTTAGCAGCTTCCACCTCCAGAGATTTCAGCTTTTTGAGCCGCACTTTTTCAGCGCCACCAGATCGTTTCTTACACTTCTCCAATTTCAGCTCAGCAGCATCCTGTCCCACTACTCCGGCCCATGTCATGAGGTCCCGCCCACCCTAGTTTGTGTTGTGATTGACAGCACTGTCATGGCTCTCATAGGCTGTCAGCCCATGATGACATGCATAGACCAATAATATGTGTCAATGCTGGCAACACACTGCTAGCCCTCTGTAGCCAATTGGCCGGCCCAATTGGAGGGAATTTAGAGAGAGGAGAAAAGAAAAAAAAAAACAAAAAAAACAGCCGACCGGCCCACATTGGGTCAACGGCCCACCGGGATCAGTGTTGCCAACTTAGAGACTTTGTCGCTATTTCTAACGACTTTTCAGACCCCCTTAACAACTTTTTTTCCAAAAAGCACCTAGCAACAAATCCAGCGACATTTCCGACCACCCTTAGCTACTTTCTGTGAAACTTTGTCGCCGATATTTCCTGCATTTTAGAGACCCAGCGTGCTCCTTCCCAATGCTCAGAAAGGGAATGATCTGCGCATGTGTATGCAGCATGATCAGACTATGTCCACTGACCAATCATAAACCTTTTTCGGTTAATTTCACCCACTCACAAACAAAGTTGTTTTGTAGTTAATGTAAATTCAAAAGTAAAAAATAAATCTGCATGTATATAAAACCGATCTTTCAACTGGAATTAAGGCAGAAGCTTGTGTGTATTACGTTGCATCTCACACCTGTGGTGCATTCAAGGAACGTTCGAAATGTATGGTGAGTTCAAAAACGTAGGACATTTAAAACTTATGACAAAAAAAACCCACTGAAAATAATATCATAAGCAATAAACTTCTGTTTAATGGCGGTTGGCAAGAAACATTTGATGCATGCTAAATATGCCCAACTTATTTTTACAAAGTACTAAAAAACGAACAAACAACAACTATATTCTCTCTATTAATTTCATCTTCTTGAGATATCTCAGCAAATGTATGTTTCAGAACTTTAAATTTTTTTAAAAGGTCTTTGATGTCCAGTTGCAATTTGATATCTTGTCAATTTTGTAGGCTACCAGGTTTCTCAACAGTTTACTTCAGGCAAAATAATATAACATGTTCCACAGTCTCTTCTTGAAGACAGAAGTCACATTTCCCTGTAGTATGTTTCCCCTGTTTAAATAATGTATTATTTAAATAATGTTTAAATAATGTATTATTTAACCTGTATGATCAAATCCTGATCTAAATATAATTTTTTCCTCCTTTGTTTCAATCGTCATCACGCGATGACATCATCATTATGCAAATTAGCAAATCACATCATCTGGCGACATCTAGCGATTTTCTGGGACAATTTCAGCTTCTTTCTGTCTGAGACAGTTGGCAACACTGACCGGGATGATGCCCGGTATGCCAGATGGCCAGTCCACCCCTGCTCATGTGCTATATATCGTTTTTCTGAGTCCTAACGTTCATATTGAATAACACCACCAAAAAGTTGTAAAAATAAAAGTACTAGGTAGCAGGAAAACCTTCATAGTTACTATCTCTCCCTTCAAGCAGTCTATAGAAAAGTGGATCTCCTGGTTCTCTTCACTGAAGTTGAGACACGTGAAACCTTTTGTATCCACCTCCCTTTGTAATCAGTCTGAAACACTTTTCACCACTTTTCTTAGACTGCTTTCCCTATATCTAGTGATGGTCTCTGCTTTCTACAGTGGGTTAAGTGTATCCAACTCAGTCTCTACAGCTGCTGGTGTGGTCAAAAATACCTGAAAGGGCCCTTCTCACCTGGGTGATGACCAGTTTTCCGTTTACAGCTTTAATCAGGATCCAGTCACCTACTTTCAGCTCACTTCTTCCTGTAGGAACATAGGATCATCTGGCATATGATTTGTTGCATTTATAACTTATTTACTTTTCAGTATTTTGATCATGAAAACCACCCGATCTTAATCCCATTATTTTTCAGAAGAGAGTTTACCAAACTAAGGAATTCTATATCTACGCCCATAGATTATTTCAAATATAATGAGGCCAATATTCAAATTTGGTGTTATATGCATGTATAGTTTACTAAATCAAGACAATATTCAATTTTGTCCTGTTTCTTCCATTGCTTTTTTCAATTTGCAACATCTTTATCATAAAATCTTAAATCAGTTTGTAATTGAATTGTCTGTAATAAATGCTCTAATTAGGTCGCCACTAGAGGTCACCATACCCCTGTTCCCCATTGTTGGCCAAAAACATGCAAGGTTGAATTTGGATCTTCTGTTAGCAATAATATAATTATTTTATCTTTATCTGGTTACAAACTTCAGTTAAAACTTTTCTTTTTTTTCCCAAGTAGAACAATTCATTGGTAGCTGTCCTGTTTCAAGAGTTTTATGAAAATCTACAATTTGGATTATTAATTTATGCCCTACAAATAACATGAAAATCTACAATTGAAATAGGAAATCTCTTCCTAACAAATTCAAAAACAATCTGGAGATAATATAATTACCACTACAGATTCTTCCTGTAGCTAAATCTATTATTTTTATTTCATTTTTTAACAACTGAATCTCGTTTTTTTTTGTGGAAAACAAAAATCCTCTAAATTCATCACTTTCCTCTCCATCTGGCTTCACTCAGTCTTCTACTTCTGTCAATGACATAATCAGCAACTGATAATTCCATAGTAAAATATCACATCTCTATTCCTTGCTCTCTGCTTATCTGCTCCTTCATAAAGATTCTACAAATTAGTTTATTATTATGGTTATATTTGGAAGCGTCTGTTGCTAGATGTCCAAAACGTGATCCCATTATACAACTCAGATTGGGCGAGGGCCGGCAACTTCTCCTAATCTCAGGTGTAGGTCCAGACATCTTTCCTGCTTAATCAGACCCTTAATTTTATCCCATTAGTAACAACTCCATTGAGTGTAAATATTGAAGTGCGCTTATACTCAGTGTGTTACGGTAACTAAAGTTGAATTTTGGAGCTCGTTACTAAATTCTGTACTACCGTACTCCCGTAACGAAAAATTCTTCTCTTCTTTGCAGTCTCCAACCCAGCGCATTGCGAGATTGTTTCCTTTCAACAGGTCATTAAAATGTTAGAAGCAAACAATTGAAGCTGCCGCTTGTTACAAAGAGTAAATCAACGTAGCCACCCTGTCGCTACCCCACAGTACCTGTAGACATCCTCCTGAATTTCAAAATAAAATCACTCTGCTCATAATCCGTCATTGTTAAACCATTTCTTCTCTACTATATGAGAGATCTCCCAGACATCCCACGAATATTATTCAAAATATTAGCTAAGTTCTTTTTTTGTTATTAATATTATAGAGTAGCAGTTGCCGCTGTACTTAAGAAATCCCAACCTTTTGGATACAGCGCAGCACGCAGCTCATAAAACGTCCCCCTCATTATCAGCTAATGGGGGAGGTGTGTTCCTTCCCTTCTGCATTCCTTTCGTTCACTGGCAAGTTTGGATAGCCTTTAATAATTTTGAAACGCATGGTGGATCTGGTTTTAGTGCAGGAATGCTAGGAAAGCAATACAAAAGTCTTTTCTCTCAGGAAGCGCATTTACCGGTTGCTAACGCACCCCACCACAGTTGGTTTGTTTATTAAGAGAACGACTAACGACCCATTGTTGAGGGATAGAGGGAGGGGTTCTTGTTTATTATGAGAAATAATAAACAAGACCCCTTGCTCTTCATAGGATTTTTTAAAAATATGGAAGTGAGAGTTTTCTCTTTTACTTTCTTTCGGTGGAACTTTAGGAGAAAACAGAAAGTTTAAAACATTTTTCATCCTCCCGGGTACTAAAAAACACATCTGCTTTTTTATCAGTCGTTTATTACCCATCACGACCCAACACCCCCCTTTTTCTCTCCTTTTGCTTTGCTCCTTTAAGCGGAATTCCTTTGTTTGAGATGCCTAATGCCTATTTTTCAATTTTTGATCTTTTTAGTTTTAGCTTAGATCGCAACTACCAAGAAGTGGGCAAAATTCCTCAGTTAATCTTCCTTCAAATTCATAATCTTTTATTTATTTTTAAATAAATGTTGTATTGTCTTTTCTTTTACATACGTTTTGCATCTCCTTTAAATCGTCTTTGCTATTTTTCCCCCATATTTCGATAAGTTACATTTTGCTGTGTTTTTTTTTCATTTTTAAATATTTATCATTCCCGTATTAATGAATTAAATTCAGCTTTTATTTCTCTTTTATCTGATCTATTTATCTTATCGCAGTGTTATTTACTCAGTTTTCTAACCATGAGACTCCTCTCAGCCTACTTCAGCTGCTTCAAAAGGAAGAAATCTCCATTCACACACACAGTCACACAACCGGTTTATCACACATTAATATCATTATGTATTTTATTATCATGTTTTTTCATTACTTGTATTATTATTATTATATATTATCTATTATTATTTCTAATTGAGATCCCAGACCTCTGCGCGCTTTCGAGTCCAACCCCAGTCATATTCTGTTTTACCATGGATTTTCATTGTGAGGTCCCCGCCATCACTCAAAGATATCCCCAATCTTTATTTGCAAAATCACAAACTTGTATTAATAAAGGTCCTGGACCTAGTTATTTCTCTTTTCTCTTATTTTTTATTCTTTCACACATCAAATTTTGTGCTCACTGGCTGGTGTCCTTGTGAAGGAAGACTCCATCACCAACTGTTGCTCCGGGGAGGATATCTGTGGGTCTGCCGGTCTCCTAACTAACGCTGAGCTGAGGGGCGTTAATCGAGCTGGTCCTAGACCAGGCCATGCATGGGCTCTCAGCAGCCTGCGGTTCCTCCCGGAGATCCAGTCAGATTTGGGATCCTGCTCGAAGGAACAAGAAATGCCAGGGTTGAAATCGCTCTCTGATCTCTGGGTTTTGTTTTTGTTTTTTAGATACTTTGTGGATCTCACCCACGAGCTTATCCCACTCAGCCATCCAACACGCAGGCTTTCAGTAAGAAGCGTCCTAGCTTACCTAGGCCAGGCCACACCCTGAGTTTACCGACCCGGTCGGCGTCTATTTACCTCAGTAGAAACAGAAATCAACATTTACTGGAGAACTAGACAGAACATAATTTTAGATTAGTCAATTTTGCGCCTCGCGTGGCAGCGCTTACCAAATAACTTCAGACTCAGGTCACTTCCGTCCTCCGATCTCCAGTATCTGTCGATCACAACAATTTCAACAAAATCCTATTATTCCAAACTCACGTTTTCTTTTGCTCCTCCAGAAATCACGTCGGGGTCAGCATTTGTTGGAAAGGTGTTTTCACTCTAATTTAAAGCCTCTCTTAAAGGAACAGACACCCATTTAATTTTATGACCCCTGGGCTCTCTCGGGCTCTTATTTCATCTTCCAGCGTGCTCGCTCATTTCTGTAAAAAGGAGCAATAAGAACAACAAACAGCAATTATATATTTTAACAGCGAGACGTCGTTCGCTGGACTCAGTTATCTTAACTGGGCCCAGATCTACGTCAGCATAGAGTTTTTATTGAAACACAAGTTGCAGGAAACCCCTCCCATATCTATCTCTTTTCAAAGAATAAGGATCAAAGCCTCTTCACATGAGGAATGCATGATGTACTACATTCTTCTTGATTGTTCACTGTTTCTAAGTGTTTCCACATGCACTACAGAATTAAACCCTCATACACAAAAAATAATTGTACTCTCAGCTAGGGATGAGCGAGAATAGCATTATCTGTATCTGCATCTGTTAACCATTTGAATTATCTGTATCCGTATCTGTAATCGGACTGGGCGGGGCCTAACTCGGAAGTGGGCGGGGTTTAACCAGGAAGTTGGTCGGGTTGTCTTGAAATAGGTCTGTGCTTTAACCGGTATGGTATTTTAAACATGCAATTGATATTGGTTCATCAGTAATTGTTATATTTATTGTTGATTAGAAAACTATTTACATGAAAGCATCAGCATTGAGCTTCAGATCAATGGTTTTGATCACGATAACAAACAAACTATATACAGAACAAGTTTTGCAACAATGGATACAACACATGCAGTTGCAATTATGAAGTAAAATGTAATGAACAACAGGTTTCATCTCAACATTACTTTCTTTTTTTAACTTTTAACTTTTTTATGATCAGTGTGATAAAAAAAAAAAAGTGTTTGGTTCTTATTTATTTTCACACCAGGAATGTGTGTCTGTGTGTGAGTGTGTTTGTGTGTGTAGCTTAATTTGTAATATTATTTATACCTTTATTTTTTTTATAAAATACATGCAAGAAAGTGTCACTCAGTGCGTGAAGTAAAAAAACTGGTTAGAACCAGCTGGGTTGGGCGATGTCCCCCAAATTGCCAATTGACGATGTTTACAGTAAAACATTGCGGTGAACGATGCTATCGTCGGGGGGGGGGGAATAGGCCTAAAAAACGTTTTACTTAAAAAATAGGAAAACTGTACTTTCGTTATTTTACTACACTAATGCATTATAAGTTGTACATTTCAAGTTGTAATACACTTCACGCAGCTGCGTGAATAAGCGTGAATGAAGTGGCCACTTCAATGGGACCCACTGTACTCAGCCGGCCTTTTCAATACGTGGCACTCGGTTGCACGTAAGGGGAAAAAAAGAGACTGATGAACCGAGCTGTAAAGCACAACTTATTTTCGTGGTGAACCAGTCGCTGATGCCAAGAAGTTAAAAAAAGAAATAAAACTTGACGTCCGGATTTTGTCCTCAGTCACTCTTAAGGAAGGCGGTCTTTGTATCTGGATCCACCTACTACTCCAGGTTGTTCTCCTCCCAGGTAACAGCCTTACAATAAGTTCTTCCCACCAAGCAGCTCCATGACGCTCCTCCCTTGTGTCGGCTGACAGGCGAACAGCTGATCTACTTTGACGCTCTCACGTCTCGGTCTCCACCCTCGGTGTGCTACGCCTCCCTTCAGCCGAAAACAGTTGGAAAACAAAAGGCAGCCACCAATATCTGCGCACCCTTGACTTATAGTGCGCATACCGCAAGTGGTGCAGCGATCCTCGCTCACTTCTCAAAACAGAGGTGAAACGGTACTCACACACTGCGAGTACGAGCGATGACGCGCACACGTCTCCCGCAAAACTGCGAGCGACAGACAGGCAGCGTGAGGCAGATCATCAACGTGTGGCAATCCTCGCTCGCTTCTCAAAACAGCGTTGCCTGTCTGCCTTTCGGAGTTTTGCCAGAGACGTGAACGCGTCATCGCTCTTGGTGTTCCGGACTGTGGGTTTTGCTGTCCTGCTTCAGCTCCTTGTATGTGCAGCCTAACAAGTTTTTGTGCACAACTTTTTATGCACCTGTAACAAAGCAGCTGCATTGCTGCCCTCCTCCTCTTCACTTAGTGTGTGTCTGACAGGGTGGGGGGCGTGACATCACGATGCTGGCTCTCCATTGTGATGTCGGTCAGCCAGCACGATGGACAATGTCATCGTCCATCGGCACAACCCTATTGACAGCATAAAAAAAAACTCAGATGACCAGCAGAGAGAGGGAGCGTGTGTGTGTGTAGCCAAATAATTTGTAATATGGGTTTATACCACTGCTTCCTTTTGTTAATGAAATACAGCAAGAAAGTGTCAGACACTCAGTGCGTGAAGTAAAAAAAACTGGTTAAAGCCAGCTGACAGTTTAAAAGAAAAGAAAAAAAACAGGCAGAGACGCGAGTCGCATTCTATCATAAGTAGTACTACAGTAAAAAAAACAAACGAGAGAGAGAGAGAGAGAGAGAGAGAGAGAACACACAACTTTACTGACAACTACACGCAAGGAGGTACAACCTGGCAGCCCGGTGTTACATCGGCCTAACCGTGTCCCAGAGAAAACACAGGACAACGCTACTCCCTCAGCCAACAGCCGCTTAACGGGTAGAACACCACACTCTGGCCAGCTTTGAAGTGCACAGAATCATCAACCCCAGCCTGTTCTCAGAGGAAGAAAAAGCAAAAGAAACTCCAGCATAGGGAAAGCTCTGAACCCAGGCCCGCCGCCTCTGCTAAAAGGAAACAAAAGCTCAAAACAGGAACTCCACCTGGAATCCTGCTGAAAAACAGATTCGCAGCCCTGAGTTCCCTGAAAGATGACGCAGCCCCCGGGACCAGTCAAAGCCACCAGGAGAAACCCAGCCACATCAAACGGACACATAACAAAGTAAGAGCCCCCCCAGCAAAGATTGTTATCATACAAGACGGATCAATTCATGGAATTGAGGCTTTTTGTAGAAAGAACACCAGAGTTTATAGCTGCTACAAGAATACAGTGAGAGAAATATCAGAAAAAATCCAGAAAATCTTGGACCAACACCCTACTTAGGAACAGCTCATCATTCATGCTGGATCAGCAAATATCGCGATGAGACAATAAGAGATTCTGAAGAGAGACTTTTCTGATCTCCTACAGAGACTTGACGGACTTAACGTAAACATCCTCATCAGCGGACCAGTCCCTGAAGGGAATGATGAAAGATTTAGCAGACTTCGCATGCTCCATAAATGGTTGAAGAAACAATCACCTGAGAAGTTGTTCACATTTATTAATAATTTCAAAGTATTTGGAAGTGCAAATCATCTGTTCAAAGAAAGGCTACGTTATCTGAACAAGGCCGGAGTGAGACTACTGGCAGCAAACATTTTCTCTTCTCAAAATCCATCCATCCATCCATTTTCTTCCGCTTATCCGGGGTCGGGTCGCGGGGGCAGCAGCCTAACCAAAGAGACCCAGACTTCCCTCCCCCCAGCCACTTGTTCCAGCTCCTCGGGAGGAACCCCAAGGCGCTCCCAGGCCAGCCGAGAAACATAGTCCCTCCAGCGTGTCCTGGGCCTTCCCCTGGGCCTCCTCCCGGTGAGACGTGCCTGAAACACCTCACCAGGGAGGCGTCCAGGAGGCATCCTGACCAGATGCCCGAGCCACCTCAACTGACTCCTCTCGATGTGGAGAAGCAGCGGCTCTACTCTGAGCCCCCTCCGGATGACTGAGCTTCTCACCCTATCTCTAAGGGAGAGCCCAGACACTCTCCAGAGGAAACTCATTTCAGCCGCTTGTATCCATGATCTCGTTCTTTCGGTCACCACCCAGAGTTCGTGACCATAGATGAGGGTAGGAACGTAGATCGACCGGTAAATCGAGAGCTTCGCCTTTCGGCTCAGCTCTCTCTTCACCACGACAGACCGGTAAAGCGCCTGCATAACTGCAGATGCCCCACCAATCAGTCTATCAATCTCCCGGTCCATTTTCCCCTCATTCGTGAACAAGACCCCCAGATACTTAAACTCCTCCACTTGGGGAAGGACCCCATCCCCGAACCGGAGAAGGCAACCCACCCTTTTCCGGCTCAAGACCATGGCCTCGGATTTGGAGGTGCTGATTCTCATCCCAGCCGAAAATCAAAACGCAAAACACTTGCTCCTAAAAGCTGACCTTGAGGCGCCCATGGATACTTTCAGAGAACAAAAACAGCAAGTCATGATGACACCACAGGCCCTAACAGATAAACAACCATCAGAGATTAAGTCTTATCTTCCTTCATCTTCCTGTGACTCAGCCACATCAAATGAGTCTCCATTTAGAAACTTTACAGACAGACTGAACAAGAAAATCAAATTTGGGACACAATTAACACCAAAATTTGGATTACACCAAACCCCTGGGACTATTGTCAATAAGATTGGGAGCTTTCCCCCACTGATTATTAGAGATATTTGATATTTGAGGGAACCGGGCAGTAAATCTAACCCTTCCGTCTCCCAGAACTTGCCTGGCATCCCTATGTTTAGCATTCCAGTGCTTATCAGCAGCAGGAAACATAAAGCGTTAACCAAACGCGCTCATATTAAACAAAATTGATAACCAGTCAGAAGGTTCAGCTGCCCAACATCACAATACTGAAGTTAGCTTTATTAAACATTAGATCTCTATCCAGGAAGTCTTTTCTTATCAATGACTTCATCACTGAGCATAATTTACACGCCCTTTTTTTATCAGAAACTTGGCTAGAAGTAAATACTGAAACAACTGCATTGATAGAATCTACTCCTCCAAACTACAATTTCCTAAGTGAGAGCACAACTCAATGAACTTTAAAAAGGTATCCCTGGGCACATTTGATTCTTTTGAATACCTAGCCACCCAGATAAATCAGCCTAACAAAGCTTTATTTCTAAGTTTATATAAACCCCCAAAACTTTACCCTAACTTCTTTAATGATTTCAATGACCTTCTTTCTGTAATATGTATCGACTATGACCAATTAATCATTTTGGGAGATTTTAACATCCATTCCGACAACCCCCAAGATAGACAAGCAAAAACATTAGATGATACTCTCCACAACTTTGGCCTGACCTAGCATGTCAAACAACTAACACACAATCAAGGACACACTCTGGACAGGAACTCCACCTGGAATCCCGCTGAAAAACAGATTTGCAGCCCTGAGTTCCCATTATCAGCAACGGTTTAAATATTTCCAACATCTCGGTAATTAATATTCCATTCTCTGACCCTTTCTGTATTTTCTTTGAAAGTACCATCACTGCTAAATTATCCAGCCACATTAACACCACTACTACCACTCAGTAAACAAGCTGGTAGAAAATCTCATACATCATGGATTCCATTGCTCCAAATAAAGTGAAAGTAGTCGCAGGTAGAAATAAGTCTCCATGGGCAAGTAATCCACTGGTACGTAGTGAAATAGAGTGTCGACGAGCCGAGACAAAATGGCGGAAAACCCGACTCCAGGTTCACTGTGAGACCTACAAAGAGAGACTGAACAGATATCAGTTAACTTTAAAAGATGCTAGGGAATCTTTCTTTTCTGCCTAAAAAGTCAATCAGACAGCTGCAGCTGATCCAGAACGCTGCCGCTCGCGTCCTCACTAAAACCAGGAAAGTAGACCACATCACCCCAGTTCTAAAGTCCTCACACTGGCTCCCTGTAGCTCAGGGAATAGACTTCAAAATACTTTTACTAGTTTATAAATCATTGCATGGCTTAGCACCAAAATAGGTTGAAGACCTGTTGTCACGGTACCAACCACCAAGACCACTCAGGTCCTCCAACTCTAGCCTACTAAACATCCCTAGACCCAGAACTAAACATGGAGAAGCAGCTTTCAGTTTCTATGCTCTCCTTATCTGGAACAGACTTCCTGACGAGTGTAGAGCTGCTGAAACTCTGAACTGCTTTAAATCGAGACTAAAACCCATCTGTTTAGAATTGCCTTCGAGTAAATGGTTGATGTCATATGTATGAAATGTGTTCATGCTCTCTTGCTTTTTTTTATCTTTCTCTTGCTTTATTGTGTATCATGTGTAATATGTGTTTCTTTTTAATCACCAAATCATGTAAAGCACCTTGAATTACCCTGCTGTTGAAAGTGTGCTATACAAATAAAATTGCCTTGCCTTGCCTTTTCTGAAATTATCAACAGAAACATTAATAATCCACGGACTCTATTTGCAACAGTGGAAAGACTAACTAATCCTGACAGTAGCCCCTGAACTAAATTCTACCAGGGCCTGCAATGAATTTGCCAGCTTTTCCAATGAAAAGATAATAACATTTAGACGGTCAATCTGTACCTCAGTACCGAACCCACAACCAGTGCCAGCCGCAATCAACAACAATGTGGAGAAAATGTCTAAATTCCACAAATTAAACCAAAAAAGCTTTGAATTTTTTAAAATCCAATTAAGCTCCTCCTCCTGCTGTTTTGATATCCTACCCACAGCTTTTCTAAAGAAAGTTCTTCCTGTCATTGGGTCTGATCTTGTTCGAATAGTTAACTCATCCCTGCTATCCGGTGTCTTCCCTCAGGCTTTAAAAACAGCAGTCATTAAACCACTACTAAAGAAGAAGAATCTGGACAACATGTTAATGCAGAACTACAGGCCAATCTCTAATCTTCCATTCATCAGTAAGATCATTGATAAAGCTGTGTTTCAGCAGTTAAATAGCTTCATAACAATGACAAACTGTTTTGATGTTTTTCAGTCTGGTTGCCGTGCTTCCCACAGCACTGAGACTGCCCTCGTCAAAGTATTCAATCACATCCGCATAAATACAGAATGTGGTAGAACCACAGTGCTGGTTCTGTTGGACCTCAGTGCAGCATTTGACACTGTTGATCATGATATACTATTGGAACGACTGGAGAGCTGGGTCGGACTCTCTGGTACAGTACTTGGCTGGTTTGAGTCTTACCTACAGAACAGGGACTTCTATGTTTCAATAGGAAACTTTTCATCAGAACGAACAGAAATCACATGTGGGGTGCCCCAGGGCTCCATCTTAGGGCCCCTCCTATTTAATATCTACATGCTCCCACTAGGCAAGATTATAGCAACCAATAAGATTAGCTACCATAATTACGCGGATGACACTCAGCTTTACATTACAATGTCACCAGGTGACTCTGAACCCATTCAAACCCTAAATCAATGCAATGACCAAATTAAGGGATGGATGTGCCATAACTTTCTCCAGCTGAATAGAAACAAAACTGAAGTAATTATTTTTGGACCCAAAGAGGAACGATCAAGAGTCAGCACACAGCTTCAATTAATACAGCCAGGAACTACTGATCAGGCACCAAATCTAGGTGTAGTTTTGGACTCAGACCTGAACCTCCAGGGTCACATAAAGGCAATAACAAGGTCAGCCTTCTATCACCTGAAGAACATCTCTAGGATTAAAGGACTGATGTTGCAACAGGACCTGGAAAAACTCATCCATGCATTTATCTTTAGTCGGATTGATTACTGCAACAGCATTTTCACAGGTCTGCCTAAAAAGTAAATCAGACAGCTGCAGCTGATCCAAAACGCTGCTGCTTGTTTTCCTCACTAGAACCAGGAAAGTAGAGCACATCACCCCAGTTCTAAAGTTCTTACATTGGCTTCCTGTAGCTCAGAGAATAGACTTCAAAATACGCCTACTAATTTATAAATCATTACATGGCTTAGCACCAAAATATGTTGACGTGTTGTCATGGTACCAACCACCAAGACCACACGGGTCCTCCAACTCTAGCCTACTAAACATCCCTAGACTCAGAACTAAACATGGAGAAGCAGCTATTAGTTTCTATGCTCCTCTAACCTGGAACAGACTTCCTGAGTCCAGAGCTGCTGAAACTCTGAACTGCTTTAAATTGAGACTAAAAACCCATCTGTTTAGAATTGCCTTCAGGTAAATGACTGATGTCATATGTATGAAATGTGTTCATGCTCTCTTGCTTTATTGATCTTGTGTGTTTCTTTTACTTTTATTTTCCAATGCTATATTCCATCTGTTTTTTTTTTTTAATCACCAAATCATGTAAAGCACCTTGAATTACCCTGCTGTTGAAAGTGTGCTATACAAATAAAATTGCCTTGTCTTTCCTTGCCTTGCGGCCTCTAGATGCTTCATATTGCAATGCCAGTTTATCTAATATGGTCTTTTGGCGATTTTGAAAACCAGAAGGTATATAGAACAAGAAAACAGACCACTGTGTTTGTTTCCATACGTTTTTAGAGGATTCTATGAGCTGCACTTCTAGTAAAAAGCTTTCCAGCTCAATTAAAACTCGCTCTCTGTAGGCCATTGCTCCTTGAGTGGATGTGTGTTTACAAGCTGAAGTAAATAAACTGTTGTCGACCAGAGACATCACTGCAATGTTAGGCAGACCGGCCAGAAAAGCTCCGCCCCCCCTGGTGTCCTGCAGGGGAATTGCTTTGCAAGACTGAAATCAACAGAGAAGTATAAAAGGAAAACGTCTCCATCAATACGTTTGTGGGGGTGCAAGCTTGCTAAAGGAGCAGCATAAACTAGGCTTAAGTCGGGATTCCAATATGGCAAGGCCCAGGTAGCCATACTTGATATAACCGCATTAAACATTGTTATAAGCTGTACTTTCCATATGCAAACACCACTTTTATTTTGTTAAGTTTAGAGTTGCAGGCTCTACATGTAAGATTTATTTTAGACGCACTCTTACAAGTGTGTCTTGTAAAATAAAAATGTTTCCACCACAGACTATTCTTGATGTGAGGGGCAGCTATATTGAAACTCAAACTCAGAACAAGAAAATCTCAGACTTTCTGAGTGGGAAGTTGGACTTTGGTGGGCATTTCAATTGATATATCCCATTCAGAAGTTGGAATTTCTGAGTTCCAACTTCAAATGGAACGCACCATTAGACTGAGTTCTGAACAGTGAACGATCACTCATAGCCCATTCACTATAGGCTTTGTTCATTTTCAGCATGAAGACTGTCATGTGTGGCGTGTGAAGACAGGAAAATGTGTGTGTCTCATGTTCATTGTGTGAGGCTTGAGAGCTTTGCAAATACTCAACATGTCACCTGTCATTGTTATTAAATTTGTCCAATATTCTGACCAAATATAACAAGCCAATTTTTACATCGGCTACATGCTAATTCCAACAATAACAATTTCACATGTTCGAGTCCAACATGTGAAATATGTGAGGTCCAAAACTTGCAAATCCAAGTGAAAGTCATCAGCATGGTGCTTGAGTCAAGTCACAATTCCCTTAAATGTCACTCAAGTCATGACTCAGAATCAAGTCATGACTTGAGTCTCAGTCCTGGACTCAAGTACTCCATCCCTGGTTCACATTGCAGGCAAAAGCGGATCAAATCAACCTTTTTACCCTTATGCGACACATACAGTATTTGATTTTTTTTGACAGTCTGAACAGGACAAATCCATTTTTTTCCCAATCTGACCTAGGTCACTTTCCTATGTGGTAATAAATCCAATACATATCTGATGTTTTTTAAAGTGACTGCAGTCTGAATGGTCATGTCGCATTAAATCTGTCTTGTACATCATACTCATGTATGGATTGGCAGAGATGAGTATTCTGTCTTGACATTCTTGAGGAAAGGTGCTGACAGAGGTATTCAAAAGATTTGTCTTGACATCCTGAAATTGTGGAAGAACTCTGTCAGTGAAGCCCTTCACATCACAACTCCACCACAGACTGGTCCTCTGTACGGAGGTAGCAGCCATTGCTCCACAAAAAGCGATTGTTAAAATGTAGGCTCTCTTTTTTCTAAATGTCATTTATTCTCTAAATAATTTGTCAAAATGTTTGTCTGTTCTGACAGTGTGCGAATTGACAAAATGCTGCAAAAACACTAACATCTGTAACCGACATTTTTACTTACGTAAACAGAGCGCGTTGTGTGTGATGCCTTGTCTTGCTGTAAACAGTTCACACTTGAGCGTGTTTGCTGTCGAGTTTCAGTTATAGTGTGAAGAACTACACACACAAAAAATCAGATTCAGTCAAAAAACCGGAATTGAGCATTAAGACCTGTAGTGAGGACGTAGCCTTAGTTTCCTTATTATGTTGGGTCTCTTTATGTTTGTTTAAATTCTCTTTCAGACCTGTATACTTTTTCATATCAACATTCTATTTGTGTACAGCATTATAACTTATGTCAATTACCTGTGCTGGTTGATTATTTTTGTGGGTTCCACCAGCTCTGTTTCCTATTTAAGCTCTTGTTGTTTTTCTCTTGGTTGCAGGAATCCTGAAGTTTATATCCAGTCTTCTGTCTAGTTGAACAACGCTTGTATGGATCTTGTAAGTGTTTTATTCTTTCATCAGACTCACTACAATGCCTTCAATTACTTCAGTGATCATCTGCCCCTTGGCTCCACACTTGCTTCATGCCAAATGACCCTTCAGAGCTGGGTAGACCAGCCAAAAAGTGGATTCTGGTAAGAGTAGCACTACTTCAACATATTTTTTGTCAAGTAAAAGTAAAAAGTAACCGGCCAAGAAATTACTCAAGTTAGAGCTAAAAGGTTTTTGATTAAAAGGCTACTTAAGTACTGACTAACTATTTAATTTAATTTAATGTAATAATTAAACAGATGTCATTAGATATGGTTGCTATGGCGGTGCACAGTGTTGCAGCAGCTTCTCCAGCTCCTGGAATTAAGCCTAATTTGTTGCCCTTTGTGGGCACTTTTAGCACTAATTTAGTGGTAAATTCACGGCTGAAGTACAGCTCAACTGAACTGACACACATAAGGGACAGTTCGGTAATTATATCACAAAAACTTAAATCTGCTCTCAGACGCCAACGGCTCCTGAGGACAACGGAGTGGCGCAGCAGGATTCGGGAAGCAACGGGCAAGAGGAAACGGTGTACCCGAAAACAGAAGAGAGGAAAGTGGGCGGGTGCGCTGGCACAGTTAAAGGCTAGGAGACCGCCGATACCAATTCTCTTCCTGGCCAACGTCCGCTCACTGGATAACAAACTGGACTTGTTGCGTCTGAGGCTGAGTGTTTTACAGAGATGAGGAACTGTGCTGTTCTTTGCCTAACGGAAACCTGGCTCAACAACAACATGCCAGACTCAGCCTTCCAGATCGAAGGGCTTCAATTTTTCAGAGCGGTCCGCGACCACCGGTCGGGTAAAACACGGGGAGGAGGACTCTGTGTGTACGTGAATGAAGGTTGGTGTACAAACTGTGGACTGGTGAAAAGCTCCTGCTCTGAGGCGATAGAGCTTATGACTGAAATGTCGGCCGTTTTATCTGCCACGAGAGTTAACTGCAGTGTTCGTCACCATTGTTTACATTTGACCGGGTGCAAATGCCAACGAAGCATCAAAGGAGCTATTTGACACCATTAGCTCGTTGCAAACAAAGCACCCGGAGGCGTTTTACGTGGTTGCGGCGGATTTAACATCGTGAAACTGACGGACACCCTGCCAAGTACCAGCATGTCACCTTTCCTACAGGCGGAGAAAATACTCTGGACTGTGTGCACAGCAACATCCGCGGTGCATATAGAGCTTTTCCTCGCCCCCATCTTGGCCTCTCCGACCAGATCTCCATCCTGCTGGCGCCAGCATACCGCCCCCTGCTGAGACTTATCAGGCCAACGAAGAAGACGATCACTGTGTGGCCCAGAGATACGGCGTGTGTGCTCCAGGACTGTTTTCAGTGCACAGAATGGCAGGTAATCAAAGAGGCAGCTACACATGAAGGAGAGGTGGACCTGGAGGAATATACATCATCTGTCCTTGGTTTCATCTCCAAATGTGCTGATGATGTCACCACCACCAGGATAAAAACCTGCTATCCAAACCAGAAACCCTGGCTGAACTCTGAGGTGAGAGCTCTGCTGAAAGCTAGGGATGCTGGAGTCAAGGCAGGTGAGGCATCAGCACTCAGAGAGGCCCGAAAGGGACTGACTGCGGGCATTACGAGGGCCAAAGCCACATACGCCCAGAAAATCCAGGGTCACTTCACCACCAATGACCCTCTGCGCATGTGGAGTGACATTAAATACATCACGGACTACAACAGCAAGGATGTAAAAACCCAATGCCCAAGAGACCCCTCCTTGCCAGATGCACTCAACCATTTCTATGCCCGTTTTGAGTTCCCTGATGTCTCCCCCACCACCAAACTTATACCACCACCTGGTGACACGCCCATCAGTGTGACCACAGCAGATGTAAGGAAGACCCTTCAGTGTATCAACCCTCACAAAGCAGCAGGCCCCGACAACATCCCAGGGTTGGTACTGAGGGACTCTGCACACCAGCTGGCTGAGGTGCTGGCAGACATCTTTAACACCTCACTGTCACTGTCATCTGCCCCCACCTGCTTAAAGACTGCCACGATTGTCCCCGTCCCCAACTGCTCCACAGTGACAAGCCTGAATGACTATTGGCCCATAGCTTTAACCCCGGTAGTCATGAAGTGCTTCGAGAGGTTGGTCATGACCCACATCAAAGACGCCATCGATATCACTGTGGACCCCCACCAGTATGCCTACAGGAAAAATCGCTGCACTGACGACGCCATTTCATCGGTGGTCCACACAGCCCTGACCCATCTGGAGAGCAGAAACTCCTATGTCCATCTGCTCTTTCTGGATTTCTCCTCAGCCTTCAACACCATCATCCCACAGACGCTGGTGCAGAAGCTCTCCTCCCTCGGACTGAGTCCCACGCTGGGGAACTGGGTCCTGGACTTCCTGACCAATAGACCTCCGACTGTTAAGATCCGCAACACCATCTCTTCCTCCATCACCCTCAGGACAGGCTCACCACAGGGCTGCGTGTTGAGCCCCCTCCTGTTCACTCTGCTGACTTATGACTGCTCAACGAGACACCCCAGCTGTCATATAGTTAAGTTTGCGGATGGCACAGCAGTAGTGGGACCCATCACCAACAACAATGAGTCCAAATACAGAGAGGAGGTGGAAAACCTGGTGCAGTGGTGCAGAGAAAACAACCTCTGCATCAATGTGAAGAAGACCAAGGAGATGGTGGTGGATTTCAGAAGGGACAAGCGCCCTCACCTTCCCCTGTACATCGGAGGAGCAGCTGTGGAAGTGGTCTCCAGCTTCAGGTACCTGGGTGTGCACATATCCAACGACCTCACCTGGAATGCCAACACTTCACGTCTGGTCAAGAAGGTCCACCACCGTCTCCACTTCCTGAGGAAGCTGCAGAGAGCTGGACTTGGAAGCTCTGTCCTGAGGAGTTTCTATCACTGTGCAGTGGAGAGCGTCATCTGCACCTGCATCACCGTGTGGCACGGCAGCTGTACTGCTGCTGAGAGGAAGGCTCTGCAGCAGGTGGTGAAAGCTGCACAAAGGACTGTAGGGAGCACGCTTCCCACCACCTCGGACCTCTACATGTCCCAGTGCAGGGGATGGGCCCTCCGCATCCTGAAGGACTCCACCCATCCCGCTCATAACCTGTTTCAGCCCCTGTCCTCAGGCAGGCGGCTGAGGAGCATACAGAGCAAGACCACCAGGCTCAATAACAGCTTCTACCCTGCAGCTGTTAGACTGCTGAACTCCAGCTGTGTCCTGTAGAGCACATTTATTTTTATTTATTTATTAAATTTATAAAAAAAAAAAATTTCACTAATTTAATTTAAATGGCTTATAATTCCGGACCTGAGTCCTAATTTCATACCATCACATGTAACGTGAGATGGTATGACAATAAAAGTTCCTTGAATCCTTGAATTAGTTTGATCTAATGTGCAAATTCTGGCATTTTAAAGACTAAATTTATAAAAAAAAATTATAACACATTTATAAAATACAATTCAAGCATGAGCAACATGCAATTAAACAAAAAGTTATGAAACTATTACTATGTATATATACTTAGAACAAGATGAAGTACTTCCATTGACGATGGATGTGGTTTACCATATATTCACCATTTCCAAGTGGTTTTAACAGGCTTAGCATATACAGTGGGGCAAAAAAGTATTTAGTCAGCCACCAAGTGTACACATTCTCCAACTTAAAAAATCAGAAGTCTGTAATTTTAATCCTAGGTTTACCTCAACTATGAGAGACAAAATGAAAAAAGAAAATCCAGAAAATCACATGGTCTGATTTTAAAAGAATTTTTTGGCAAATTATGGTGGAAAATAAGTATTTGGTCAGTAACACAAGTTCATCTCAATACTTTGCTATATACCCTTTGTTGGCAATGACCGAGGTCAGACATTTTATGTAAGTCTTCAGAAGGTTTTCACACACTGTTGCTGGTATTTTGGCCCATTCCTCCATGCAGATCTCCTCTACAGCTGGGATGTTTTGGGGCTGTCGCTGGGCAACACGGACTTTCAACTCCCTCCAAAGATTTTCTATGGGGTTGAGATCTGGAGACTGGCTAGGCCACTCCAGGACCTTGAAATGCTTCTTACGAAACCACTCCTTTGTTACCTGGGCAATGTGTTGGTGAAAGACCCAGCCACGTTTCATCTTTAATGCCCTTGCTGATGGAAGGAGGTTTTCACTCAAAATCTCAAGATACATGGTCCCATTCATTCTTTCCTTTACACGGATCAGTCGTCCTGGTCCCTTCAGAGAAAAACAGCCCCAAAGCATGATGTTTCCACCCCAATGCTTCACAGCAAGTATGGTGTTCTTTGGATGCAACTCAGCATTCAGCAAAATTAAAGGTAAAACGGCAAAACAAAGAACTTCTAAGGACAAGAAAGGGTAAAATACATAAATAAGAAAATGCCAAAATAAGAGAATGTCAAGAAATAAACTAAAATAATAATTTAAACTAAATAAGGAAGTTAAATGACAAAAACACAAACAACTAAGGAACCTAACAGACAAGTAGAGTTGCAGTTCTATTTTGGTTTCATCTGACCATATGACATTCTCCCAATCCTCTTCTGGATCATCCATAGAAGATATACCTGGTCTGGTCTCCTGCTTGGCTGCAATGCCCTGTTGGACGGGGGGCATCGACTGGGATGATCCTCCCAGTAACTGAACATCCACTGTGTCCTGTTATCAACTTTTTATTTTCTGTAACATAGAAAGTTCTCTTATATCAGATCTTCTGTTCCTTCTGTGTTTCTGCTCTGTCTTCTCAAACCCCCAGACGGTCGTGGCAGATGGCCGCTCCTACTGAGCCAGGTTCTGTTGGAGGTTTCTTCCTGTTAAAGGGGAGTTTTTCCTCTCCACCGTCGCTACATGCTTGCTCAGTATGAGGGATTGCTGAAGGATTGCTGTGGTTGGAAAGTCTGCATCAACGGGGCCCAACCTCACGCCAATGACTGACGCAATCTGCTGGGATTCCTTAAATAGGAAACTTTTGAACTGATTGGAATGTTTGTATAAATGTATTGAAATGACTTCTTATTAAGTGCCTTGAGATGACATCTGGTGTGAATTGGCGCTATATAAATAAACTGAATTGAATTGAAATGCTCTCTGGCAAACTTCAGACGGGCCTGGACATGTACTGGCTTAAGCAGGGGGACCTGTCCGGCACTGCAGGATGTGAGTCCCTGGTGGCGTAGTGTGTTACTGATGGTAGCCTTTGTTACTTTGGTCCCAGATCTCTGCAGGTCATTCTCTAGGTCCCCCTGTGTGGTTCTGGGATTTTTGCTCATTGTTCTTGTGATCATTTTTACCCCACGGGGTGAGATCTTGTGTGGAGCTCCAGATTGAGGGAGATAATCAGTGGTCTTGTACAGGGCCGGATTATGTTAGCAGAGGCCCCTGGGCACAAAATGTTCAAAGGGCCCCCCCCCGCCGCCGCCAAAAAAATAATATCATTTAAATAGGATTTTCACCACAGTCTTGTAAAACTACATTGCTCATCTGAGGGCAACAATATCAAGACACTACGCAGCAGTGTAACTCCGTTGCCTATGTAAACACGTCCTGCTTGATCTCACCTCCACCAGGCCAGGACTACAATTCAGATCGTTCCATAAATTAATCACAAAAACTCACTCATAGCCGCTAATTTTTCTTTCCTGTCTCTCCTCTCCTCTCTCAAAGCGCTCCTTCAGTTCTTTTGCTTCTCAACTCTCCAATGCTGCCCTTCTGTGTCTCTGTCTTTTTTCCCCCTATTTTTCTTTCTCTTTTATTGATAAAAATAGTGCAGTCATTTTAAGTAAACTTGACTCATACTTTAAAGCATTTGATCATAAATGGAAAATGAATGCAAAGTAAAAACAACTGCTTCTCCTTTTACATAATAATGTGTTTAATAAACCTGTACCTGTATCTCTAAACTCCTGTTTCTCCATCCTCCTCTACTGTCTCTTTCCTCCTCCTCTCCTGTTTTTCATAAGTAAAACCATGAGAACAGGGCTCTTGTCTGGGAATGCACAATGTACAATGACACCAACATCGGTATCTGCCGATGTTAGTCATTTTTAACATATTGTATTGGTTCGATAAGTAAAACTGAGCCAATATTAAAAATCACTACTTATTTCCATCTTTGTAAGAGATTAATGTAATATTTATAACATTGTAAATAATTGTTATTGCCCATAAGAGCAATAATATCAAATATCTGTACCGTAAATGTTTTGATCGCTGCATCCCTACGTTTGACTCTGTCCTCCATGATGTGCTGCTCCAGCCTTTCTGTCCACCTCTTTATGAGTTCAATAAGAAAATCACCAAACTGACAGATAAATGCCAACAAAGTTAATACTATGTGCTGATCCAAGTAATTTATCATCACCACAGAAACCTCTTTCACCTAAAAACTGACTGACTGATCTTATGGGTCATCTCTGCCAGCACCGATCTCTGCCATGTTTGAAATATGAAGACTATTTTTTTGTGTGCCCATGATACTAGTGATATTAGGATGTGTGCCTGCTTCATTTAGGGGAGGAGCCAGAAACGATGACGTCTGAAGCCCCGCTGCCCGGCTGTACCACGTGACTGCTTCAGGAAGTGGTTCAGAGTTTGCGGAGTGGTTTGACAGCGATATAAATCCCCTCAGGCTCCATTCAAAATGTGGGTTTGTGTAGGAGAGTTTGGTTAGTGTTTATATAGTTTGGACAGTATAGAGACAGATAGTTTGAAGATTTAGGAGAGTGAAGAGAGAAAGATAAGATTTAGGTAGGGTGACCAACCGTCCTGTTCTCCCCGGACATGTCCACTTTTCACCTGCTGTTCTGGGGGAATTCATAGATTGATGAAAATGTTCGGATTTTCATCGTTTTTAAGGGGACTAAAAGCATACTTAGATTGACTGGTGCGATGCATGCAATACGACACATTTCCTCTCATCTATTGTTCTCAGTGTGAACGATAGATGCTTTCGTGGATGGTTCTGAACCGTTTCATACTAAAACAGCGGGCTTTGATGCGCTGCACCACTTTGCCATTCATAGCGCTGCGACTGTTTACAAGATATTAATGCGCAAGTGTAGCTTTCCAGACAAACAGAGCTGGCATAGCTGGCATATGTGTTTCTGTGTGTGACAAAAGTGGCAAAGATCTAGTAGGTCCGCATGGAAACGAAATATATAATAATTCATCTATAACTGACTGAGGAGGATGAAGATAAAATCTAAAACATGGAGCAGGCATTATTTTGTTTTTGAGACTGCTGCTTTTTAATTTTTATTATTACATTAAAAAGAAAATAATACCCGTT
The DNA here is from genome assembly GCA_963556495.2 of Valencia hispanica. NCBI lineage: Eukaryota > Metazoa > Chordata > Actinopteri > Cyprinodontiformes > Valenciidae > Valencia > Valencia hispanica. The sequence goes on along the minus strand of OY747721.1, from coordinate 45,904,991 downwards.
TTCTCAGAATGTTATTTCCGATTTTTGTCACATTTTTGTCCAGTAAAGCAAACGATTACTGTTTCTGGTACATTTTCTAATTCAGAAGAGTAATTATTTTTATTATTAATTAATTTCTAGAGATTTTAAAGTCATTTTTGCACTTGTGAAAGCCTATCTGAAGTTTGTTAATAAACTGTTCATTCTAACCACATGGAGAATGCACGCTTTAAATATGTTAAAATCAAAAGTCTGGTCACTGTCATGACAGTGTTTCTCTTTTTTAGAGACAGATAAGATAAGTGAGAGGATGGAACCAGCTAGGAAGAGGGGGATTTCCCCTGTTTGGGAGCCAAATATTAGCAGGCTGGAAACCCCCCTGGAGTATTGGGAAAAGCAAAAATTACTGTACCCCAATTTATTTAGTCTAGCACTTGTGTTTTTGTGTACGCCAGCATCTTCTGTGCCTTGTGAAAGAGTGTTTTCAAAGGCTGGTGAGGTAGTGTCAAGAAGAAGGAATCGCTGAAAACCTAAAAATGTTGAGAAACTGCTATTTTTGATTAAAAAAATTTTCCCCTGTTCTGATCATTGCCCAAGTTACACAATCATTGAATAATTGTTAGTTTTTTTCTCCATAGCCATTTGGATCATTGGAGACAGCTATGTCTGACATAGTTCTGAGAGAGATGAAGAAACCATCAGAGGAAACCTCGGCCTCCCAGACGTCCGTATCTCCTGGTTTGGCTGGGGGGGCTGAGGTGGAAGGAGGAAGAGCAGCTCTAGATGTCCTCATCATCAGCTGTGGTGGAGATGACATGGGGGTGGTCAGCAGTGTCCAGTTAGTGAACATGATGAAGGACCTGCACCAGCTTAACCTTCTCCACCCTCAGATGTCCATCATCTTCTCCTCCATCACACAAAGGCGTTGATAGAGGGCGGGTGTAAACCCAGCAAAAATAGAAAAGGCCAGCAGGTTTGTCAACAGAGTTATGGCTTCTTTTATTCCTAGCTTAAATGGATCCATCTTTATGCATCCTCACATTAGACATGACCGTCCCTTTGAACAATTGATGTTAAAGCAAAAAGAATACATATAATCCTGATTGTTATGTCTAATGTGTTGTTGATGTAGTTTATTTATTTCAACAATTATATCTGTTGCCATAACACTGTTGACAACTCTGCCCCCCCCAACCCCATTTTACTGTACATAAGTCTCTTTTGCTTTCTGACCCATCTTTGTTTTTTTATCTGTGTCCTTTTCTTTTATAGAACCTTGTTTAAAAAAATAAATGTTTTATTCTCTATAATGACAGAAAATTCTTTCAACAGTAAATGACAAGGGAAAAAATAAAACCAAGTAATTAATCAGCCAACTGCATTTTTGAATTTGATAAATTCCTTCAACATCTCAATATTAAAATAAACCTCAGTGTCTGCATTATTACAAAGCCAAATCATACTTCTTATGCAGCTACAAAACTGATTTTTTTTTCTTGAAATGGAAACAATATCTGTGTGAAAGAAAAACAGAAACTTCATTTATTTGCTGTTTATTTAATCAAAAACAAAAAACGGACAGCACCTAACGATATGAAAGAAGTGGCATTAAAGATGATGCACATATATTGTTAAGTACTTCTCCTTATGATCTTCCTGTAGTTTTAGGCGATTGATGAAATCTGTAAGGAAAAAAACATTGTATATTAAAACCAACTTAAAATTTCAACATTGCCCGTCTTAGTTGAAAACCAACTCACCACAACAAAACAAACGTGCTGTAAACAAATGAACACACAGACATAACACTTATGGGTGTATGTATAAAAGTACAACAATGAAGGTGAATCCCATATGACAGCATATCAGAAATGGTTAATGACTTAACTGACAACTCATTACTTTTATTACTTTTTAAAAAGTAAAAAATCTCTGACAGCAAAATATGAAATATATCTGGAGTTAGTTGGGAAAAAAAAGGATTTAAAAAACAAACAAATGTGCCTCTAAGATAAGGCTGCTTGGTCGACAATGGGTTGAAATGATCACATTTCTTATCTACTGTACATGTTAAAACCGTCAAAATAACGTGTTGGTACACACGGTGTGTGTGTGTGTCTTGACTGCGAAGTGATCAATGCATTATTTTGACGGTGAAATGAGCACAACTCAATAATTTTGTCAAATAAATGATGAAGCCCCATTTGTCCATAGCTTTTACTAAAACTGTTAAGTTTGAATAAATCAACATGTAAAGTAAATAAGACATGTGATCATTTCAACCCATGTTCGACCAAGCAGCCTTGTCTTAAATGCACAACATCTTAACCTGGTCAGTTTGTAGTTTCCCAGCGTGATTAACTAGCTACTTTGCTAGTTCAGCTAGCAGGAGCTTCATCTACAAAATAACGTACAGAAATATTATTTTACTTCCCCAAAAAAATGGAGCAGAGACTTTTAGACGGTCTGTAGTGCAATCATTACCACAGCAAGCCATCTTTGTCCAATAAGTGCACGATTTATATCTAAACACTAATAAAGTTTGCGGATACAACTGATGTCCAAGTTGAGAGAAAGGAAATGGCCAAAGTCTTAACGTGAGTCCCAGGCTGAAGGCCTTCCCCGGAGCAAGCAGGGGGGGTAAGTAGTCTATGGCGACAAGCTGCTAGCCCCCGTTAGCTACCGTTAGCCACCAGCCTTAGCGCTGACGGCTCATCCGAGACCTGTCAATCAATAGGACACGCCCCTAATTATTCATAATTTCAAGAATAAATTATGTCTAAACGGATGAGTTAGAAAAAAATTCACCCCCCTCAGAGTTGTCATGTCGGTAAACCTGACCTATTAAACCTAAAATGGTTTTTTGAACCAGGCTGTAAACATGTTTATTTCTGCTGTGAAGTTGGCCTTTTTAACATGGGAGTCAATGGGAAATTGCTCCTTTCTGGAGCCAGCCCCTAGTGGATGACAGGGGAACTGCAATTTTTGCCTCAATTCTGAGCGGCGGAGTTTGCCCCTTGGAAACGCCCCATATTAGGTGGCTTAAGTGGATGCAGAATATTCACTAGACACTTTGCATGGACCGTTTATGGCAGAAAGTGGGTGTGTAGCGGGCAGGATATGATCCAAAAACACCTGCGCACATTTCTAAGGAGAGTGGGATTTATAAAATGGAAAGTGCGTGCAACTGTGCGTACTCTAAGTTTGATAGATCGGAAACTTACTAGGTGTAAGTAAAAAAAAGTTGCTGAGCTTAAGTACGGTTTTAGTAATCATTCTACGCAAAGTTTTATAAATGAGAACCCTGGACTGTTTGCGCAGACACAATGTGTCACAATGAGATGTAGGATGGGGCTAAGCCATGAATTCCCTTTTATGTAAAAAGTAGAGGTTTTTACTGGATTGATGGACTTTTGTCTTTGGATTTTATAAATGTAATATTTACAAATATATTTTGGTAACCTCACAACTCCAGAATTGCACTGCTTAAGGTGACAGAATGTTGGAGTAGCCCTGTTGCACAAACATTACTTTTTTGGACAAGTATTCTCTTTGTTTTGAATGCTGTCAACTGGAAGGGTTTTTGCTAATCCTTTTTTTACTTTCAGACATTTGTTATGTTGCCTAACCATAGCAACAAGGTGGTTTACAACTAGGGGCAGCAAATTAACATCACAAAAGCTAAAATAATACCTCAACTGCACCCACAAAGATTAGTTGAGAAGGAGATGCCATGTGTCTGGAGCAGGAGCAAAGAAGAGAGAGAAAAGGAGGAAGTTCAAACCACCTCCTCCATCGATCATTATGGGCAATGTGAGATCGTTGGCAAACAGGTTGGTTGCTGTGGACCCTCTGAGGATTAGGGTGCATAAAAGGATTCTTCATCAAATGAAGAACATTATGGACAACCCTGAGCCTCCTCTTCATCCGACTGTCATACAAAAACAGTGTCTTCAATCAGACGCTTCTTCCGACCTCCAGAGTGCTACAGGAGATCACCCGTCCTCACAACCATCAGCATTTACAACAAATCTTTAAAGAAATTTAGATAATAGAAGTTACAACAATATTTAATTTCCCTTTTTGATTAATAAAGTATTTTTCAATTGAATTGTTCCTCAGCACAGATACAATTTTGCGGACCACCAGCAATCTCTAAGTACTCGGGTTCCGGACCCCAGGTTGGGATTCTCTGATCTATTTGACCATAACAGTCTCCTACAGTACTTCCTTGGGGAGAAATTTTGAACTCCTTTTCTTTGCAGTGCTCTTCCAATTCACTGAAGTTAGCAGACCATTGTTTCTCCACAGCTCTTTACGGTTCCTCATCTTGAATCATCTTGAAGTCTAGACTTTGGCCTTTTCTATAAAGCATTTCCTTCATAAACCTGCAAAGCCTCTGGTCATTCATAAATCACAAGTACAGAGTGATATCCTCCACAGCTGTGAGTTTCTGAAAATAAAGTCAGCATTGCAGAATGACAGGAGGTGTGATGCAGCATCAACTTCAGTACCTAGCAATACCAAACCAAAGCAATAATAGTGAAGGAACTCAGTGCAGCAATCTTTTAGTTGGCTGAGGAAAAGTAAAGACGGCCAATATGGCCAAACGTTTCAATTTCAGTTTAAAAAATTTGATTTATGGAAAAATGGCTTCTTCCTCTCTAAGCAGCCTTTCAGCCCATGTTGGTACCAAACACGTCACTGTGGACATTAAAATTGGATCCAAGGATCAACCAGGCTTGTGGAGTTCCACAATTCTCCTCTTGATACCTTGGCTGATTTCTTTGGGTTTTTCCATGATATCACACAAGGACAACTGAAATCAGAAGCTTTCAATGCTATGACACCATCATCTGGGCTTTCCCAAATAGTTTATACAGTAGGCAGAATATTTGTAGTGTATGTAGATGTTTGATCCCCAGAAAAATTTGAAAGACAATTTTACCAAATACTAACAAAATACTTGTCAACTTCTCAATCTAAGCATAAACTGTCTAAATTCAAAGAGGAAAAGTTTATTCTGATTAATGTCAGACAGAGAGTAAAACTGTATTTATAAATTGGATGTAAATATCTGCTTAAAACTGTAGATATCGGTGGTCACAGTATCAATAATGATGCAGACCAAGCCGGGCTGGTGTACACTAAAAACCTGATAACTTTGATCTGGTTATAGCGAGGTTTCACATGAAATACGGAAGGTAAATATTCAAGAAATATTGATGAATATATACATTAAAAAAATTGAATTAAATACTTGAGCTTAAGTTTAAACTTTGTATAAATCTCTGTTATTTTTTGAATAAAATCAGGTATTTTTAAGCTCATGTTTGTAAAAAATGATGCTTTGTCGTGGCCAAAAAAGCTGTGTGATTATATGTCTTGCTGTGGTGGGACCTAACCCTAGGTGGCGTCAACACTTCCTTGCTATTCCAATTCCAACTCGCTAAGGAAGTGTGGCCAAAACTGGGCTTGTTTTATACTCCACATCAGCACGATGGCTGACGTCAGCTCTCACTGCAAAGCGATTAGTAAGGCTTGATATAAATTGAATTGCAGTGTAGAGTTTTAACCCGAAGAGGCCACCACACTGACGATTTTTACTAAAATGTACTAAATTACTAAAAATAATGACCAAACATGTAGACAGCACTGTTAGACACTCATTTATACTGTTGTTTTTTTTTAGCAAAAACAAAAGTTGATTTGGGGGTGAGTTGCTCTTTAAAGAGTAACTAAACCCCAAAACAACTTTTTTTTGCTTCTAAACTGTATAAATGGGTCTTTACCAATGCAGTCTTTCAGTTTCTGGGGATTTTTTTACATTTTGGTGTAAACTTGTGTAATTCTACACTTTTTGGTCTAAAAAATGTCTTAGTGCTGCCCTCTTAGGGTTAAACGGTGGCTACTGCATTTGAATGTTGTGATTGGTGGAGAGCGGTACATGTTTACGTCACAGGCATTGACTGCGTCACAGCAGTCATGGTCTCACAGACACGCCGCGTGGGTTTGGGTATAAAACTATCAGACATACAGCCCCCCCCCCCCATCAGGGCGCCGAGCCAGGGCCGCCCGAGCTCAGTGATGCTGAGGCAGAGGAAGACAGGAGGAGTCCGGTCTCTGAGTGGTGATGCTAACATAGGCTAACGTTCAAAACAGATGAATGTTGATCAGATCGATCAGAACCAAAACTGCCAACGTCGCTTTGGTCACTGTCCATGTTTCAGTGTCAGATTAAGCGAGCTGTCACTGTCCTCCTGAACACACCCCCACATTCCCCCCTCCGCTTTTCCTCAACACTTGGCCACGCCCCTCCGTTCTTCCTGGCACCGCCCACTTTGTAAAAAAATTTTTTAATGTTGTCTGGGGGCGGGGTTATGCCTTTTCAGGGGGTTCAGTTACACTTTAAGTAAACTGTAGGTGTATGTCTGTGTCCCATGCATTTTTTGTTAAAAGATGTTTTTTTTTATTCACTAAAGTTACTCGTCTTTGGTAGAGTATCCAGAAAGTTGACTCAAGTAAAAGCAGTGATACTTCATAACAACATTACTCAAGTAAAGGTAGGATGTAGAAAAACTACTCATAAGAGTCGGCCTACATTTTGTCCCAAAACGAGAGTAAATGTAACTAGTTACTTCCTGTCTCTGCACATCATGGATGTTTATCTGACAAATATGCAGCAACTGTGTGATGCAATCATGTCAACATGGACAAAAATCTATGAGGAATGTTTCTGACACTTTGTCAAATCAATGCCATGAAAAATGAAGGCTGTTCTTAAGGAACTAGCATGCTGTACCTAAAATAGTGGCAGGTTTGTGCATTTGGTTGAGTTGTTTTCATACAGTTTGTGTGGTACTGGATATAAAAAGAACCGTTTTCCGGGGACGATTTTCGAAATAAAATGTCAAAATTCTATCTATCATCTGCATTATTTCGCTAAGTAGCATGAACAATAAAACTCAGATCTATTGAAAACGTCTTAAGATCGCCAGAAATATGAAGAATGTATAGATAAATATTAGATTGATGACGGGAAGAATGTCATCTTTATAAAGCAAACAGATGCTGGTTTTATTTGGAACCCCCCCTCCCCTCCCTCCTCCCCTCCCCCCCCCCTCCCCCCCCCCCCCCCCCCCCCCCCCCCCCCCCCCCCCCCCCCGCTCGGTCAGATGGATCAGTCTGACATCCAGCGGAGCGGCATCCAGCCTAGCCCACCTGACGTCGTGACAGGCTGCAGGAAGAGCTGCTGATGCTAATGCTGATGCTGGAGGTAGTGGTACCTTCATTTATTCATGTAAGTATTCTTCTCCCAGCGTCACACTACATAGATAAGCCACGGGAAGTGCGACGTTCTTAGGATTTACTCTATGTTGGAAAATTCTTCATGTTCCATCAGTGATTCAGACTCAGGGAAAAACGGGCTGTCAGCCACAGCTCAATCCTAAATACCGAGAGCTGGAATGGTTTTAACCGCTTTATAGCTGTGTTAGTGCGCTAATGGTGAACCGTGATGAGAGTGGTAGGAGCGGGCAGGCCCGCCTGCAGCATCATGGCGTCCTTGAGAACTGAAGGGCAGAGAAGCAGCAGCAGCAGCAGGGATGCTGGGACATCAGGCAGCCATGATGGTGGAGGGAGAGTATGGTCATGTTCCGTCAGAACACCGCTCCGACCATTAGGCGGCCGTGATGCTGGGTTTTATGGGACAGCTGCCGGTGTTGTGCCAAAACGTGATCAGCCGCCGCGGGAGCGCGCACAAGTTAGGCAACACTGTTTCTCGACGTGATTCAACAACGATGGCGGCTTAAAATTCGGCAAATCCAACATTATCGACATTGAAAAAGCACAAATATCCTTGTTAAATACTTTAGCAGATGTTTGCCTCCATTTAATTTCCATAATTTTCTCCAGAGACGTACTGTGCTTTCTATTTCAGAAGTTGTTTAAAATGTTCGGCGTTTGTCTTAAATGGTCACAATATGTGAGCCTGGATGTGATATTTGCAATTTAAACATGTTTTTGGCTAAGAATTGGATATGTCTATGCTATAGCCTTGATATTAATTTAAAATAGCGTAAGATAACTGCTGCATTGAATGTGAAGGGACAAGTTATGTAGATTAAAATAAATTATTTTACAACAATTTTATCGATTTATCTGGTTTGTTTTGCCAATATTTTAATGTCATAGCGAACAACGAGTTATATTGTTTACGTTGTTTTTATTTTTATTTAGTTTGACATGAAGCTAAAGTTAATTGTTTTTTTGTTACTATGGAAACTCTCCATGGCACATTATCACTTAAAAAAACGTGATCAAGCTCCTATGGCTTTACAATTATACAGTGTTACTATCTAGAAATGACTTTTTGTTTAAAATTAAAGCATAAATAGTACATTTCCGCACATAGAACATCTTAGAATTGTGATTGTTCTCTTGCCAAAAAGTGACAATAACATCCTGTTTACCTATGAAGGGTTAAATATGCCTCAAAATGTCTTTATTTATTTCTTATTAATTTAATTGTAGACATCACAGCATACTGAGTGTTTTGCACCATCTTTGATACCCCCAAATCGCTAAACAGGATCATTGGACTTGCCAAAGATTGATTATAGCATCGTGGTTACATGAGAAGTGTTAAACATGTCTCGCAATAACTTTATTTATTATCTCTTGATGTTACTGTACACATCACAGCATACTGAGTCTTTTGCATAGTCATAAATACCCCCAAAATGGCAAAAAACAACCATTTTACTTGCCAAAAATTGATTACAGCATCCTTTTTATTAATGAAGATTTCAATTTTCCATAAAATGACGTTATTTATTATCTCTTGATGCTGTTGTACCCATTACAGCATACTGGGTCCTTTGCACGATCATCAATACCCACAAAATGGCAAAAATAGACAATTTTACTTGCCAAAAATTGATTACAGAGTCCTGGTTACGTCGAGAAACAGTGGTGCCTAACTTGTGCGCGCTCCCGCGGCGGCTGATCACTTTTTGGCACAGCACCGGCTATCAGAACTGCTCCGATCAGACCCGGTCCGATCAATAGGCGGCCATAGAAAGGGGATGTGCAGGCCAGGGGCTTCTCCAGCCTTCTAGGAGGACTTGGGCTTAGCCCCGACAAGATGTGAGATTATATATATATATATATATATATATATATATATATATATATATATATATATATATATATATAAGTCATTCCATAATTAGGGGTACATTTCATTTCAACCTATAAGTGAAGAAATCAGTTTGCTTTTTTGCTAAATATTCTACTTGTTTCCATAATATATCACTGGAATGTGCTAAATTCATTAATTGGCAAGCTTAAGCTCAAATGATTACTTAAATATTTAAATAAAAATAAACGTCTGATTCATTATTTTGTCAACTGTGTCAGACAAAAGTTGTGTCATAGAAGACATGCATGAAATAATAAACATTTGATAAAACATTTGTTTGCAAGTTCTTCAGTCTATTCTTCAGTGTTTTTGTGGTTGTTTGTCTAACTGCCTTGAAAATATGAATTTTGAGCTGGATAATGGATATTCTGTGGGATAGTATCATCAAGGATGATAATTTTTTTCTACATTCACCCACATTACGTTGAATTTAGAGTTATTCAACATTACTATATCAGACCTTGCTCTCTTAAAATGTCCCCCATCATTTTTACTACAGTTCAGCCAACATTTAAACAAATTATGGCACAAAAATCACATGTAACTCAGTTGACAACAAAGTAACACAGTTGACGGGACGCAATATAAAAAGAAGAGAGAAACCTTTCTTTATGATAAAAACTTTATTTTGATAAAAAATTACAATCTGTCAGATGCAATTATGTCAGTGAGTTTAATATAAATTGATTAGATTTTTTAGATTCTTGTTTTCTTTATGTTTCTTTAAATATGCAGCCCTTCTCTCTGATCAGCATCAGCATCACGCCGAGGCCTGTACTGGCGCTGATTCTCAGCAGCAGATAACCTCATCTCTCTAGACCAGAAATGACTCTGTGTTTAGTAATAGTGTATAGCATAATTGATAGGGCTAAAATTACATATGTAATTTCAAATCACTGAAACATCAAAATGACACATGAAATCATTGTTTGTTAATATGAGTAGGCTATAGGGTGGAATGGAAAATATCTATAATGATGTTAAGTCTAGTTAGATTGTAAGGATTTATTCAGTGTATGGATAATATTGTTGAGTTAATCCCTGTATCATTCAAATCATGTTTTATGTACCCTAATTACTATGTAATTACACTTCCAGTCACCTAAATAATTTTAATAATAGTTAATGAATGGCTTCGGATCAGCTGACTTCTTCGCTGATAAGTATCACTCATGATTTGAGTGTATTTATTTAGTGTATTATACATTTATGTAATTACTACCTTATTATTTTATATATGATCATTTAATTTCTGTATAGTAACAATTTAATCAAGTTAATGTTTTTTATTCAACGGACTTAATAAGCATAAACCCAGTAAACCCTGACAACATTGTCAACCATGTTATTCCCTGTCAACTGTGTTACACTTGATGGGTAACATAGTTGACATTTCCTCCATTTTAGGCTCATTTTAGGCCCTACAAACGTTAAACATGTCACCATATAAGCTTGATCAACTCATATTTCTATGTACTTTCTTTACATTTTGTTGATTATAACATCTAAGGTAAATACACAAGACAATGTTGATAACATAGTTGACGAACAATTAATCCACTCGATATGCAGACAATAATTTTGATGAAATATTTTAGAGGAGGAATTTAAATTTACCACACTGTTTTCAGAATTCCCGCCAAAAAGGGCGTGGCATCTGTTGCTTTGTTGGTTATTTGAATTTGGAGCAAACCATTGCTGATTTATAGGGGTGATATCAATGGGTAACATAGTTGACAAAGATTTCTTGGACACACACAAAGTGACTAATTTTATGCTTATTAAGGATTCAAATAATTTAAAAAACACCTTCATCATGTTATAATGATTATTTTGAACAAATCATGCTGAAAATAATATACACAAATATGTCTTCTATGGCTAATTTTGAAGAGCAAACTTGAAATGTATGAAATCGGACAGCACAAAAACAGCAAATTCCACTATATAATTTGCATTTTTTGCTAAATAAATTAAAGAACTTGTTAACCTTCTGTATTAAAAGAATGAGAAATATCCCCCAATATAAAATTAGTCATTCCTTGAAATTAATATTTAGCCAGGGGTGTTGCGTGGCGTAGTGGTTAGAGCGGGCACCCCATATGCAGAGGCATTTGTCCTTGACGCAGCTGTCTCGGTTCGAGTCCCGTCCCAGGCAACCTTTTGCTGCATTTGTTCTCCCACCTCTCTCCCCTTCAAAACTCTGTCCACTATCAATAAAGGCCACTCAGGCCCAAAAACCTTAAAAACAAGAAATTTATATTGAAATTAATATTTAGTCAAATTGATAAATATACCCCATGGACATGGCCCCTAATTATGGAATGACTCATATATATATATATATATATATATATATATATATATATATATATATATATATATATATATATATATATATATATATATATATATATATATACATATATATATATATATATATATGAGTCATTCCATAATATATACATATATATATATAGTAGTGTCCATAAGTGTTACAATAGATTATAGACTATAGCATACATAATAAGGTGCGTAAATTCTGATTTATTTTCACTGCATGCATGTTAAAACAGTGTAATGTGTCATCTAATATACAATGGCTTAGAATTTCACATCCTAGTGTTCAATATAATGTTTATTGTTCAATGTTTTGTATTTTGGAAAATTACATCTGAAAACAGCAAAACCAAACAGTAATTTATTTCGATCAATATCTCTTCACCTGCTTCTGTTGCTCTCCCTTTTCTCTTCTTTACTTGAATGTCTCTTTCTTTTTCCCATTTGTCTTTACTTTTTCCATCTCTCTCTTACCACCAGTGAACTTCCCAAAGTTTTTTCCAATTTAGAATTAGATCGCTCACAAACACTGTACATATACTCATTCATACACTCTTTACCTATTGGTGTCTTTATCTCTAGCTGCTGTCTCTCTTCTTCTCCCTCTCATCATTGGTTCTGTCTTAGATAGTCTGTTTGGTTCTGTCAATAATACCAAAATGGTAAATGAGAAATAAGGTAAAGCAAAGCTTTACTTATTTCATTTATTATGTCTTCAATGATGCACTGTTATTGACTGGTTTTGAATTTGCTTCTAATTATATTTTAATAGGTATTATGATAGTTGGAATTAAAGGACCTTCTCTTATTATTAATCTATAACACAATGTTAGAATATTTAATTGTTACCAATTCACTAATGATGATGCTGGTGCTTCTGCTGGAGCTGCAGCTACAGCTCCTCTCTTTAGATCATCTCTCCTAACCTCTACTAAATCATGACATCAGAATTAAGTGTGCAAAGTATTATTATTGTAAACTAATAATAAAAAACACAAACTATATATCCGTATGCAAACAATTGTGCTACATCAAGTCATGATGCATCAAGATTGTTACAAAAGTGTTTACTTGGTTAGCGATCTCTAGCATTAAAAAATTCTACTTAAATAACTGGGACCATTTTCCATGTTGATTGGATCAGCTCTGCTGCTGATGGCTCCTTCTCTGTCTGCAGCTCATCTTTGCTTCCTTCTATAAAATGATTCAATCAACTCAAAGTGTGCAACAAACCAACAGAAAGCAAGTCGCACATATAGTAATACAATAATGTAATACAAACAAGTGGACAATAAAACCAAATCAACAACAATGAAAGCGTTCAGCTTTCCTGTCTAAAGCAGCAGTTCTCAAATGGGAAAAACGGTCTGCAGGAGGAACGGGAGTTAAAAAAATGATGAGAGCTATACATATAGAAAAGAAAAGAACAGAAAAGAACAAAATAAATCCAATTTTATAGTCAACATAGCTATTCCAATGCTATTTTCAATTCCCACATCAAGTTTGCAATTATATTTTTTGTTTTTTTAGACTGTGCTCTGTAACTGAAAAGTTATTTTGTTGCTTTTGTATTAGTAATTTGTCATGTATTTCCTTAGTCAATGTTCTTATTAAGGATAACTAGTTTGCTATCAAAAGGACAGCTAAAAAAATTATGCATAAGCCAGAGTTTACCTAAAATACTTACTAAAATAAATTCTTCCCTTTGGCCTCTCTAGAAAAAGCTAAGGAGTTGCAACACTTTTTTTCATACTGTTTCTATGATCCATTGTTTTCTGTTAGTCTTAGAAGTGTTTCTTATCGTAATAAATCTACTGGTTTGGCGCTATGCAGTTTTCTGCGCATGCATTTGTACAGAGCGGCCTCGTTAGGAGAGGGGAGGAGCCGTGTGCCCATGGTAACAACATACTGACTATGCCAAGCTATGGTAGGACAAGGCGTTAACATACGCTTTGCACATTAATACCTTAATAAGGCGTTAATACACACCCTAATTTTGATGCTAATGGCTGGCCATTACTGACTGTAACCTGACACAGAGTCAAGTCAGTGCCGGCTGTGCTGTACTGATCAGAGTAGAGCACAGCCGGCCCATTGTGAGTGATTAAGGGAGCGATGAGCCTGTGGTCGGTGAGTCAAACAGCAAACTGAAAACATTCGGGACTGAAGACCTGGGAAAATCAGCTAACGACGCCACTGATGATGTGAATGAAATTCTGTTTCATAAATGTGTTTTCTAGTTGTTTAATTCCAGTCTTCATGTTCTTGGTGTAGTTTGTCATTACTGTAGCTGAGGTGGTGTGTGAAGGTCACCATGGGGGAACTGTTCAGAAGTGAAGAGATGACTTTGGCCCAGCTCTTTCTCCAATCAGAGGCTGCTTACTGCTGTGTCAGTGAGCTGGGAGAACTGGGCATGGTCCAGTTCAGAGATGTAAGTCCCAGCTTGTTTTCTTCGATTATGAATAAGTTCCAGACTTTTAAATTGTTTCCTAGAAATTGTCACTTGATTGAGTTGGTAATAATCACTTTTAATGTACTTAAGTGATTTCATTCATTTTGTTTTACACAGTTGAATCCAGATGTAAACGTATTCCAGCGCAAGTTTGTGAATGAAGTGAGAAGATGTGAGGAGATGGACAGGAAACTGAGTGAGTAAATATTACATCATATTGTTCTCTGTTATCAATTATAACAATTATATACAGCTGTAATCAGATAATTACATACACTGTAATAAAATACTCACATAATAATGTGAGTATTATCTGACATGAAATCAGGCTACAATATTCTGGTTTTAGGTCAGTTAGGACAACCAAAAACATTTCTGATTGCTAAATGGCTGAATAATGAGAGAATTTGTTTTGAAACGTTCTTAAAATTCTGAATCTTCCATATATATTTCCTCAGAACTGCTTTTAAATCGTAGAGTTGGGTCTAGCTTTCTGGGTTTCCTTTGACAAGCTTCTCACAATAGTTCGCTGGAATTTTGGTCCATTCCTGCTGACAGAACCGGTTTAACTAAGTCAGATTTGTGGTCCACCTTTGACCTCACACCTTTCTGCTCTGCCCACTAATAGGTTCTCTGGGACTGAGATCAGGGCTTTGTGATGGCCACTCCTTACCTTTGCTCTCCTTCTGCCACTTGGTGATATGCTGAGGGTCATTGTCCATTTGGAATACACTTTTGTCTCCAAGCTTAAACTTCCTGGCTCATGTCTTAAGCCTGCCGCACACGAGAGCTATCTGCTGAGCAAAAAGTCATTCGAGGCCGTTTGCTCAGCAGATAGTTCGCTGAGTGCGGTTAATTTTCGGTGAGTTTTCTGCCTCATGAGGCGTTGAGGTGAAAATCGAACAGGTTTGATATTTTTTGCCTCGTGAGGTAAAAAACTCACTGTGTGCGCTCTACATGAGCTATGTGCTGAGGGGAAATATTCAAGCGACCAATCAAAACGCATCCTCCGCTCACATGATTCCAAGATGGAAATTGTATTTCATCGAGTTGAGAGTTTTTTTTTTTATTTAAGCTGATCACTCACCTTCCAACTGTTAGCATAGATGACAGAATCTCAGTTGACTGAAGTAAGATGGCCGCCGTTTAGCTACGCTGTCGAATCCCGCTTGTGGCATCTAGTGTTTATGTATGTCTATGGTTGTTATGCATGTGTGTGTGTGTGTGGGGGGTGTTTTAAGTTGTGTTCAACAAGCATAACTTTATATAAGAAAACAAATTATATCACATACATGTGACACATTAACATTAGATTATTAATTAAGCACCAAGGACGAACAGAACCAGGGCTGTATTTAGAGACCAGAACTAAACCACAATTCAATCAAACCCAAAACTGATCTGGGATTAAAACAGGACTGTAACAGTTCTAAATCAGGACTACTTCAGGACTGAACCAAGACAGTATCAGAATCAAAACTAAATGATAGTAGCACTGAAAATCAAAACCTCTTTATTGTGGCAGCATGACACTGTATCTTCGAGGCTTGAGTTTTGCGAACCTATCAATGACATTTTCAGGGTCAATATTATTCAAGTATTCTTTTTCAGGTGTGTTTTGGTGTTCTTTGTCTTTCCTGATTTCCCATGACCTATCTGAATGATCAGAAAGAGAGACATTATGTCATGGTCTTTGGTTTTTGTGTGGCAAGTTTGAGTTTTTCCTTCCACTTGGTTTTCTTCCCCTTTTTACCCCAAGGTGCCCTCTTGTTTTGCTCCTCCTGTTTGTGTCTTAAGTTAGTAGTTTTCCTTATTCAGTGTCATTATATTTTTGTATTCTGGCACTCCCTGGGTTCTGTAGATGTTTTTCACCTTTGTCTATGTCCACCTTCCCATTTGTGTTTCCTTTATCTCTTTATTTAATTCCTCCTTCTGTTCTCCAGTGTGTCCTTACGTTTCCCTTAGAGTTCTCCTTAGATAGTTTCTTAAGAATCCTTTCTAGTTTCTTTAGAGTCTTCTGTCTCCTAGCCATTCTACCTTCCATCCCAGCTGCTAATCAGTTCCACCTGCTCAATCCCCCTCAGCTGCAACCGCTTTTACTAATTGGTCTCCTGCTCCTTCCGTGTTCACTCTTCACTCTCCTCCTCAGTATATATTCGGTTCTCATTCAGTCACTACTCGCTGGTTCGTCGTCAGTCTTTCCTGTTTGGTTCCTCGCTTCCCTGCCGTCTTTCTTCCCCGCCTTCCTTGTTGCCCGTCTGGTTCCTGTTTCCCCGTTTGCTACCTGTTGATCCTCCTAAGTTTGTAAGTCCTTGTCCCTTGTTTTGTTATTAAATAATCCTTATTTTGTACTTCGCTGCATTTGGGTCCTCCTTAACCTCAAAACATGACACATTACTATTTAATACCTCTATATTCGTCTCTCTGAGTTACTAGTTTGTACTATATTATTTTTTAATTCTGCCAAAAAACGACACTATTTATATAACTATTTAGCCTAGCCTGTGCAAAAAAGCCTGCATGACTTATTAAATATAGAATTAGAAAAATTACAAACCTAACAAGATACACTTGTGAACATGTTCTAGCAACTGTCTGTGACTAACATGTCTTTCTCACCTGGATCTTGTTCCATCTCTGTTCTGTTCTGTTCTCATTCTCCTCTCCCTCTCTGTTCCTCTCTCTCCCTCTTTGTGCTAGCAATCAAGCCAAACATCAAGAACATCAAATATACAGTTGAAACCAGATATTTACATACACTTCAGATAAAAACATTTTTTACTGTCAAACATCAAATCAGACTAAACGTTTATTTTTTTTAGATTAATAAATATAAAAATTTTTTTGTTAAATTTAAGTATAAAGAGTATTTTTATATATTTTTCAATGGCAAATTGCACCCAAATTGTATTTAAAATCGAGCTACGCTTGTGGTGGTCCACAATTCTTTTCCTGATGTCTTGGTTGATTACTCTTGATTTTCCCATGTCAAAGAAACAGGCTCTGTGTTTTGGGTTTGCCTTAATATTCATCCACAGGTGTGCCACCAATTAACTCAAATGGACTCTATTAACCTATCAGAAGCTTCTTAAGATCAGAATGGAATAATCTGGAGTTTCCTTTTTGAATAAAGAAGCAATAAATGTAGCGTATACATACTCCTGACTTTGATTAAAGTGCTAAACAAAACCTCTCTTTATTCTGACATTTAACTAATTAAAAAAATATGTTGATTTATTTAGCTAAAACAAAAAAAGTTTACCCAAATATGTGGTTTAATAGTAAAGAAAAAATATTTTTTGTTTTTTTCCTGAAGCATATGTAAGTATCTGGTTTCAAATGTGAATATACTGCTATATTGAAATTCCTCTTGTTTTGCATAGAAATATAATGAATGGCATGTAAAGCGTAATATAATAAAATTTACCTGAGATTTTTCTTTGAAAGAAGCCCCATGTCCATTGTTTTGTACATCAGTACATAACTGAAACCAATTTAGAGAGTGCTTTATTTAGCCATGGGGGATAGCAACTGAAAATATGAAATAAACACACATGTAAGCTAAAAGAAAAACAACAAAAACAGCATTATTGTTTGGCTTTTCATTTCCCTATTGGTTGATTAGCCCTGACAGAGCTAGTAAAAATCCGAAGAGCAAGAAACATAATATGCGCCAGATGAGCAGTGCGACATCAGTCTTTGTGGTGCATTGTCATATTTACATTATCATACAGTATGAGTGATTTGCTTTGGTACCTGGTCAAACTTGAGCTCTCCTCTGCCTGTCTTCAATTCAGTTTCAATTCAGTTTATTTATATAGCGCCAATTCACACCAGATGTCATCTCAAGGCTCTTAACAAGAAGTCATTTCAATACATTTATACAAACATTCCAATCAGTTAAAAAGTTTCCTATTTAGAGAATCCCAGCAGATTGCGTCAGTCATTGGCGTGAGGTTGGGCCCCGTTGATGCAGACTTTCCAACCACAGCAATCCTTCAGCAATCCCTCATACTGAGCAAGCATGTAGCGACGGTGGAGAGGAAAAAATCCCCTTTAACAGGAAGAAACCTCCAACAGAACCAGGCTCAGTAGGAGCGGCCATCTGCCACGACCGTCTGGGGGTTTGAGAAGACAGAGCAGAAACACAGAAGGAACAGAAGATCTGATATAAGAGAACTTTCTATGTTACAGAAAGTAAAAAGTTAATAACAGGACACAGTGGATGTTCAGTTACTGGGAGGATCATCCCAGTCGATGCCCCCCGTCCAACAAGGCATTGCAGCCAAGCAGGATACCAGACCAGGTATATCTTCTATGGAGAGAAAAACACTGAGAGAAAACAAAGTTAACAGTCGAAATAACAGAATGTACTGTAATACAACTGGAGAGTAGTAGGAGAAAAGGAAGTAGGAGAGTGAAGAAAATTGGTAAGTCTGTCCTCCAGCAGTCTAAGCCTATAGCAGCATAACTACAGAGATAGCTCAGGATGACCTAAGCCACTCTAACTATAAACTTTATCAAAAAGGAAAGTTTTAAGCCTGGCCTTAAAAGTAAACAGAGTGTCTGCCTCACGGACTAAAGCTGGGAGCTGGTTCCACAGGAGAGGAGCCTGATAACTAAAAGATCTGCCTCCCATTCTACTTTTAGAAATCCTAGGAACTACAAGTAAACCTGCAGTCTGAGAGCGAAGGGCTCTGTTAGGAACATATGGAACAATAGATCTCTGATGGATGATGGAGCTTGATTATTAAGGGCTTTGTATGTAAGAAGAAGGATCTTAAATTCTATTCTGGATTTAACAGGGAGCCAATGAAGGGAAGCTAAAACAGGAGAAATGTGATCTCTCTTTTTAATATTCATCAGAACTCTTGATGCCGCATTTTGGATCAACTGAAGGCTTTTAATGGCATTTTGTGGACTACCTTTTTCTCGCTGTCTCTGAAGGAGGAGCAGCTGCTCTCTGTCTCTCTCCAGATCCGTTCACTTTATTTTCTTTTCTGTTTGCTTTTCTTGTTTTCTTTCTTAACCTTTTCTTAGTTACTTTATTTTCCCAGCCCCTGGAGTTACTGTATTGGACCGGATCTCTTCTTGGATTACTTTTTTATGGACTTATCAACATGGCTTTTTGCTCAGCTGAGGACTTTGAAAAACTGCTCCACAGAATTGAGGGCATTGAAACGAAGCTACGTCGTCTGGAAATTAATTTTGATCTCCACGCTGATTATGGATAAAATGACACAACTTTACCGTTGAATACAAACAGGGAACAGCCTATCAGCCCGGTGTTACATCGGTCTAACCATGCCACAGAGACTCCCTACAGGCGTCTGAGCGGCAGAACTCCGCACTATAATGAAAACTGGGCAGCTTTAAAACGCACGGAATCATCAACCCCAGCCCGTTCTCCGAGGAAGAAAAAACAAAAGAAACTCCGGCACAGAGAAACCTCTGAACCCAGAACTGCCGCTTCTGCTAAAAGTAAACAAAAGAGGTTTCAGCCAAAAACAAGAGATATTTCTCCACCTGGAATCCTTCTGAAAAACAGATTTGCAGCCTTGAGTTCCCCGAAAGATGACGCATCCCCCGGGACCAGGCAAAGCCACCAGGAGAAACCCAGCCGCATCAAACGGACACATAACAAAGGAAGAGCGCCCCCAGCAAAGACTGTTATCATACAAGACGAATCAATTAATGGAATTGAGGCTTTTTGTAGCAAGAATACCAAAGTTTATAGCTGCTACAAAAATACAGTGAGAGAAATATCAGAAAAAATCCCTAAAATCTTGGACCAACATCCTGCTTTGGAAAAGCTCGTCATTCACGCTGGATCAGCAGATATCGCGATGAGATAATCAGAGATTCTGAAGAGAGACTTTTCTGATCTCCTACAGAGACTTGATGGACTTAACGTAAACATCCTCATCAGCGGACCAGTCCCTGAAGGGAATGATGAAAGATTTAGCATACTCCGCATGCTCCATAAATGGTTGAAGAAACAATCAGCTGAGAAGTCGTTCACATTTATTAATAATTTCAAAGTATTTGGAAGTGCTAATCATCTGTTCAAAGCAGGCCGTTATCTTAACAAGGCCGGAGTAAGGCTGTTAGCAGCAAACATTTTTTCTTATCAAAATCAGAAAGCAAAACACTTGCTCCCAAAAGCTGACCTTGAGGCGCCCATGGATATCAGTGAACAAAAACAGCAAGTCATGATGACACCACAGGACCGAACAGATAAACAACCATCAGAGATTAAGTCTTCATCTTCCTGTGACTCCGCCACATCAAATGAGTCTCCATTTAGAAACTTTACAGACAGACTGAACGAGCAAATCAAATTTGGGACACAATTAACACCTAAACTTAGACTACACCAAACACCTGGGACTAGTGTCAATAAGCCTGGGAGCTTCCCCCCACTGATTATTACAGATATTTGATATTTGAGGGAACCGGGCAATAAATCCACCCCTACCGTCTCCCAGAATTCACCCGGCACCCCTGAGGCTATATTAGTGATTATCAGCAGCAGGAAACATAAACCGTTAACCACACGCTCTCATATTAAACAAAATCTCAAATTGATATCCTGTCAGAAGGTTCAGCTGCCCATCATCACAATACTTAAGTTAGCTTTATTAAACATTAGATCTCTATCCGGGAAGTCTTTTCTTATCAATGACTTCATCACTGAGCATAATTTACACGCCCTTTTTTTATCAGAAACTTGGCTAGATGAAAATAACGAAACAACTTCATTAATAGAATCCAGTCCTCCAAATTATAATTTCTTAAGCGAGAACAGAAAACACAAACGAGGCGGAGGTGTAGCCACCATCTTTCACAACTCAATGAACTTTAAAAAGGTAACTCTGGGCACGTTTGATTCTTTTGAATACCTAGCCACCCAGATAAATGAGCCTAACAAAGCGTTATTTCTAAGTTTATATAAACCACCAAAACTTAACTCTAACTTCTTTAATGATTTCAATGACCTTCTTTCTGTAATATGTATCGACTATGACCAACTAATCATCGTGGGGGACTTTAACATCCATACCGACAACCCCCAAGATAGACAAGCAAAAACGTTAGATGATACTCTCCACAACTTCGGACTGATCCAGCATGTCAAACAACCAATACACAATAAAGGACACACTCTGGACTTAATTATCAGCAAAGGTTTAAATATTTCTGACATGTCTGTAATTAATATTGCATTATCTGACCATTTCTGTATTTTCTTTCAAAGTACCATCTCTGCTAAATTATCCAGCCACAGTAAGACCACTATAAAAAAGCGTTTTCTAGGGGACAGTTCAGTAGAAACCTTTAAACGTATTTATCCTTCCACCACATCCCCCTCATCTCCCAACTCAAACTCAGTAAATAAGTTGGTAGATAATTTCCTTGCAAAAATCTCAGACATCATGGATTCCATTGCTCCAACTAAAGTGAAAGTAGTCTCAGGTAGAAAGAAGTCTCCGTGGACAAGTAATCCACTGGTACGTAGTGATAAAAGAGAGTGTCGACGAGCCGAGAGAAAATGGCGGAAAACTCGACTCCAGGTTCACTGTGAGATCTACAAAGAGAGACTGAATAGATATCAGCTAACTATAAAAGATGCTAGGGAATCGTTCTTTTCTGAAATCATCAACAGAAACATTAATAATGCACGGACCCTATGTGCAACAGTGGAAAGACTAACTAATCCTTTAGTGGCAGCCCCTGAACTAAACTCTACCAGGGCCTGCAATGAATTTGCCAGCTTTTTCACTGAAAAGATTCTAACAATTAGACGGTCAATCTGTACCTCAATATCGAACCCACAACCAGTGCCATCCCCAATCAACAACAATGTAGAGAAAATGTCTGAATTCCACGAATTAAACCAGAACAGCCTTGAAAAAATCATTATCCAATTAAGCTCCTCCTCCTGCTGTCTTGATATCCTACCCACCGCTTTTCTAAAGAAGGTTCTTCCTGTTATTGGTTCTGATCTTGTTCAAATAGTGAACTCATCACTGCTATCAGGTGTCTTCCCTCAGGCTTTAAAAACAGCAGTTATTAAACCACTACTAAAGGAGAAAAATCTGGACAACACGTTAATGCAGAACTACAGGCCAATCTCTAATCTTCCATTCATCAGTAAGATTATTGAAAAAGCTGTGTTTCAGCAATTAAATGGCTTCATAACAATGACAAACCGTTTTGATGTTTTTCAGTCTGGTTTCCGCGCTCACCACAGCACCGAGACTGTCCTCGTCAAAGTATTTAATGACATCCGCATAAATACAGACTGTGGAAGAACCACAGTGCTGGTTCTGTTGGACCTCAGTGCAGCATTTGACACTGTTGATCATGATATTTTATTGGAACGACTGGAGAGCTGGGTCGGACTCTCTGGTACACTACTTGGCTGGTTCGAGTCTTACCTAAAGAACAGGGACTTCTATGTTTCAATAGGAAACTATTCATCAGAACGAACAGAAATCACATGTGGGGTGCCCCAGGGCTCCATCCTGGGGCCCCTCTTATTTAATATATACATGCTCCCACTAGGCAAGATTATAGCGACCAATAACATTAGCTACCATAACTACGCAGATGACACTCAGCTCTACATTACAATGTCACCAGGTGACTCTGAACCCATTCAAACCCTAAATCAATGCATTGACCAAATAAATGGATGGATGTGCCATAACTTTCTCCAGCTGAATAGAAACAAAACTGAAGTGATTATTTTTGGACCCAAGGAGGAACGATCAAGAGTCAGCACACAGCTTCAATTAATACAGCTAGAAACTACTGATCAGGTTCGAAACCTAGGTGTAGTAATGGACTCAGACCTGAACCTCCAGGGTCACATAAAGGCAATAACAAGGTCAGCGTTCTATCACCTGAAGAACATCTCTAGGATTAAAGGACTGATTTTGCAACATGACCTAGAAAAACTCATCCATGCGTTTATCTTTAGTCGGATTGATTACTGCAACAGCATCTTCACAGGTCTGCCTAAAAAGTCAATCAGACAGCTGCAGCTGATCCAGAACGCTGCCGCTCGCGTCCTCACTAGAACCAGGAAAGTAGAGCACATCACCCCAGTTCTAAAGTCCTTACACTGGCTCCCTGTAGCTCAGAGAATAGACTTTAAAATACTTTTACTAGTTTATAAATCATTACATGGCTTAGCACCAAAATATGTTGAAGACCTGTTGTCATGGTACCAACCACCAAGACCACTCAGGTCCTCCAACTCTAGCCTACTAAACATCCCTAGACTCAGAACTAAACATGGAGAAGCAGCTTTCAGTTTCTATGCTCCCCTTATCTGGAACAGACTTCCTGACGAGTGTAGAGATGCTGAAACTCTGAACTGCTTTAAATCGAGACTAAAAACCCATCTGTTTAGAATTGCCTTTGAGTAAATGCTTGATGTGATATGTATGAAATGTGTTCATGCTCTCTTGCTTTTTTTTATTTTTCTCTTGCTTTATTGTGTATCATGTGTAATGTGTGTTTCTTTTAAATCACCAAATCATGTAAAGCACCTTGAATTACCCTGCTGTTGAAAGTGTGCTATACAAATAAAATTGCCTTGCCTTGCCTTACCTGATAGTAAAGAATCACAGTAGTCCAGCCTTGAGGTAACAAATGCATGGACTAGTTTCTCAGCATCACTCCTGGACAGGATGATTCTAATTTTAGCAATATTCCGGAGGTGAAAGAAAGAAATCCTAGAAACCTGTTTAATATGGGATTTAAATGTCAAGTCTCGGTCAAAAATAACGCCGAGGTTCTTTACGTTATTACTGGGGGCCAATTTAATGCCATCCAGATGAAGTGATTGACTAATCAGTTTCTGTTTAAGAACTTCTGGTCCAAAGACAGCAACTTCTGTTTTGTCAGAATTTAAAATCAAAAAGTTTAGATTCATCCATGTTTTTATGTCTTCCAGACATGCCTGTAATCTACCTAACTGACTGGGTTTATCACTTCTCCTACAGCAAATTCGCACAGCGTGTCTCCCCCCTCCCTCACATGTGCAAGTGCTGCGCACAAACACATACAGCGGCACCTTGCGAGGCAAAAAATATCACACCTGTTTGAGTTTTACCTCAACGCCTCGTGAGGCAGAAAACTCACTGAAAATTAGCCGCACACAGCGAGTTATCTGCTGAGCGAACGGGCTCGAATGACTTTTTGCTCAGCAGCTTGCTCTCGTGTGCGGCAGGCTTTAAGATGCCATTTATTTTGTAAAGTGGACCAGTCCCTCCTGCAGCAAAACACTCTACAACATGATGCTACCACCTCTGTTCTTTGCAGTTGGGATGGTGTTTGCTGACTTGCAACAGTCTACCTATGTTCTCAAATTATAACAGTGGTCTTTTTGGTCAGACACTCCAGATGTAGTTTCATCAAACCAAGGTACATGTCTCCAAAAAGTGCAGTCTTTGTCACTGAGCAAATGTGTCTGATTTATATAGTGTTTTTCTAGTTATACCAACTGCTGAAAGCTCTATACATTAGAGCCATAGTTACCCAATCACACTTATGGACACAAATATAGTCATCCACCAATACAAAGATCGGTAAGTAAATTGGGGTTAAGTACCTTGCCCAGGAACACACCAACATGTGGAATGAATGAATGAATCAATCAATCAGTCCTTTAAACCAACTGTCCATCCAAGCTTTCCTAAATAGATTAGTCACGATAATCTTAGTATATAAGATACACTGCCTGGCCAAATAAAAAGTTGCCCCCTGGATTTTACAACAACCCCCTGGTTGTGCCTCCTATTGGATAATTACTGCATGGGCAATTATCTTTCAGCTGGCAACAAGTTATTTAACCCCAACTGGTGCAATGAGTTGCTTCTCATTTCATAAACATTCATGTCAAAAGACATCTCGTTGTCGTGGAAAATATGTTAGTGGGTTTGAGAAGCGTCAAATCATTGGCATGCATCAAGCAGAGAAAAAATCTAAGGAGATTGCAGAAATTACTAAAATTGGGTTAAGAACTGTCGAACACATTATTAAAAAGTGGAAGGATAGTGGGGACCCATCGTCTTCGAGGAAGAAATGTGGCCGGAAATAAATCCTGAATGATCGTGATCGGCGATCACTTAAACGTTTGGTGAAATCAAATCGAAAAAATCAGTGCAACACTGAATGGAAATAAAAGATCTTATGACATTGCAGAAGCTTATCCAAACAATGCCACAGAGAATGCATGCCCTAATCAAAGCTAAACGTGGTCCAATGAAATATTAGTGTGTGACTTTTGTTTTGGTGGCAACTTTTTTTTTTTAACCAGGCAGTATATATACAGTAGGGCAAAAAGTATTGTCAGCCACCAAATGTGCAAGTTCTCCCACTTAAAAAGATGAAATAGGCCTGCAATTTTCATCAAAGCCTCATCATCATCAACATAGCCTCATCACCATAATACCCAGATACCTCAACTATAAGAGACAAAATTAGAAAAACTAAATCCAGAAAATCCCATGGTCTGATTTTTAAAGAATTTATTTGCAAATTATGGTGGAAAATAAGTATTTTGTAAATAACAAAACTTCATCTCAATACTTTGTTATATAATCTTTGTTGGCAATGACAGAGGTGAAACATTTTCTGTAAATCTTCACCAAGTTTTCATGCAGATCTCTAGACCTGGGATTATTTGGGGCTGTCGCTGGGCAACACGGACTTTCAACTCCCTCCAAAGATTTTCTATGGGGTTGAGATCTGGAGACTGGCTAGGCCACTCCAAGACCTTGAAATGCTTTTTACGAAACCACTCCTTTGTTACCCGGGCGATGTGTTTGGGATCATTGTCATGGTGAAAGATCCAGCCACGTTTCATCTTTTCATTCTTTCCTTTACACGGATCAGTCGTCCTGGTCCCTTTGCAGAAAAACAGGCCCAAAGCATGATGTTTCCACCCCCATGCTTCACAGTAGGTATGGTGTTCTTTGGATGCAACTCAGCATTCTTTCTCCTCCAAACATGACAAGTAGAGTTTTTACCAAAAAGTTCTATTTTGGTTTCATCTGACCATATGACATTCTCCCAATCCTCTTCTGGATCATCCAAATGCTCTCTGGCAAACCTCAGACAGACCTGGACATGTACTGGCTTAAGCAGGGGGACCCGTCTGGCACTGCAGGATTTGAGTCCCTGGTGGCGTAGTGTGTTACTGATGGTAGCCTTTGTTACTTTGGTCTCAGATCTCTGCAGGTCATTCTCTAGGTCCCCCCGTGTGGTTCTGGGATTTCTGCTCATTGTTCTTGTGATCATTTTGACCCCATGGGGTGAGATCTTGTGTGTAGCCCCAGATCGAGGGAGATTATCAGTGGTCTTATATGTCTTTAATTTTCTAATATTTGCTCCTACAGTTGATTTCTTCACACCAGCTGCTTACCTATTGCAGATTCAGTCTTCCCAGCCTGGCGCAGGTCTACAATTTTGTTTCCGGTGTCCTTTGTCAGCTTTTTGGTCTTGGCCATAGTGGATAATGGAGTGTAACTGTTTGAGGTTGTGGACAGGTGTGTTTTCTACTGATAACGAGTTCAAACAGGTGCCATTAATACAGGTAACGAGTGGAGGACAGAGGAGCCTCTTATAGAAGAAGTTACAGGTCTGTGAGAGCCAGAAATCTGGCTTGTTTGTTGGTGACCAAATACTTATTTTCCACCATAATTTGCAAATAAATTCTTTTAAAATCAGACCATGTGGTTTTCTGGATTTTTTTTCTTCTAATTTTGTTTCTCATAGTTGATGTATACCTATGATGAAGATTACAGGCCTCTCTCATCTTTTTAAGTGGGAGAACTTGCAAAGTTGGTGGCTGACAAAATATTTTTTACCCCACTGTAGAAGACAATGTTAGAACAACAAAGCTTGTGAACAAACAAGAGGTCTCCCTTTAACGTAAACTGTAGGTGTATGTCTGTGTCGCATGCATTTTTGGTTAAAATATGGTTGTTGTTTTTTATTCACTAAAGTTACTCGTCTTTGGTAGAGTATCCAGAAAGTTGTAAATATAAATAATTTGAATAATCCTAGTTGATAACAGGTAAAAATTGGTCTGGTTTAACATTCCTTTTTATATGGCAAATATCTGGTTTTATCCCTAAATAACAGATTTCCTGTCCAAACAGGGTTTGTTGAGAAGGAGATCAAAAAGGCGAGCATTCCGATGGTGGACACTGGAGAGAATCCAGAAGTTCCTTTTCCCAGGGACATGATCGACCTGGAGGTTATCACAAATCTTTCTTGTCCAACAAATTTAGTCATATAAATGTAAAATCTATAACAGGTGTAATTTTGTCCTTAATAAAATGCACACTTTTACTACATTATTTGTTAGTCAACATTATCTTTAACTGTAATCGCTTACACTTGGCAGGCCACATTTGAGAAGCTGGAGAATGAACTGAAGGAGATCAACACCAACCAAGAAGCCCTTAAGAAGAACTTCCTGGAGCTGACTGAGCTCAAACACATCCTGCATAGAACCCAGCAGTTTTTTGATGAGGTATATTCATGTGAACAGCCACTTTTTCTGTTTGTATTTTGTTTAATAAGAATCAGCTAGGATCTGTTTTACTCTAACAAAGAGCAGCAATGCAACCAAACCAGTGAAAAGAATTTATATTTGTCATATGAAAGAATGTACTGAAGATATCTTTGCTAGATGGAAGATCCCAACCTGCTGGAGGAGTCTTCAGCTTTGATGGAAGGCAGTGAGGGGGGCCGCGGGGCCCCACTCAGACTGGGGTAAAAACATCAATTTCTACAATAAACTCAGTTCAGCTGTTTGTCTTGATCATATTACCCACAGGTTCTCTGCATGCATTAACATAATATTAAAAGAAAATCAACACATTTGAATTATTATTAGACACCACCTTCAATGTTCAGATGATTCAACAGAACAAGTACATTCTTTAGAAAGCCTCTTTGGGATCTTCATTGGGAATGTTCTTATTGACTTCTTCGTCTCTAACTATATGTGTTCATCCAGGTTTGTGGCTGGTGTGATCAGCAGAGAGAGGATTCCCACTTTTGAGCGGATGCTGTGGAGGGTGTGTCGTGGTAATGTCTTCTTACGGAAGGCGGAGATTGAAGACCCTTTGGAGGACCCTACCACGGTCAGCATCAAACAGAGGGATTTTCAGAAATTAGTTGCAGACATGAATTAAAGCCTGTACTTTTTACTAAACTACAGGCACAAATGACTCAAGAGAAATTCTCCCAACCAGTTCATTTAAACTTACACACCATGCTTCTATGTTTTAAAGTATTTTCTTTTCTTTTTTTTTTCTTTTTTTTACAGGGGGACCAAGTTCACAAGTCGGTGTTCATCATCTTTTTCCAGGGTGACCAACTCAAAAACAGGGTGAAGAAAATCTGTGAGGGGTGGGTGTCATTGAACAAGTCATCTGGTATTCATGGTTTTCCTTCATATTGTTAGCAGTCATTGCTTTAGATTGAAATATTGTTTAGCTAGTGTGAATATATTAGACATATAGATATATAGACATTAGTGTGACTCCTCTAAACAGTTTTAGTACCTCAGATAAGACATCCCCATACACCAGAGGTTTGCAACTCCAGTCCTCGAGTGCCTCTATTTTGCAACTTTTGGGTGCATTCCAGCTCCAACACAATTGAATGAAATGAATGGTTAATGACCAGACCTTTGCAGAACCTGCTGACATGTCAAGGAGGTAATTCAGCTTTTTGATTCAGGTGTGTTGGAGCAGGGATGCATCCAGAAGTTGCACAACAAAAGCATTAGATATTTGCTCTTTAAACTGTTTTTTCACGGTTTTTGCACAAGAACGCAATAATACTAAATAACTGTTAGGTAGTTGAAGAAGTCGTAAGACCCTAACCCTTTATGTAAATAAAGGGACTGAGGGCCTCACTCATAACATTTTACGGCCCTAAAATGAAAATAAATCAAGGTGCCCTAGATATATTTAGTCATAAAGAAGTAAAAATCTTGATACAGTTCTGTTGTTGCTGTTGTCGGACAGTCAGTGTGAGCCATAGTTTATCATTTCTGCTGTCTGCACACACACACACGCACACACACACACACACACACACGTCAGTATTTCTACCTATATTAGGACTTTATATTGACTTCCATTCATTTTAATAACTGCATTTATGCCTAACCCTTACCCTAACTCTAACCATTACCAGTTTATTCCTAACCCTAACCTTAACCAAAACATAATTCACACAATACTAAACCTAACCCTTAACCCTAAAAAAGGGGGTCCACCATATTAGGACCAGGCTTTGGTCCCTATAAGGTCCATCGGTCTTTAGAAGGTTAGCGAATATGCCAGAAAAGGTCCTAAATAGGATAGCAATATAAGAACACACACACACACAGCCTCCTTAGTGGAAATTAAAGAAGTTCTCTCTGCATGAAAGTTTTCCTTGGACAAACATGGTGTAAATATTTTGTTCACTCTTGAAAAGACTTGGATTGGATGCTGTCAGGATGAGCTGGGTTCCCTTTTGGTTCATTATGTAAAAATCAGGTTTAAGGACAACAAGGTCCATGTTTTAGAGCGGCAATCACAAAGCCCCAGAGAAACCTAGTGGGCACAGCTGAGAAGGTGTGTATGAGCAAGGTTGGCTACAAAACGGACCCAGTAACACCAGTTCTGTCAGGAGGAATGGGCCACATTTGCAGGACAGTATTGCAAGAATTTTGTGGAAGAAAACCTGAAACATTTGACCAAAGTCAGGCATTTTAAAGGCAATTCTACCAAATACTGAGGAAATTGATGGAAACTCCTGAATTTGAAGAAAGTTATAAGAAAACCTCTCTGTGGAGTTTAG
Source organism: Valencia hispanica (assembly GCA_963556495.2). NCBI lineage: Eukaryota > Metazoa > Chordata > Actinopteri > Cyprinodontiformes > Valenciidae > Valencia > Valencia hispanica. The sequence continues at coordinate 45,875,133 of OY747721.1, read as the reverse complement.
TCTGGAATTTAACAAGTAGAATTCTAGTTGACTAAAAACAGGAAATGTTAATTCTAATTTAGTGTCACACAGTAAAAAAAAGGTTTCAATTGGTTTCATCTGTATAACAAAAAAACGAATTAGATTTTTATTTCCTATGAAATGGGTTCACTGCTGGTTGGGGTTAAAAAGGGATACAAAAATACAGAACAAGTATTTTTGGTATAAAAACGTATTCCTTCAACATTTTTCCTTTTTGTCACAAGATAAATTAGAACAGTATTGAGTCTTTGGATTTTCATTTCATACGACTTTACAAACTCTAAATTAGAGTCTTAGATGTCTTAGAAACTGGGTTCAGTTCTGTTCACCTAATGATCTGGTGACGTCCTCCAGGTTCCGAGCATCTCTCTACCCATGCCCAGAGACCCCCCAGGAGAGGAAAGAGATGCTGGCTGGAGTCAACAGCCGCATTGATGACCTCCAGATGGTAGGTTGGAAACATTCCTGTGTCACATCAGTTGATGAGTTGCTGTATTGATGAATAAATTATTTGTTTATTAAAACAAATTGAGAAAAGCTGTTGATATCTTCTGTTGGGAAGCTCTGCTCTTCCATAAATGACATGTTGGGCATGTTTTTATTAGATATTCCATAAACAATGAGATCAGCTAATTCATTTCAAGTTTAGTTTGTTTTGTAATTTAGGTGTTTGTCAGATGAGAAACAAACCCCAGTGAGAACAAATAACATATAAACATATAGATGAGGGATTCTGCCAGATTTCTTTCTGTACCTGAACACCTTAGAACCATCCTTTGTTCATACAGGGTCATTATTAGAAAGACTTTTGGGTCTCTGTGTTTTATTAGAACTCACCAAACAACAGGGTAATTCATCAGGAACGTTGTGCTATACAACATCGTTGTTCAGGCCTGTTCTCAGTTCTCCTTGATTAAAGTTGGCTTTCAATTAGATTATAAAGGGTCTCATTGTGTGAGGTTTTTTTCTTCTCAAGGAGTGAATGACAGGAAAAAAGCATAGATCTAGCTGTAGAGGTTAGTCACTAGCAGTATGTTACACCCTGCTGTAATACAGAATAGGTTTGGATGCAAAGTAAGAAGAAAATGGACTGAACTTTGACAGAGCTTTTCCACTCAAAGTGCTTTACACTTGGGCCACATTCATTCGAGTGCTACTTAGAAATGGACACACAGTGCCGAAATATAGGACAGATATGTCTTATTATGAAAAAATACTGGGTTATATGTCATGTGAGATATATCTGTGTAACCTGACAGGGAAAATTGTACAATGTGAGGACAGAAATCTGGTTAAAAATCTGCTAGTGGCAGCCAAGAAAAGAATCACCACAAAATGGTCTAGAGAGGATCCTCTAGATGGACATAGTAGAGGAGATGCTTTAACATGGAAAGACTCACATATAAATTGAGACTGAAATAAACTATGTTCAAAAACCAAATGGGAGAAATGGACATCATACCTGCCCCAAGACAGAGACGTCACTGGGAAATGACCAGAAATGTTTTCGTTGCATTGCTCTTGGAATAGATATATTCTCCACTGGCAATGTTGTTCTGTGTTCTCAAAATAAATAAAAATTAAGTTACAAAAAAAAGAAATAGGCACACACTCACACACTGAACCAATCGGTAGGAAACTTGGGGCACAGTGACATCTGACAGCAGGAAGCAACAAACCCACAAACCTCAAATTCCAAGACGACTTCTCTATCCACTGAGCTATTGTCACCCATATATTTTGTGGTTGATATGCTTTCTGGTGAAATGAGGACCTAATTGCAGACCAACCTGATGAAGGATGATTTAATGAAAATACAAGGGCAAACTTAAAATAGGAATAAAGCAGGTACATTAAAGGGAACACAAGGACGAGGATCCAGCAGAGAAGTGAACTAACCGGAAATTTTAAAGAGCAACTAAACCCCCTAGCGGAGTCTAACTCCGCCCACATTTCCTGTTTGAAAAATGCGCCAGAAGGAGGCGTTGCCTGGTGGACTGAGGGACGGCGGGGGGAGAGGGCTGGGCGGCATCAACAATTGCTTGTTATTCCAACTCCAACTCGCTACAGGGGCGTGGCCAACGCTCGGCTGTCAGCAGTGCAGATGACATCATAGTTCACAACTCACCGCAGTAACAATGGGGATGGCTAATTCAAATTCAAGTGCAGTGTAGAGTTTAGACCTGAAGAGGGCACTATGCTGATGTTTTTTTTGTAGAAATATATTTTTACTAAAATTGTAATAAAATACCAAAACTAATGACCAGACATGTAGACAGCACTTTTAGACACTCATTTATACAGTTTATTAGCAAAAAAAAGAGTTCATTTGGGGTTGAGTTGCACTTTAAGTATACTGAGGAGGAGTGAAGAATGCCACAGAAACCAGAGGAGATGATCAAGGACCAAACGGATGCAGGTGGGGGAGAGAACCTGCAGAGGGAGATTAGGAAATAAGTTGCAGCTGGAACAGGTGGTAGAGTGGCAGGAGGGAAGAAAGTAAATTGAAGAAAAAAATAAAGACTACAACAGAAACTAAAGGAAACTCTCATCAAGACAATCCTAAATGCATCAAAACAGAAAAGAACATAGGAATAAACTACAAGATCTAAGTAGATAAACAATAAATAAACTGAAACAAAGTCCAAGCAAGGACTGATCATGACAGTGGTGAGGTTTAGGGATGACATTATGACTTGTGATTAACAAACGCTCATCTCAACACTTAAGGTTTTTCTGCTTTGGATTCACTGCAAACAGAGACTCCAAACAGATAGAGCATATCCTTCCCAGTTATTAGAAAAGAGGAAATTCACTATTTCCAACTTAACTACATGGCTTTATTGAAAAAGTTCTTCTTTCCAATTTCTACAGTTTTGACAAGGATACAAGTATTTCCTAAGGACTTTACCAGAATACCTTAAACTGCCCCTGGCATGAAATTCCCTGCGACATTTAGGCCCTTTCTAGTCACTGTCTAAGTACCTTAATACTGTATCAAAGGATCGTTAGCCGTAGCTCAGCCTTATTGTAGAATTGCAGCCCCTACTAGGAGGCCCTTCTGTTAGCATTAGCACAGAACGACCGAGTTTTGGTGGAAATATAATTAGTTAGGCCTAATTATATTGTGTGTTGAACAATAATCTGTTTACAAATTACAGGCCTAATAAAATATTTGATCATCCATCCACACATCCATCCGTCCTCATTATGTCTCTAGCTTCACCACGACAGTAATGGCTCAGTTATCGGCTACTCTAACTATGTAATGGCGTTTCAATTTGATCCGGAATCTGATCCGGACAGCGAGGCACCTGAGGACGAAGCAGAAAGGTAGAGGACGTCTTCCACAGGTGATCCAGACAGACGTGCTGCATGGAGGGAAGGGACTGTGTGTGTGTGTGTGTGTGTGTGTGTGTGTGTGTGTGTGTGTGTGTGTGTGTGTGTGTGTGTGTGTGTGTGTGTGTGTGTGTGTGTGGTGTGTGTGTGTGTGTGTGTGTGTGTGTGTGTGTGTGTGTGTGTGTGTGTGTGTGTGTGTGTGTGTGTGTGTGTGTGTGTGTGGTGTGTGTGTGTGTGGTGTGTGTGTGTGTGTGGTGTGTGTGTGTGAGAGAGAGAGAGAGAGACGTGAGTGACAGACGAAGAGAAGGGGGTCGGTGTTGGATCTGAGGCGGTCGGAGATTAAAGGAATCCACTGCGAATCCACTGCTGTATTGTCCCAAGTTAATAAAACATTCGTCAGAGAAATGTTTTCCACAAACGACCGCGCGCTTCGGGAGTCAGTCGGGTACATTCCCTGCATAAATAAAGTCCATCCACAAGCTTTTCAGTGGGGAGGAAGTGGGGAGGACAGGGTTGATGCGGTCTGGACTCCATGCCGTTGTTTGCCTTTTACCGTAGCTCTCGTTGTTTAGATAGTAATGCCCGCCACGGGGGGAGGGACTTGGAGAGTGTAGAAACGTATGTGGTCATATGCCGAACTGCAAAACAGCCCGTGGTTTTCTCATTGTTTCTCAGGAAGATGTGACCCATAGCTCATATAGTTTGTATCATGGATGTGTTTCACCATGCTCAACTTGGAACATTTGTAAACCAACTTTAAACATCTTCTATAAAGTTAAATGGCGAGTATCAACTCACATTAAAGGGCATAATCACCGCCTACGGAAAGAGGGATGCTTAGATGAGACTCTATAGCTTTAATATCTAGCAGATTCCCCCCCCCATACAAAGGCAGTCCCAGACCCAATGAAAAAGATCAAGAGCCCGCTTTTGGGTCAGGACCAACTAGTTGAGAAAAACTGTTTTAAATGAGGGTGATGATGGATGATGTGGAGATAAGAGTATTGGAGTTAAGTATGCTGTTAAGTGCTGCAGTGGTTTGCCTTGGTGGAGAAAATGGCTGCTGTTCACGTTTGAAAAGATTATGCTTAGGAAAAGATGGCTGGAATAGCTGGAGCCACGCAGATATATCAAATTCAAACTCTAAACCACTAAGGAAGATCCCTGCAGTTTGTTCTTAATAAATGCACAGCAACATTTTCTTTGCTTATACAGATACATCCAGAGCAGAAATCTACACAATTAATTCTGGTTAGCATTAAAACTTCTTGTTCCATACTTCTACTTTAGGTTCTGAACCAAACTGAGGACCATCGCCAACGCGTGCTGCAGGCTGCCTCTAAGACCATGCGTGTCTGGTTCATTAAAGTGAGGAAGATGAAGGCCATCTATCACACACTGAACCTCTGCAACATTGATGTCACTCAGAAGTGTCTGATTGCTGAGGTGTGGTGTCCCATCTCAGACCTGGACTCCATCCAGTTTGCTCTGCGCAGAGGAACAGTGAGTTGCCTTTTTACACACACACAACCCAGGTGTATCAGCTCTTAGTGGGTTATAAGGTCTACATCTTCAGGTTAAGTACCCTTTTAATCAGAGTCATTGAGATAGCTGCAGTTGTCATTCTGGAAGGACCCCCCCCCCCCCCCCCCCCAGCACAGCATGTAGGGAATGCTCATGCCTCATAAACCATAACCATGGATTATTGACTGTAGCATTTGATGAGCTACTGTGTTAACTGTGTTTATGGATCCAAATTTCTATCAGTCCTTTTAATAACATATTATTTCTTATCAAAAATGTATCTGAGATATTTTTAAGGGCGTAAATGTTCTTTCTTACGAAGGCTGATTACAAGGAAAGGAGATAGGTAGATTATAAATCTCCTTATGTCCAGAATCACATTATATACACTTCAATACAAAATTTACTGATTGTATTGGATCTCCATTATTACCATGTTTGTATCCATATTAATATATTTAAATTAGTAAAATAAAGGTTTATACAAACATGAACAAAAATGAAATCTAACTATTTAAAGTGTGAAAGGAATTAAGAATAAAATGTTCAAAAATTGAATTTTAAAGAGTAAATATGATAAAATGCTACTTTATTAAAAGTATGCACAGAGCGGTTGACAGCGCCACGTTCTTGCGCTTTGAAATGTGCTTGATTTATTTAGAAAGTCTGTAGCGTTTTGGTGGAATTTTCTTTAACGAAATGGGAATTATAAAATGTTCTGAAAAGTTTTCGTTTTATTCCTCTCAAAAACGGGCTTATTATTGTCAGTCTTAGTTTGTAAAATTAGCACTGGATTGTTTCAGCCACCACAAAAGAAAAAACTTTGAATAAGAAAATGGATTTTAACAAGGATTCAGAATTGAGCTTTTAACCTGCAATGGGAACATAGCAGTGCTGCTCCTGCTCCTGTCAGTCAGCAGGGCTAGAGTTTACCTGCTCATACTGTGTGAATAAATCTTTTAGTCTTTGGTCTCGCTGTTTGATTCTGCATTTAGGTTAAAAGATTTCACTTCAAGACAATAACGTTTATGTCACTGAGTGACCAGTGGGTGGCTGCTCCAGCCAATGATGCGATTCACATCCGTATTTACGCAGCTAATCAATCGATATTTGTGCTACATTTCAAGCATCCATCGCAGACTGTGAAAGAGGCTTTAGTTTAATGAATCGTATAAAAACAGCATCGAGAAATCGTCTTGAAATGGACCATTTGGATCAGCTGATGCGCATAAAGTCAAAGCTGCAAGTAGATGAGGCCATCAACAGCATGTACAACCACTAGATACATGAAAAATAAGGTGAAATTTAAGTCCTCAATCAGATTTGTGCTTATCTAGTGTCATTTATTTACAATGTTCATTTCTGAAAATTGATCATTAAATACTGTCACCAGTTTATGAGTAGCGGAAATACAAATAATCGTGTGATTATATACTGTATTTTGCAGACAGAGTTACAGGACCTTCTTCCAGACCACTCTTAACCAGTGCACAGCAAGAGCTTCACACAATGGCTCATGCTTATAATACAAGTCAGACCTTTATAATAAAAATGTTAAGTGTGTTTTCAAAATTTTAGTTCATAGTTAGCTTGGTTTACTTGGTAGTTCATGTTTCTCCACAGTTACAATGAGATATTTATACTTACAATAGTGTTAACACACTGCACAGGTCATGAATAAGATCTTTATCCCACTTACAATGAAAATGACAATGTACTTAATTAAAAAGTATTCTCACAGAAGTTTAAATGCTGTAATTTGATTCTTTTAATAATCTATGTAAACTGGATGGATGCGATGCTGGCATGAACCTAGTGCACACATCTGATGTTGGTCACAGTGGTCAAAGTGTGTTTGCTCAGACACATGAAAAGATAGAGGGAACATTGGTCAGGGGGACAGATGGGGAAAGGGGTAGCACATGATAATTAATCCATTTAGTATAAAAAAATAACTTTTTTCTAATATTCAATTATCTTTTTTCATAAATCATTAGAAACAAGACTTATGGTTTAACCATTACAGTAAACTACTGTTGTAAAACTAAGTTTTGTTTAACTGTTCTGTTCAGGAACCATGTGTTTTCTAGTGACTCTGTAATACTGAGAGTTGTCATAATGCGAAGCAGATAAGACCCAGCTGGTGATAATCTTGTGAGAAGAGATTTGGTTTAATTGATAAGTTTACGTTTGAGGTACTTGCAGAGAAAAAAACAATGAAAATGATAATGGGGAAAATTGACAGGAGGAACCAGTGAGGAACTAAGGGCTGGTTCACATGGCAGGATTTTTAAATTGTCGCTAGAGTTTCAGACCGCACACACAGCTATAAAAAATCATTGATATTCCTGTTTTGGTCCTACTGTCAGGGATTCATCAACTCCAACCACTTCCACCTGTGCCTATCTGCAATCCTCTTCCTCATTGGCCAAGACATCATAGTTAAGAAGCCATCACTCACCTGCTCCTCGTTCTGACATCTTAACTCCATCTTCATGCATCGCCACATCAGTCTGCCTCTCTTCCAGATCTCTGCCAGCCTTGCCAGTCTCATCAGCCTCTGTCTTCTCCTGAATCCAGTTCCTGCATTTGTGTGCGGAATTTTCAATAAACAAACTGAAACTACTCTGCGTAGTTTCTGACACCTACAGTGTGTGGTGTGCGGCCACACAGCATGGAGAGACACATGAACTGATTTTACACACCAACATTCCCAGCTCAGACAGGATATCTCACAAAACCTCATTATAGAAACGTGACTAAAGTCAAAGGAGCAAATAAATATGGATTCAAAGGATGAGGCATCAGCAATAGTTTGTAGAGTTGTTAACAGGGAAAAAAATAAAATCCTGGCGTTGGATAAAGGAGGGGACACATCAGGAGCAGGGTTCTACTTTCTATACAGAGATATGGAGGTGAATTATTGTTTGTTTTTATTTTTACTGGGAAACATCGTTACACACTTTGCTTTGACTGATCTCTTGTTTCTATGCATTTGTGGACTTCTGTTAAGTGAGGCGAAACTTTAAAATAATAATAAGAGCTTACAAGGTGTATCGCTGCCTGTCACCTCGCTTTCTGATTGGCCACATCACATTCCACAGGCTGCATGCCCATTTGTCCTCGCAACACACCACACACGCTGTGATATCAGACCAAGAAACTCCAACATGTTGAACATCCCCAATTTGTGATCGGAGAGGTCCCAATGTCCTTCTGAGCAGAGCAGAGCAGAGCGCTCTGAACACACAGCAGGAATATTTGTTACCCTCAATTTCCACTGCATGCGCTCCGCTCCGGCTCGCACTCCGCAGCAAAAACGCTCCCATTGTAGTCAATAAGAGCATTTCCACTGCCACCGCCGAGCGGCGCAGGGCGCCGGCAGCCGTTTCGCCATCCGGCAGAAATAAGATCGATTCTATTTTTGCCGGACGCCGGAGTGCAAGTCCGCCATCAATCTACACAAATCACTAAGCACCAACCGGATATAGAACAACCACATTTCCGGGTGTTTTTCAAAATACATCAATAAAGACGGACTAGAATATTTTGTATGCATAGCTATATTAATATAAAGCTGCGTGTATTTATACATATGTTGTCCAAAATATCTTGACACAGAATAACAGAGAATAACTGTTCTTTTCTGTTCGTTTTCCACGAGAGGAAGAATTTGTTATAATTTCCGCATTTATACTGGCTTTTATCACGAGATCTCGCAATTCCCACACATGCTTCTTTGAGCACCTCTGGGCTACGGACCGGAGCGGAGGAGATCTAGAGCGCATCCAGTGGAAATTGCGAACGGCTCCAGAGTGCATGCCGGACTGGAGCAGAGCGGAGCGCATGCAGTGGAAATTGGGAGTTAGGATTATCTTAAGAGCCATCCCGATAATGGGGGCGTGTTGCAAGGGGAGAATCGGGGCAAAATCGACCTAAAAATTCTGCCGTGTGAACCAGGCCTAAGAAAAGCAGAGAGCTTATATACACTGAGAAGGAAAAAAGAAGGGCACATAATCATCCTGAGGGACTAATCAGAGGCAAAACAGATGCAGGTGGGAGAGAGAGTGAGCAGAGGGAGATGGGACATGTTGCAGCTGGGAAGGAAAGCAGGGGGCAGGGATGGAATTAGAGAGAAGGAAAAATATAGGCTTAGGCATAAGAGTGAAGAAAGTAATCAGAAAGTAATCCTAAATACATAAAGATGTTGAAGTAGAAACCTAATACATAGGAGCAACTAAGAACAATAAGATCTAGGTAAATAAATGAGAAACAACATAAAAGTACAACAGAAACTCAAAGTTCAAACATTGGAGGATATAACAGGAGGGAAGGAAACCCAGAATGGTAGGAAGAGAGAAGAGAAACTTGAAGGTATACAGTTGTGTGCGAAAGTCAGGGCACCCCTTTAAAAACAGCATATTTTATATATTTAAAAATGTATATTCATATTTACTGTCTCTCTGGTATATGGGAAAAAAAGACAATATTGTCAGGAAACATTAATGCATAGTTACATTTTATTTTATAAATTGAACAAAATTACAAAAATTAAAAACATAATTTTGGCATGTGCAAAAGTCGGGGCACCCTACAGCATCAGTACCTTCAGTACTTAGTAACACCCCCTCTGGCAGATATCACAGCTTGTAAACGCTTTTTATAGCCAACAACAAGTTTCTGGATTCTATTATTTGGGATTTTTCCCCATTCTTCCTTGCAAAAGGCTTCCAGTTCTGCAATATTCTTAGGACGTCTTGCATGCACAGCTCTTTTAAGATCTACCCACAGATTTTCGATGATGTTTAAGTCGGGAGACTGTGAAGGCCATTCCAAAACCTTCAGCTTGCGTTTCTTGAGGTAGTCCATGGTGGATTTGGAGGTATGTTTAGGATCATTATCCTGTTGTAGAAGCCATCCTCTTTTCAGCTTTAGCTTTTTTACAGATGCTGTGATATTTGCCTCCAGAATTTGCTGGTATTTAATTGAATCCATTCTTCCCTCCACCCGAGCAATGTTTCCTGTCCCACTGGCTGCAACACAACCCCAAAGCATGATGGATCCACCCCCATATTTAACAGTTGGCAAGGTGTTCTTTTCATGAAATGCTGCTCCTTTTTTTCTCCAAACATACCTTTGCTTATTGTGGCCAAAGAGTTCTATTTTAACTTCATCAGTCCACAGCACTTGTTTCCAAAAGTCATCAGGCTTCTGTAGATGTTCTGTTGCATATTTTTGACGTTGTATTTTATGATGAGGTCGTAGATAAGGTTTTTTTCTGCAGACTCTTCCATGAAGGTCTTGTTTGTGCAAGTATCGGCGCACAGTGGAAGGGTGCACCACCACTCCTGAGTCTGCTAAATCTTCCTGGAGGTCTTTTGAAGTCAAATGTGGGTTTTGGTTTACCTTTCTGATCAGACTACGAGCTGTTCTCTCCGAGAGTGTCCTTGGTCTTCCAGATCTCTTCTTGACCTCCACAGTTCCCCTCACCTGCCATCTCTTAATTATGCCTCGCACTGTGGAAACTGCAAGCTGAAAACGCTTTGCTATCTTCTTGTAGCCCTCCCCGGCATTGTGGGCATCAATTACTTTCATTTTTTCTGTCTTACACAGCTTCTTAGAGGAACCCATGGTTGCTGAGTGTTTGTACAAGGTTTGTGGAGTCGCCGTATTTAAGAAACCCTCAAATTGGCACCAGCTGGCACTCCCTAATGACAATTGTTGACACATGCTTCAGGACCAATGAGCTGGTAGAGGTCTGAGCTTGTAAAAAGAATCTGAAACTTTGAAACTCTCAGGGTGCCCCAACTTTTGCACATGCCAAAATTATGTTTTTAATTTTTGTAATTTTGTTCAATTTATAAAATAAAATGTAACTATGCATTAATGTTTCCTGACAATATTGTCTTTTTTTCCCATATACCAGAGAGACAGTAAATATGAATATACATTTTTAAATATATAAAATATGCTGTTTTTAAAGGGGTGCCCTGACTTTCGCACACAACTGTAAACACAAAGTAAAAGAAACTCAAATCACAAAACAATCGTAAATGCAAAAAATAATAAGGCTCAAAAGAGTTAACACAGAGGAATCAACAAAAATAATTATGTCTAAATAAATAAAGAAAAAAATCAAAACAGAAACACAGATGAAACTCAAGAGTACCATCAAGTCTAGAAAAGCTGTGCACATTACTATGTATTATTAGAAATTCTGGAAGCTGTTTGCTAAAATCATACCCCATCAACATTGATCTTGGTCCAGACAAAACCTCATTGTGGTCTGGATCCAGACCACAGTCCACTATTTGATTACTTTTACTTCAGAGGGAGCCGAATGCCAGTTTTTACTTTAGATATTGATGGATGTTTTGTCCTGCATTGCCAGCTGGGACTGAATTTGTCTGAAAAGCAAGGCTTTGTTTCACAGGAGAGAAGCGGCTCAACGGTACCTTCGATCCTGAACAGGATGCAGACCAAGCAGACTCCACCTACCTTCAACAAGACCAACAAGTTCACATCGGGCTTCCAGAACATCGTCGATGCCTATGGGATTGGGAACTACCGAGAAATAAATCCAGGTTTAATACAACATGATTGTTTGCATACCGAAATCTATATCTGTACCTATACCTATTTGAATTAAATAAGAGATAATGACCAAAAATACCTCTATATATAATCAGTATGAGTGTTTATAATTAGTTAATCATAGTAAGTGCCGAAAGAGTGCTATGAAAAAGTCTTTGAACCCTTAAAGCCAACAGAGGTAGATTGGAAAGGAGTTGCAGTTGGGACATGAAGTAGAGTTGCAGGAAGAAAACAAACAGAGGGAACAAAAGGAAGGACAGGTAAAACACCAAGCGGAAATAAACTTGAACATAGAATAATAGTTCAAAATGCCTAATGATAAGCAGAAACTAACACAGAGAAATGAACTACAAATGACAAGACCTAAATAAAGAAATAACACAAAAGCACAAATAAAAGCTCAAAATAGGAACAAAGAAGAATCTAGAGTCCCAACAAACAAAACCTCAAAACAGGCCACCATTGTGACAGTAAGGAAAACAAGCAATCCAAACCAACCTGGGGCCTGTACCATGAAGCCGGATTAGGTGGCTAGCCAGCTATGTTTCAGCTTAGTTTCCACCAACCCTGGGTTTTGGGTACCATGAAAGTGGCTCGGCTTTGATCGGTGTTCGTTGCCATGGTATCTTACGCTGCACGGCTAACCTGCTCCGGGGCAGGTTATGTTCTGGATTCGCGATCTCAGACTGAAGTTTGACCAATCAGCTGTGAGCAAAGAAACATATATATGTGACGTAACTAATTCCCAGCGTCTGTTCTCTGTTGCAATGGCTTCACCTTTTCTCCCTAATCCTGTGGACATCTCCGCGCAAATTGTAAGACGAGCACTTCGTAGAGAACGAGTTTTTAGGGACAGACAAAATCCATTTGACTTTCCTGATGCATACTTGTATGAAAGATACAGATTTTCCGCAGAAGGAATGTCTTATCTCTGTGAGCTTCTTGAGCCGCACATAACAAATGTGACTCATCGAAGCCATGCCCTGACTGCACAGCACATGCAATCCCATCCATAATCGGCCGCCCCTTGTTGTTGCTCAGAGCCAACTCCTCTGCCACAGTGTAATCTTGAGGAGGTGGCCCTCCCCCAGTTTTCCTTATTTCACATTTTTTTCTGTTTGCTAAAAACAAGTGTTTGTGATTAAATGTTCTAAGAAAATAATACAAAATATGGTAAATACTCACCACTTTGAATTATATTTTTATATTTTGTCTTGATCTGCTGCCAAGACCGTTTGGAGTTGGGGTTGCATCTAAAAATTAATGAATATCAATCTTTCTTAGGATGTAATAGCCTATACTTTCACATACATCTACACACATAATATATATATATATATATATATATATATATATCTATATATATATATATATATAGATATATACATATCTATATATATAGATATATACATATCTATATATATAGATATATATATATCTATATATATAGATATATATATATCTATATATATCTATATATATATATAGATATATACATATCTATATATATAGATATATATATATCTATATATATAGATATATATATATCTATATATATCTATATATATATATAGATATATATATATCAACACGAATACATTTTCATTTTAGCATTTAATATATTTTAATATGCTTAGCCTACTTAAATGTACATTAATTGTTTAACCCACGCATTAACACAATCAGCAATCTTCCTCCACGATTGTTCTCTTGCTTTGGCAGCAGATACAGTGTTACTGCGTGCTTGAAAAATATTTCTAAATTCTTCATATTTCTGGAGAATAATCTCTTGCTCCTCCGTTGAAAAGTAGATAGCTCTATCTATATCGAACGCGATTGGTTGTTCAGTGTCGTCGTCACTCTTTTATGTGCACGCGCCTGTGGATTAATCATAGCTTAAGGATCAAAGCCTGAGTTGACAGAGAAAGTTGATAACCTGCGTCATGGTACCAATTAAGCCTGATTGCATCGGTTTGGTTTTGTCGATTCAAAACCAATCCTGTAACCCCGAGTTTGTTGAGCCACCTTCATGGTACAGGCCCCTGGCCCTCTGTGAAAAGTAATTGTAGTCATTGATAAATCATGACATAAATGTGACTAACCACATTTTTACTCAACTCTCCTATTGACACCCAGGCCTGATTATTGGTAGACCAGATTCTTGAAATCATTAAATAAAACCTGTCACATAACATGAAGTAGACTCAAAGATAGTAAAAATGATCTAAAAAAATTCAAAAACAGATTAGTCCAAAAATAGTCACAAAAGCCATTTCTAAGGCTTTCTGACTCCAGAGAAACGATACAACACAATAAAAACCATTATTGAAGGGCACGGTGGCGCAGCTGGTAGCCTGGCTCACCTCACAGCTAGAAGGTCCTGGGTTCGATTACCGCCGGGGACGCTGTGGGTGCTGAGGGTGTGTTTGTTCCGCCACATCACCGGCACCCACACCCTGGGTGGGGTTGGCGAAAGGGCCTTTCTGTGTGGAGTTTGCATGTTCTTCCCGTGTTCCCTTGAGCAGCTAATGTGAGCTACTCCCACAAAAACATGCATTAGTCCTGGGGCTGTATACTGCCTCCTCCTGGCCGGCCGGGGCGCCCGCAGGGTTGGGGAGGATCTGGCTGGAATAACGTGATCCTTCCACGTGCTACATCTAGCCGGAGAAACCCCGCCCTGTCGAGTGAAAAGAAGGGCCGGCCCAGTCCCCAAGCACGAAGGAGCATTGGGTTTCATTGAAGGGCCCCTCCTGGGGCCGGCACAGAGGGAGAGTGGAACCCCAGGACCTGAACTAAGGAGCACTGGGTGATAAATAATGGGAAAAAATCGTGGGATAAAAATTTATAAAAAAATTAAAACCATTATTCACACATGAAGAACACATGGAACAGTGGAGAACCTTCCCAGGAGAGGCTTGCCCACCAGCATTTCTGCAAGATATCATAAGAGACTCATCTAGGAGGTCACAGCAGAACCCAGGACAACATCTAAAGCTCTGCGGGCCTTTAAATAAGGTAAATGTTCATGATTTAACAATCATGGGCAAAAATATCCTCCATACTATACCATGTTTATTTATAAAGCACATTTAAAAACAGTATGACAGCTGAACAAAGTGCTGTACAAAATAAAAAAGTATAAAAAAATCAGAGAACACAAAGGTATAGACAAAAGAGATAAAAATAAAAACCTAAATAAACCCAGCTAAAGGCTGAGCCAACCTAGAGGAGACTCAAGGGGGATTAAAAGCCACCGAATAAAAATGTGTTTTCAGACAAGACTTAAAAGTGGTGAGCGATGGGGCCAACCTAATCTGTAGAAGTAATTGGTTCCACAATTTAGGTGCCGTTGGAGAGGGTTTCTATTAAACTATTTCTGACCCTCTGAGCTATGTCTAATTCTGGACTCTAACTAGAATCGGTCTGGACTTTAACCAGGCCTAGATCCAGTTACTAGGTGACCGATCACTTCAGAGGCCTCTAACCTCTATTACTTCTCCCTCCTGGTTCTTTGGATGTTTGTCAGCTGCTCCACAAGAGAAAACAAGACCTTGGATTTGTTTTATGCAAATATAAAGGATGCATACATGTCCAAACCAAAACCTCCTCTGGGACAATCGGATCACAATCTTGGTTTTCTCTGTTCAGAATATAAACCACTTGTTCAGAGGCAACCTGTTACAAAGAAAACTGTAAGAAAATGGTCATAGGAAGTCGAAGAAGCCCTGCATCCACAGACTGGATGACTCTTTGCCAATCCCATGGAGAGGACATCAATGCCATGACTGAGTGTGTGACTGACAATATAAACTTCTGTGTGGACAACATCATCCCCAACAGAACAGAACAGTGAGATGCTTCTCTAATAACAAACCCTGGATCACCAGTGACCTGAAGGAACTGCTAAACAAGAAAAAAAGAGCCTTCAGGGAGGGAGACAGGGAATAATTGAGGAGTATGCAGAAGCAACTTAAGGTCAAGATCAGAGACAGCAAGGAGGCATACAGGAAGAAGCTGGAGAACAAACTACAGAGGGACAATATCCGAGATGTCTGGTCAGGAATGAGAAAGATCACAGGTTTTAAGGACAGTAAGAATTGGATAGATGGAAGTCTGGACAGAGCCAATGAACTGAACACATTCTTCAACAGGTTCAGTTCAGGAACTAGCTCAGCATCCCCCTCTCCTGTTCCCAGCCAAACAGACATCCCACTCTCCTCTGATCAACAGCTTTCCTGTTACACCTCGGATGTTTTATCCTTCACCTCAGCCATGGACTCTTCTAATTCCACAAGTTTGACTTCAGCCAAGTCAGGAAATGCTGCTACCCCTTTTGCCTCCCCCTCCCACTTCTCTGTCTCCAAAAGTCAGGTGAAGAGGCAGCTGGAGAAACTGAACTGGAACAAGGCTGCAGGTCCAGATGGTGTCAGCCCCAGAGTCCTGAAGGCCTGTGCAGAGCAGCTCTGTGGGATTCTGCAGCACATCTTCAACCTTAGCCTAGCTCAGGAGAAATTTCCAGTGTTGTGGAAGACATCCTGCCTTGTTCCAGTACCCAAAAGAACTCACCCATTAGTCATCAATGACTATAGACCTGTTGCCCTGACATCCCACATCATGAAGGTCCTGGAGAGACTCCTGTTGGCACCCCTGAGTAAGCAAACAAGAACGTATCAGGAGCCACTGCAGTTTGCTTATCGCTGTGGAGTTGGAGTTGAAGATGCCATCATACACCTGCTTCAACCAACCCACTTTCATCTGGACAAAGCAGGCAGCACTGTGAGGATCATGTTCTTTGATTTCTCCAGTGCATTTAACACAATTCAGCCTGATTTGCTTTGTCAGAAACTCCTGAAGACAAAGGTGGAGCCCTCAACAATCGCCTGGATCAATGACTACCTGACCAACAGACCACAATTTGTGAGACTGAAGAATTGTGTGTCAAACCAGGTGGTCAGCAGCACAGGAGCACCACAGGGGACCATACTCTCACCATTCCTTTTCACTCTGTACACCTCAAACTTCCATTACAAATCAGAGACCTGTCATCTGCAGAAATACTCAGATGACTTTGCAATTGTCGGGTGTATCAGAGATGGACAAGAAGCTGAATACAGAGAGCGTGTGGACCGCTTTGTGACATGGTGTGGAAACAATCTTCTCACCTTGAATGTGAACAAAAAGGAGATGATTGTAGATTTCAGAAGAAACATGGATAAGTCAAACACTGTTTCCATCATGGGAGAAGAAGTGGAGGTGGTTGAGGGCTATAAATACCTCGGAGTTCACCTTGAGAACAGATTGGACTGTTGACTGAACAGTGAAGCGGTCTACAAGAAGGGACAGAGCAGACTGGACTTCTTGAGGAAGCTTATGTCCTTCAAGGTTTGCAGCAAGATGCTGCAGATCTTTTACAAGTCTGTTGTGGAGAGTGTAATCTCTTCAGCCATCATCTGTTGTTGTAGCAGCATCAGAGCCAGGGATTTAAAAAGGCTAAACAACCTGATAAAGAAGGCTGGTTCTGTTCTGGGGACAACTGTGGAACGTCTGGAGATGATAATGCAAAGAAGGATTCTTCATAAAATCCCAAAAATTATGGACAACCCTGCGCATCCTCTTCATGAGACAGTCATATAACAACAGAGCATCTTCAGTCGGAGGCTTCTTCAGTTTCGCTGCAATACAGACCGCTACAGGAAATCCTTCCTGCCCACAGCTATCATCATCTAAAACAAGTCCTTAAAGAATTAATGATATAAGCTATACCAACACTTAATTTCCCTCTGGAATCAATAAAATATTTTTTAATTTGAATTTGTACTGAGTCATGGGGTTTTAAGGAAACATATAACTGGCAATCATCAGCATAGAGATGGTAGATGACTGAGTGTTTTTAAAGATTGCCCCCAATGACAGTATATAAAAACAAGACAAAAAAGCAGGGGGCCAAGAATAGAACCCTGGGGAACCCCGAAGGGGAGACACAAACACCCATCATTACACTAAAGCTCCTCTCAGAAAAATAAGAGTGAAACCAATCAAGGGCCGTCCCTTTAATGCCTAGGTTTAGGTGGGTCAACAAAATCCTGTGGACAGTTGTGTCAAATGCTGCTGTTAATACAAGCTCCATACAAGAGATCCAAAGCCAGAACCTCTGCGACTCAACACAAAGGCCTGTTTCATCTTTACCAAAAGACTTTGGGAAAACTATAGTGTTTTGATCTGGGTCTGCAGGACCAAGGCAAGGCCATTTTATTTGTATAGCACACTTTCAACAGCAGGGTAATTCAAGGTGCTTTACATGATTTGGTGATTTTAAAAAAACACATAAAAGAAACACACATTACACATGATACACAATAAAGCAAGAGTAAGATCAAAAAAAGCAAGAGAGCATGAACACGTCATACATATGACATCAAGCATTTACTCGAAGGCAATTCTAAACAGATGGGTTTTTAGTCTTGATTTAAAGCAGTTCAGAGTTTCAGCAGCTCTACACTCTTCAGGAAGTCTGTTCCAGATAAGGGGAGCATAAAAAGTGAAAGCTGCTTCTCCATGTTTAGTTCTGAGTCTAGGGATGTTTAGTAGGCTAGAGTTGGAGGACCTGAGTGGTCTTGGTGGTTGGTACCGTGACAACAGGTCTTCAACATATTTTGGTGCTAAGCCATGTAATGATTTATAAACTAGTAGGAGTATTTTGAAGTCTATTCTCTGAGCTACAGGGAGCCAGTGTAAGAACTGGGGTGATGTGCTCTACTTTCCTGGTTCTAGTGAGGACGCGAGCGGCAGCGTTCTTGATCAGCTGCAGCTGTCTGATTGACTTTTTAGGCAGACCTGTGAAGATGCTGTTGCAGTAATCAATCCGACTAAAGATAAACGCATGGATGAGTTTTTCTAGGTCGTGTTGCAACATCAGTCCTTTAATTCTAGAGATGTTCTTCAGGTGATAGAAGGCTGACCTTGTTATTGCCTTTATGTGACCCTGGAGGTTCAGGTCTGAGTCCATTACTACACCTAGGTTTTGAGCCTGATCAGTAGTTTCTAGTTGTATTAATTGAAGCTGTGTGCTGACTCTTGATCTTTCCTCCTTGGGTCCAAAAATAATCACTTCAGTTTTGTTTCTATTCAGCTGGAGAACGTTGTGGCACATCCATCCATTTATTTGGTCAATGCATTGATTTAGGGTTTGAATGGGTTCAGAGTCACCTGGTGACATTGTAATGTAGAGCTGAGTGTCATCCGCGTAGTTATGGTAGCTAATGTTATTGGTTGCTATAATCTTGCCTAGTGGGAGCATGTAGATATTAAATAAGAGGGGCCCCAGGATGGAGCCCTGGGGCACTCCACATGTGATTTCTGTTTGTTCTGATGAAAAGTTTCCTATTGAAACATTAAAGTCCCTGTTCTTCAGGTAAGATCCGAACCAGCCAAGTAGTGTACCAGAGAGTCCGACCCAACTCTCCAGTCGTTCCAATAAAAAATATCATGATCAACAGTGTCAAATGCTGCACTGAGGTCCAACAGAACCAGCACTGTGGTTCTTCCACAGTCTGTATTTATGTGGATGTCATTGAATACTTTGACGAGGACAGTCTCAGTGCTGTGGTGAGCGCGGAAACCAGACTGAAAAACATCAAAACTGTTTGTCATTGTTATGAAGCCATTTAACTGCTGAAAAACAGATTAGAGATTGGCCTGTAGTTCTGCATTAACGTGTTGTCCAGATTTTTCTTCTTTAGCAGTGGTTTAATAACTGCTGTTTTTAAAGCCTGAGGGAAGACACCAAGAACCATTTGCTCTAGTTGATGGAACCATATATTCTGCTCTGTAGCAAAAAAATCCTGAAAGAGAATATCCGACCAACAGCGGTCTTTAGGCTGAAGCTCACTTGGGTTCTGCAACAAGACAATGATCCAAAGCACACTAGCAAGTCCACCTCTGAACAGCAAAACAAAGAGAAGACAAGACCAAGATTTGAAGTCGTCTAGTCAAAGTTTGGACCTGAATGAATTATAGTTTGTGGCATGACTTTCAACAAGCTGTTCTTGGAGGAAAACCCTCCAATGTGACTGATTGAAAACAAAGCAAAGCAAAGTGGACCAAACTTCCTCCACAGTGATGTTAAAGACTCATCTGTAAGGAGGCGAATACTTCTTCACAGCTCTGTTAATAATTTTCATAAAATTTTATTTTCTTAAAACTCAAAGACGCGGGCTGTACATGAGTGAATGATTAAAAACAAGTAAAAGAAACCAGCAAGATAAAAGCAGTCTTGAAAAGGTGAGTCTTAAGCAGAGAAAGTGGAAAGGTCAGATGGGTTGCAGATGGGTTGTGGGAGTGAGTTCTAGAGAGTGGAGGCAGCAATGGAGAAAGCTCTGTATCCCTAAGTTGGGAGTTTGGTCCTGCAGGGAAGGGTGAGAAGTTTAGCATTGGAGGAGCAGAGAGAGTGGGGTGGGGGGTGGTGGTGGAGCAAGTCAGACAGGTTGGTGGGAGCCAGGTTATGGAGTGCTTTGAATGTGATAAGGAGGAGCTTAAATTGGATGCGCTAAAGGATAGGGAGCCAATGTAAGTTTTGAAGGTAAGGGGTGATATGATCACATGCGCGGGTCAGGAGGCGGGCAGCAGAGTTCTGGATGTATTGAAGTTTGGTGAGGGTTTTGGAGGGGATACCGTACGTACAGGATGCTATTGCAGTAGTCGATTCGGGATGTAATGAACACATGAATCAGGGAGGGACAAAGTCTGGCAATGTTTTTTAGATGGAAGAAAGCAGTTCGGGTTATGTGGTTAATGTGTTCAATTGAAAGGGAGGAATCAAAGTAGATGCCAAGGTTGTGGGTTAGTGGGGATTGGGTGAGGGTGTATAGTTAACAGGATTTTCTGCCTTTGAGTTAGCTTTGCTGATTTCTTTATGTGCAGAGCTCAACAAAGACCAGGTCCATCATTTATGAACCGTACTTACGCACAGATCTGTGCGTACTTTGTGCATAGGAACAATTTTACACAAAGTATGGTATTTACCATCTTGTACTGGTGCGTAGAAATGTTCCTAAATATAAGAACAGCTCTGACCATGCATATGTATATCATCTAGTGGTAGAACAGAATAACTGTAACACTGAAATACTTTTACTTTGACGGAATATTTATCTTATCAGTTTATCACCTCCGCCGAGGAGCTCATGTTGGCGTCTGTCTGTCTTTTAGCAAAATAACTCAAAAAGTTATATACGGATTCGGATTAAATGTTCAGGAAATGTTAGAAATTTGCAAGGAATAAATCATAAAATTTTGGGGGTGATCATGCATGGAGATCACATTAAGCGCTTCAGTTCAAAAAGATGTATTTCTACTTCTAAATAAAAGGTTTGCAAACTTTACTGTGGAAACTGGATGGTCCTGTTTATCGGTGCAGCAGGTTGTCGCTGTCTCCAGCATACTGATGCCAGAGGAACCGCTGATAACAGAGGGCAAAAACTATTGGTGTTAAAATGAATTTGTGTTAACTTGGACAATTTTCAAATATATGTTTCACCTTGATCTCGGTGTCTGAAATTCCTTATTTGCTCTCTCTTTAATACAGGTGTTAGAGGATGTGATGTGCCCATATATGGTTTATTGAGGGGTTTTTTTTGTATGCAAATGACTGTGAACAGGCAAGAGCACCTAGGTACACTCATGTGGGATTTATCAACAGATGATTGCACATGCATACAAGTGGCCACCGCATATTTGATTAGATTTTGACTTTTCGTACAAACATTCTAAATTTCATTCGTGGGATAGAATATAGGACAGTTTCTATGAACGTTAGATTAATGAAGGCCCTGGATCCCAAAGCTGACACTTTGACTCGCATGCTCTCTAAAGTTCAACCCGCAGAGGTTCTGCCAGTGTTCTTAACAAGAACTAGGATTTAATTCTGAAATAAGTTTGTTGCACCAAGAATTTCACATCAAGTGATTTACAAATGATTAGATTGATTATTTTCATCTTGAAGTGGTTTGTTTATTATTTTTAATAATTTCATAACAGGAAATGTGCCATCACTACTCAAATAGGCAACATGCTCCCAGCATTGTGCATTGAAATATTAGCACCACAGTAATACAAAAAAAGGACATAACTCAAATCTTATTGGAATAAGTCAAATTTCATGCTTTGATACTATCAGTGTGATTAAAGAGATATTTCCCAAGAGTTTCCACCTCAAAGAGCTCTGTTTGAATGGGTCACGTATGCAAACAGGCATAAAGAAACATTTATGTTCATAATTTAAGGTGTAAATATTCACAGTTTTCACCTTTTTCTCTCCTCTGTTCCAGCTCCATACACTATCATCACATTTCCTTTCCTGTTTGCTGTGATGTTTGGTGACATGGGTCATGGAGTGTTGATGACCTCGGCTGCCCTGTACTTGGTCCTCAGAGAGAGTCGAATCCTCGCACAGAAAAGTGACAATGAGGTATTGTTACTCAGAAAGCTCAAGCCCAATATCTACACAGAGCATCCATTAGAAACACATAAAAGTTGTGGTTTGGAATTGCAGATGTTCAACATGGTTTTTGCCGGCCGCTACATTGTCCTTTTGATGGGGATCTTCTCAGTCTACACTGGCATTATTTACAACGACTGCTTCTCCAAGTCTCTGAACATGTTTGGTTCTGGTTGGAGTGTCAGGCCTATGTTTGGTCCGAAAGGAGCCAACTGGACGTAAGTCAGCTTCTCTCTTCAGCTTCCAGCTTCAAAAATCTCTTAGATCAGCCAGATTAATTTTCATGATCTAAAATGTATGTTTTTCTTTAGCAACCTGAAAAATGTACATACTCTATGACAATGATTTTGCTTTTAATTTGTCCCAGGGTTGAGACACTTGATGGAAATGCAGTTCTACAGTTAGATCCTGCTGTTCCCGGGGTGTTCGGCGGGCCTTATCCTCTCGGTATCGACCCGGTAATCCATTGACACTTACTAAATAACTAAGACTAGAATAGATCTCTTATTGCTGTTGTGGAACACCTATGTCAATACAAAAGGTGGAATCTGCATTGATGGATCATTGATTTATCCCTTACTTAAAGGGGTCCTTGAAATCAAACATGCATTTACTTTGTGGTAGTTTAATTTAAACAGTTTGGTGTGTCAAATGTACAATACCAACAAGTCTATGCTGTCTCTGACCTGCTTTCCTATGCAAATTTGTAATTTTGTAATTGCTGCAGAGAGACGAGCCAGTCTGGGAAAAACTCTGATAATGTATCATAAGCTGTAGACACATGTTAAATTTACATGTCCCTGCCCACTTCAATCTTCAGTATGTAACTGTTGGTTATTTAACTATTAACCTTATTGCTATAGAGCCATTGATGTAAGCCGGGCAATCAGCACACAGCTCATTTAGTATTCATTAGTGAGCAAAAGAAAACCAATTTCAATTGTAGTTTCATGACTTAGCGGATTGAAGACCCAAATGCATCAAAGTGGTAAAAACAAATGATTTAATTAATCAATGAACAAGGAAAATCAGGAGAACCAGAACAAGCAGAGATGAGGGAACAGGAACAATAGACGACAGACCAGCAAGTTGTGACTGACAGAGAAGTGCTTAAATAAACTGAGGAGGTGTGAAAGTAGCAGGGAGAAGGCTGAGGACTTATTAGGGAGAAACAGTAGCAGGTGAGAGGGAGAGAGCAGGTGGAAACAATCAGTAACTGTGAAGGAAGGCAGAATGGCAAGGGAAACGGAGAGGAAGGCCAAGAACAAAGCATAAGTAAAGACCAGACAGAGAATTATCCTAAAGAGGAATGAAGTATAACAGAACTAACCTGGACAAATAATGAAAGGAGGAAAAAGCTAATAAAAGATTAAACAACAAAGGAAACAAAAGCTGAGAATGTCTAAAGATAGGAAGTGAAATAACTGAAACTCAACACAAGCGCCTAACACCATGACATGTAGGGCTTTATTATGGGATGTATTTGGCCATTTGTCAGGGCTCCTGGGCCGTTTTCAGCACCAACAAAGTTTCATATGTTATATAGAGGCACAAAGAACTGTTTCCAATTGTCAAAATACGTTTTCCTAGAACCCCTTTTAATGCCATTTAAAACACAATTTGGTCAAATTCTGTTATCACTAGGGCTGTCAAAATTAATGCATTAATACGGATCGATTAATTTGTGGAATTAATGCTATTAATTTTTTTAACGCAATTAACGCATGCACAGAAGGACCTGCCCTGTTTACCCTACAATTAAACCCGCGCTGCTTTCAGTGCTCGCTTGTCACGTAAACAGCATGACAACTGTTTGATAACTGCAAATAATAACAGAGGGGACCAGGGAGTGATGTAAAGGTACGGTGTTGATAAACAAATAATCCTTCTAGTAGTCAGAAAATTTCAATTAAAAAATACTTAATTCCTCCCAGAGAGAAATTCTAAGGATGGCACAGGTCTGTGCGCGCTTCCCCCAGGAGCAAGGTGCGCATGCACTGTGTGATTTCTGTCATATTAGGTGTTATTATTGCTCATATTATTTAATTTTTCAAGGAGCTATTGTAGATCCTGATGGCTGTAAGCAGGAATGATCTCCTGTAGCAGTTTGTGTCACAACAAAACTAAAGAAGCCTCTGACCGAAGACACCGTTGTTGTAGGATAGTCCCATGAAGAGGATGCTCAGGGTTGTCCAAAATTGAATAAGAAACTTTCAGCTTTACATTCAGAAAATGTTAACCAGTTAGTTTGCCTTAGCAACTAAAAACTTAATAGGTAAAAAGCTCCACGTGTAAATGTGATAGTGGAATTCAAAACAAAAGTTCCAAGCATCTCTCCTGTATTTCCTTAAAAAAAAGAGCAACAGCTTCCGGTTTCGTCCTTTATTTACACCAAAAATGTTACTTTTTCGGTAATTAGATTAAAATGTTTAATCATTTGACAGCCCTAGTTATCACATAAGCAAACAGCAGATAATGACAAACATTTTTGGTTAAAGAAATTATGACCCAACACGTGAGTTATTATATTTTGATTAAAATTCAATTCAGCTTATTTTATTCACCACAGATGTCATCTCAAGGCACTTTAATAGAAAAGTCATTACAGTACAATCAGTTAAAAAGTTTTCTATGCAAGCAGATTGCATTGAGTCATTGACTGGCAGTTGCATTCCGTTGATGCAGACTCCAACCACAGCAATCCCCAGGGCCACCTAAACCAGCTGATAGGCCCCGGGGCAGAGAGGCTCAGTAGGCCCCCCCCACCCACGGCCTATATATATGTGTGTGTTATATACGGCTCCTATATGTGTGTATAGATAGATAGATAGATAGAAACACTATCTATCTATCTATCTATCTATCTATCTATCTATCTATCTATCTATCTATCTATCTGTCTGTCTGTCTGTCTGTCTGTCTGTCTGTCTGTCTGTCTGTCTGTCTGTCTGTCTGTCTGTCTGTCTGTCTGTCTGTCTGTCTGTCTGTCTGTCTGTCTGTCTGTCTGTCTGTCTATCTATCTATCTATCATAGATAAATAGATATGCTGAAAATTAAAAATATATTATCAAAGCCAACATATCTATTTTATTTTTGTATTGAACACCATAAAACATATAACAAAGTAGTGAATACCACCATCACATCTGCATAAACATCAAATAGTGATGACAGCAGAAACAAAGAACAGCAGCTAACAAGTCAGTGCAAGGACCTTCTCTTTAAAGAAGGCAAGGCAAGTTTATTTGTATAGCACAATTCATGTTACAGGACAATTCAAAGCGCTTTACATAAAACATCAAAAGCATTACAGCAGGGTGCAGAAAAAGCAAAAGTACAGGAATAAAAAGCATGATTTAAAATGGAAAAAAAATCGATGTTAAAAGAAGCCGTGCAGATTTATAACTTAGAATAAACGCCTAAACAAAAGCAGCTGATAACAGGTTGTTGTGCATCATGCGCACACACACACACACACACACACACACACACACACACACACACACACACACACACACACAAACATACACACACACACACACACACACACACACACACACACACACACACACACACACACACACACACACACACACACACACACACACACACACACACACACACACACACACACACACACACACACACACACACACACACACACACACACACACTCCTTTCAGCACCATGGGCAGCAATATGGCCAATGTGTCATCAAGTGCTTATTGATTTACATTTAACCTGTTCCACCCCACAGCCCCGCCGCCGGGTCACTGTGGGGGAAGGGCGGAGAGAATGTCCGAATTTAGTTGACCTGTGGTCACTGATTGCTAAGCATGTCCTATCATTATAAACCCTGAATCTCAGCTAAAGACTCATATAAATATTTTTTGTGACCTCCAAACCCAGAAAAAATAACAAGCAACTAAAAGAGCAGTTGTGCTATTTTGCGATTTTTTTACATGAACACATTCAACCGAATCTATCGGTCACCCTGCCGAACAGAACCGAGCAAACTTTGCCTTCCCTAAAAGCCAGCATCTCACAGATTCTGAAGCTGCAAGTTTCATCATGCTACGTGCACATTTCAGCAAACGAGCAGCAAAATAAGCCCAAGAATACGTACAGCATCTGAAAAACAAGAGCATACATTTTTCCTTACCTTTGTTTTTTCCATCATGAAAAGAATAATTCACCGTGATATGACTGTATTTCCAGAATAACTAAAATACCCAGTGTGTATTTAGAAAAGAAAAAGTGAAAAAAACCAAAAACCTGCTGTAGAATGTATCCAAAAATCTCCCATGTCTCGCTCCTATCGGCTGCTCCTCCTCACCTGCGGTAGGTTCCCTGCTGCGCGGGCTGCTCCATGCCTACAGATGCTGCTGCTGCTGCATCCTCCTCTCTGCCCTCTGTGTGTCAGAGAGCGAGCTATGTCCAACTTCTTTAGCTGACTTAAAGAATTCTGTCAGCTTAGGCATTTTCTTTCTTATTTCTTTGTCTCAAAGCTCCTTCTCACGAATCGCTTTCCTTTCCTGAGCACTGCTCTCAAATTTCTTCCCCGACATTTTTCCACGTTTCTTTACATGTAGATGACCACGCCCTGAAATTGTCTAAATTGTTTGATTGGTGAGCTCATGGTGCAATGTGAACTTTAGAGGCCACGTGGGTGAAGTAGGTCACTTGTAATTTGGATCAATCAGCAGGATTAAATTAGCATATAAGATGAATGACAGAAAACCTGATAAGTAATAAAACGTTTCTTTTGGGGTTTTTTTTTTACCTGAAATGATAGGCCCCCTGAGCGTCATAGGCCCCTGGCAACCGCCCCGGTTGGCCCGTGCATTAAGGCGGCCTTGGCAATCCCTTATACTGAGCAAGCATGTAGTTACAGTGGAGAGGTAAAACTCCCCTTTTGAAGGCTCAAACATTTGACCAGCTGTGTTGTGTTTGCAGATTTGGAATGTTGCTACCAACAAGCTGACGTTCCTGAACTCGTTCAAGATGAAGATGTCGGTGATCCTTGGTGTCATCCACATGCTGTTTGGAGTCTCTCTGAGTCTCTTCAACCACCTGTATGTTTTACTGTTCACCTATACAGTAGATGAAGATACATGTTTTACACTGATCTATTTTCCTCAGTATGTTTCTGGTAGATTTTTCCTTGCCATGAATTATGACATCATTATATGCACAAATACTTTTTCGCCCCACTGTATGCAGACTGGATAAACTGGGTGCGGTCTTAAAGATATGAGGTCAACCAGGCGAGGGGAGTATCACTAATGCCAATGGATGCTAATCTGTTTAGAAGATTCCGGAATTGCGCCGCTCAAGGTGGCAGCATGTTGGAGTAGCTCTGTTACTTTGGTTCATATTTTTTTCTTTTTTAAACTTTAATTCTTCCATTTCTGGTAGAAACATTGTTTTTGTGGACAACTGTTCTCTCTGGTTTTGAATGCTGTGCAGCTGGAAGGATTTTTGCTGATACTTTTTATTTTTGGACATTTGTTATGATGCATAACCATGGCAACAAGGTGGTTTACAACGGGCAGCAGCTGATTAACATCACAAAAGCTCAAATAATACCTCAACTACAGCCACAAAACCCTGATGAGTTGAAAAGAAGACGCCATAGATCCAGAGCATCCTCTACATCAGACTTGTCATACAACTACAGAGCGCCTTCAGTCAGAGGCTTCTTCAGACCTGCAGACTGCTACAGGAGATCATCCCTACCCACAGCCATCAGCATCTACAACAAATCTTTGAAGGAACTTGTATAATGAGTTACAACAACATTTAATTTCCCTTTGGGATTAATAAAGTAATTTTGAATTTGAATTTTGAATTTGAATTGAATAAATTAATATGAGACTGCAATGAAATAGTACTATCAAATCAAACTTTATTTATAAAGCGCTTTTCATATAAACACTGCAACTCAGCGTGCTTTACAGATTAAAATGACCCCACAGAAACGACATTCCCATCCCTCCCCCACAGATTTTAAAAGGATGATCACAATTATACCCCCCTCCCCCTAACCCATCCCCCATGAGCACACACACTCACCTCCTGAGTGGAAATCCTATTTAAACTGGATAAACTGGGTGCGGTCTTAAAGATATGAGGTCAACCAGGCGAGGGGAGTATCACTAATGCCAATGGATGCTAATCTGTTTAGAAGAATATTATGAGAAATGGTGTCAAATGCTGCACTGAGATGGACAAGGCTGAGAATGGTGAGGAGACCAGAATCAGCTGCCATCAGAAGGTCGTTGGTGATGTTTACCAGAGCTGTTTCTGTACTCAATCTTGGTGTTCTCTGGCAAATGCCAAACGGGCTGTAAACACAACCCCCACCTGTGGACGTCGGACCCTCATACCACCCTCATGGAATCTGTTTCTGACCATTTGAGCAGACACACGCACATTAATGGCCTACTGGAGCTCATTTTGCAGGGCTCTGGCAGCAATCCTCCTGTTCCTCCTTTCACCAAGCAGAGGTAGCGGTCCTGCTGCTGGGTTGTTGTCCTCCTACGGCCTCCTCCACGTCTCCTGATGTACTGGCCTGCCTCCTGGTAGTGCCTCCATGCTCTGGACACTACGCTGACAGACACAGCAAACCTTTGTGCCACAGTTCACATTGATGTGCCATCCTGGATGAGCTGCACTACCTGAGCCACTTGTGTGGGTTGTAGACTCCGTCTCATGTTACCAATAGAGTTAAAGCACTGGCAGCATTCAAAAGTGACCAAAACATCAGCCAGTAAGCATAGGAACTGAGGAGTGGTCTGTGGTCACCAGCTGCAGAACCACTCCTTTATTGGGGATGTCTTGCTTATTGCCTATAATTTCCACCTGTTGTCTATTCTATTTGCACAACAGCCTGGGAAATTGATTGTCAATCAGTGTTGCTTCCTAAGTGGACAGTTTGATTTCACAGAAGTGTGATTGGCTTGGACTTACATTGTGTTGTTTAAGTGTTCCCTTAATTTTTTTTAGCAGTGTATATACAGTATGTAGTGCCAACTGTAAATCTGATGTTGATGATGTTTTCTCCACCTTACTACTCTGCAGGTACTTCAAGAAGCCTTTGAACATTTTCCTGGGATTCATCCCAGAAATTGTCTTCATGTCCAGTCTGTTTGGGTACCTCATCCTGCTGGTCTTCTACAAGTGGACAGCATATGATGCTTACACCTCTAAAGATGCTCCCAGTCTGCTCATCCACTTTATCAACATGTGTCTCTTTAACTACAACGACCCTACCACCAAACCCCTCTACGCAGGCCAGGTGCTTCTCCCAGATTCACTCACCCTAATCCTCCTCATTTTTACTTTCCGTTTTCAACGTTTTTTGTAAACAAAATAATTAAATAATCAACTATAAGGTCTAGGGTTAGAGAGCATCAGTATACAGGTGCATATCAAGATATTAGAAAAGTTAATTTAATTCAGAAACTAAGTTTAAAAAGTGAAACTCTTATACATTGAAAACACACCAGTGTTAGATTTCAATGTGTTAATTTAGCTGATTATGTCCTCCAGTTTATGAAAACCCAATATTATGTTTCTCAGTTTTTAAAATATTACCAAAAAAAATGTAATTTAAAAATGCTGTTTTGACCTAATCATTGACTATTGTTCACCAGACAGTGATGGACAGCCTCAACAAGAACGATGAGGCACAAAAGCTCTTTTCACTAAAGTCACTGCTTGCTCACAGAGTGCTGTATTTAAGCTTATTAATGAAAAGTTGAGTGGAAGGGAAATCAGCGGTAGAAAAAGATGAAGCAGCAACAGAGATAACTGCAACTTTGACAGTATTGTAAAGCAGTCCATTTAGGAGTTTGGATGAGGTTCACAGATTGTGGACTGTATTTGGAGTCCGAGCTTCAAGATCCACCCCATGTCCAGTAGATGGGCTACAACTGTCATATTTCTGAACCAGAGACACCAGAAGTGTCTTACCTGGAAGGAGGAGAAAAGGACCAGACTGTTTTTCAGTGTTCCAAAGTCCCCTTCAGACACTTCATCTGGAAATCAAGGTCCCAGAGTCTGGAGGAAGAGTGGAGAGACACTTGGTGGAAGTCCAGTGTGAAGTTTCCACAGTGAGTTATGATTTGGGGTGCCAGGCCATCTGCTGGTATTGGTCCAATGTCATGCTTCCTTCTGCTGACAAGCTTTATGGAGATGTTGATTTCATCTTCCAGCAGGACTTGGTACTGGCCCACCAAAGATACCAATAAGAATACAAGAGGAGGACGACACACACCAAGGTTATCGCCTTCATGCCATCTTGCACTGATGCAGGATTTATTGCATTTTCCACTAAAATACATTTTTGGGTTTTCAATAGCTGTAGGCCATGATGAAAGTTAACAGAAATACTGTATAATAAAAGTAGTTGTTGGTCACCATAAAAATCTAATTCATTAAAGGCTTAAATTAAAGTGTCTTAGTGGAATTAAAGCAGCAGCTTTATATTGTATACTCTCCTAAATCAAGCAAAAAGGTCTGTTCTGATTTTACAGAACATATAGCTCTATCTATCTGTGTTACCCTTAGATTCTCACATCATACCTTGGACTGAAGAACTCTTTGGACAGTGATGCTGCTGCGCTTTAATCATATAGCTGACAGAATTTGGTTCTTGTTGTATTTTAATCTTCAAATCAACAGAAGAATCTTTAAACTGCCCCTGGCATGAAATTCCCTGCGACGTTTAGGCCCTTTCTAGTCACTGTCTAAGTACCTTAATACTGTATCAAAGGATCGTTAGCCGTAGCTCAGCCTTATTGTAGAATTGCAGCCCCTACTAGGAGGCCCTTCTGTTAGCATTAGCACAGAACGACCGAGTTTTGGTGGAAATATAATTAGTTAGGCCTAATTATATTGTGTGTTGAACAATAATCTGTTTACAAATTACAGGCCTAATAAAATATTTGATCATCCATCCACACATCCATCCGTCCTCATTATGTCTCTAGCTTCACCACGACAGTAATGGCTCAGTTATCGGCTACTCTAACTATGTAATGGCGTTTCAATTTGATCCGGAATCTGATCCGGACAGCGAGGCACCTGAGGACGAAGCAGAAAGGTAGAGGATGTCTTCCACAGGTGATCCAGACAGACGTGCTGCATGGAGGGAAGGGGCTGTGTGTGTGTGTGTGTGTGTGTGTGTGTGTGTGTGTGTGTGTGTGTGTGTGTGTGTGTGTGTGTGTGTGTGTGTGTGTGTGTGTGTGTGTGTGTGTGTGTGTGTGTGTGTGTGTGTGTGTGTGTGTGTGTGTGTGTGTGTGTGTGTGTGGTGTGTGTGTGTGTGTGTGTGTGTGTGCATGTGTGTGTGTGAGAGAGAGAGAGACGTGAGTGACAGAGAGACAAAGAGAGAGCAGGGAATGAATATGCTGCGTGTTTTAAATAGCGTAAAAAAGAAAAAAACGAAACGCAATATGTGATGATCGGTGTTAATTTTTTATTTTTGGTCGGTGTTGAATCTGTGGCGGTCAGAGTTTAATCTGTGGCGCACCACCACCGATTCGTCATGTGTGGGAAACACTGGTATAAAACAGCTGAAGGACATTAATGCGGAAATATACATACTTCTATAGGGACATTTGCTGGTTCACGGAGAGTTGGTACTGATCCTGGTAAAAGTTTAAGACAATCTGCGAATCCACTGCTGTATTGTCCCAAGTTAATAAAACATTCGTCAGAGAAATGTTTTCCACAAACAACCGCGCGCTTCGGGAGTCAGTCGGGTACATTCCCTGCATAAATAAAGTCCATCCACAAGCTTTTCAGTGGGGAGGAAGTGGGGAGGACAGTGTTGATGCGTTCTGGACTCCATGCTGTTGTTTTGTTGTTTGCCTTTTACCGTAGCTCTCGTTGTTTAGGTTGTAATGCCCGCCGCAGGGGGAGGGACTTGGAGAGTGTAGTTCAGAGAAGGGGGTAATTGGCTGGATCTCAGTGACGACATATGCCGAAACGTATGTGGTCATATGCCGAACTGCAAAACAGCCCGTTTCTGAGTGCTAATTTAACTATGCAGGCAGACATACCCAGGGACAAAGGAAACACTAATCAGTCGTTTTAACCCCTTGAGGGACATAGGGAGGCTGGGGAAACTAACAAATATGACCAAAAACTCAAAAAAAGCAAATTTCATCCCAGGGGCCCTTTAATATTCAAAAATCTTTGTATGGTTTGTCCTTGCTGGCTGACCCTGGGAAAATAAACACATCTCCTATTGGTTAAGAATATTTTCAAGAGTAAGTTTGGTGATCCAGAGCTTTAGAATAAAGTCATTTCACTCAGAACAGTCATTACAGTTAGTGCACTTGATTTGAATCTATTTCCTGGAAGCTTTAGCAAAGAAATAACACATTATTTCTAAGTTAACAGTTATTGTACAAGGAGTGGATATGAACTTAGATTTATGTTATAGTTTCTAATTATGGTGGCTGAATTTTTCAAACATGCTTTAGGTGCTGCTGTCATGGTCTTTGGATTTTTGTGTAGCAAGTTTGAGTTTTTCCTTCCACTTGGTTTTCTTCCCCTTTTTACCCCAAGGTGCCCTCTTGTGTTGCTCCTCCTGTTTGTGTCTTAAGTTAGTAGTTTTCCTTCAGTGTAATTATATTTTTGTATTCTGGCACTCCCTGGGTTCTGTAGATGTTTTTCACCTTTGTCTATGTTCACCTTCCCATTTGTGTTTCCTTTATCTCTTTATTTAATTCCTCCTTCTGTTCTCCAGTATGTCCTTACGTTTCCCTTAGTTTCTTAAGAATCCTTTCTAGTTTCTTTAGAGTCTTCTGTCCCCTAGCCATTCTACCTTCCATCCCAGCTGCTAATCACTTCCACCTGCTCACTCCCCCTCAGCTGCAACCGCTTCCCTTAATTAGTCCTGCTCCTTCTCTGCTCCACTCTTCACTCTCCTCCTCAGTATAAATTCGGTTCTCATTCAGTTACAACTCGCTGGTTCGTCCGTCATTCTTCCCTCTCTGGTTCCTGCCTTCCCTGTTGCCCGTCTGGTTCCTGTTTCCCCATTTGCTGCCTTTTGATCCTCCTGAGTTTTGTAAGTTCCCCTTCCTTGTGTTTTTGTTATTAAATCATCTTTTGGATTTTGCTGCATTTGGGTCCTCCCTTAACCTTCAAAACATGACAGAACGAACCAGCCCAGTGGACCCAGCAGCTATTGGTCTTCCAGCCCTTTACCAGGCTGTTAGACACCACTTGGACATTGTGGGCACTCTCAACCCACCATGGGTTAGAGTTTCTGCTGCAGAGGAGGTAATGGGCTTACTCAGGCCATGGAAGCTTCTGTTTTCGGAGCTGGGCTTGACCGGTTTCTGGGCCGAGGCAGAATGGAACCGCCAAGCAGCTTTTGCCCAGACGTTGGGAAGACCACCTCGACCCCAGTCTCAACTGGGCAGCTCAGGACTAGTCCAAGAGGACCTCCAGCCAGCAGCTTCCGCCTCCCCCAAGTCACGCCGTAAAAGGCGACAGAAGCAGGCCATGGCGGCCTCCCAGCGGACTCCTGATTCCACAGGGGGTGTCTGGGTGGACACGCCCCGGGCTCCTGTCCCCGCCGGGGGTGTCTGGGTGGACACGCCCCGGGCTCCTGTCTCCGCCGGGGGTGTCCAGAGGGACACGCCTCGGGTTCCTGTCTCCGCCGAGGGTGTCCAGAGGGACACGCCTCGGGCTCCTGTCTCCGCCGGGGGTGTCCAGGGGGACACGCCTCGGGCTCCTGTCTCCGCCGGGGGTGTCCAGGGGGACACGCCTCGGGCTCCTGTCTCTGCCGGGGGTGTCCAGAGGGACACGCCTCAGGTTCCTGTCTCCGCCGGGGGTGTCCAGAGGGACACGCCTCGGGCTCCAGACTCTGCCTCGGGTGTTCCAGGGGACACGCCTCGGGTTCCTGACTCCGCCGAGGGTGTCCAGGGGGACACGCCTCGGGTTCCTGACTCCGCCGAGGGTGTCCAGAGGGACACGCCTCGGGATCCAGTCTCCGCCGAGGGTGTCCAGAGGGACACGCCTCGGGATCCAGTCTCCGCCGAGGGTGTCCAGAGGGACACGCCTCGGGATCCACTCTCCGCCGAGGGTGTCCAGAGGGACACGCCTCGGGATCCACTCTCCGCCGGGGGTGTCCAGAGGGACGCGCCTCGGGCTCCTGTCTCCGCCGGGGGTGTCCAGAGGGACGCACCTCGGGCTCCTGTCTCCGCCGGGGGTGTCCAGAGGGACGCGCCTCGGGCTCCTGTCTCCGCCGGGGGTGTCCAGAGGGACGCGCCTCGGGCTCCTGTCTCCGCCGGGGGTGTCCAGAGGGACGCGCCTCGGGCTCCTGTCTCCGCCGGGGGTGTTCCAGGGGACACGCCTCGGGCTCCAGACTCCGGCGAGGGTGTCCAGAGGGACGCGCCTCGGGATCCTGACTCCGCCGAGGGTGTCCAGAGGGACACGCCTCGGGTTCCTGACTCCGCCAGGGGTGTTCTGAAGGACATGCATCGGGCTATTGGCTCCGCCCAGGGTGTCCAGAGGGACACGGCCGTGAGTCCAGCGCCACGTCGTGGTTCTTCAGCGCCACGTCGTGGTTCTTCAGCGCCACGTCGTGGTTCTTCAGCGCCACGTCGTGGTTCTTCAGCGCCACGTCGTGGGTCTTCAGCGCCACATCGGCGTGGGTCCTCCAGACCGTCCTCTTGCAGGTTCCCACGCCACAAGGTTCTGCTCCGCCGCCGGCCGCCTCGCCTCCTGGTTCCTCGTCGCCGGCCGCCTCGCCTCCTGGTTCCTCGTCGCCGGCCTCCTCGCCTCCTGGTTCCTCGTCGCCGGCCTCCTCGCCTCCTGGTTCCTCGTCGCCGGCCTCCTCGCCTCCTGGTTCCTCGTCGCCGGCCTCCTCGCCTCCTGGTTCCTCGTCGCCGGCCTCCTCGCCTCCTGGTTCCTCGTCGCCGGCCTCCTGGTTCCTCGTCGCCGGCCTCCTGGTTCCTCGTCGCCGGCCTCCTGGTTCCTCGTCGCCGGCCTCCTGGTTCCTCGTCGCCGGCCTCCTGGTTCCTCGTCGCCGGCCTCCTCGCCTCCTGGTTCCTCGTCGCCGGCCTCCTCGCCTCCTGGTTCCTCGTCGCCGGCCTCCTGGTTCCTCGTCGCCGGCCTCCTCGCCTCCTGGTTCCTCGTCGCCGGCCTCCTGGTTCCTCGTCGCCGGCCTCCTGGTTCCTCGTCGCCGGCCTCCTGGTTCCTCCTCGCCGGCCTCCTGGTTCCTCGTCGCCGGCCTCCTCGCCGGCCTCCTGGTTCCTCGTCGCCGGCCTCCTCGCCTCTTGGTTCCTCGTCGCCGGCCTCCTCGCCTCTTGGTTCCTCGTCGCCGGCCTCCCGGGTTCCTGCTCCTTCGTCGCAGGCCTCAGGACTTTTACCTTCAACTGTTTTGTTTTGTTTTCGACTCTTACCCTCCTTCCGAGGCCCCCCTCCACCCACCCTGGTTGGGTGTGTTTTTTGTTATTTGGTTTTGGACTCTCGCCCTCCTTCCGAGGCCCCCTCCACCCACCCTGGTTGGGTGTGTTTTTTGTTTTGGACTCTTAAGGGCGTCTGGTATCCGCCCTTAAGGGGGGGGTTCTGTCATGGTCTTTGGATTTTTGTGTAGCAAGTTTGAGTTTTTCCTTCCACTTGGTTCCTGCCTTCCCTGTTGCCCGTCTGGTTCCTGTTTCCCCGTTTGCCTTTTGATCCTCCTGAGTTTTGTAAGTTCCCCTTCCTTGTGTTTTTGTTATTAAATCATCTTTTGGATTTTGCTGCATTTGGGTCCTCCCTTAACCTTCAAAACATGACAGCTGCTGCCATTATATGCGCATACTATAGGAGTACATTATCAGATACAAGGTGTAATCTAATGGCATCTGCTTACATGATCTGTGAGGGTTTGAGCTGGCCGGGCATGTGGACGGTTTTTCAGTTTTCTAAAAATGGGGTTTATTTTCCAAAAATAATTAAGTTAAACAATTAATACAGGGCCCTTAGAAGAGGATGAGTGAAAAAACAAGTGGAGCCATCGTAGTGATTTAACCAGAGGTGGGTAGTAACTAGTTACATTTACTTGAGTAACTTTTTTGGAAAAAAACAAAAACATTTTAGGAGTAGTTTCACTGCACCATACTTTGTACTTTTACTTGAATAATATTATTTTGAATTATCGCAATATTATTATGAAGTATCGCTACTTGTTGTTGAGTACAATTTCTGGGTACTTTACCCACCTCTGGATTTACAGTAACAAGGCCTCAAACTAACAGTTCAAAGAAAATAAACTGACCTAACACACAGTAAAGGGGACTTAAATACTGGTTGATCAGACCAGACGGAAATGCTGGAGAGGGGAAAGGGATCGCCTATTTATATTAACAAACAAAAAAAGAACTAAACATTCCGTCAGTTTAGGAATCAACCTAAATAAATATAAAGTTAACCAAATAACCAAATCACGAAGCAAAATAACTTCTAGAACATCTAGTAAATCACTCAGAGAGCACAGACCTCCGCCAGGCTGCTCAGTCCAACCCCCAAATTCCAATCACTTGTTCCTTTTCCCATTGCAGACATTTCCTGAAAGTTTAATCAAAATCCGTCTTTAACTTTTTGAGTTATGTTGTTAACTAACAAATAAACGGATAAACCCTGGAGAAAACCTAACCTAAGGTATTTAGATTAAATGAATCAAAGGTCCTCTCCCATGGTGGAGCTGTGAATGGTATCACCCAATAAGCAATTCTTGGACCAGAGTGTGCAAGTCAGAGATCTTTGTGTCCTCCATGATTTCAGCCCTCTTTCCAATCTCTCTTTTTCTTTGGTTAGCGAGTAATCATTTCTGACGTACTTCAGGATCTGAATTTTCTGTTTTTTTCCAACGTGTCCTGTCTAGCAGTATGCCAGGAAGAAGCCCAACAGATTTACTTTCACAAGTGGAGCATTGTGGCTTTCACTATATTGCTTCACCTAATATATATGTAGGAAAAACTTTATTAGAAATAGCTTTGGTTTTATTTCAGATGCTATGGACACAAAGACATAAAAAAATAAAAACAATTTACAGACGTGGCACAAAAACTTAAAAGTGAAAGATTGAGTTAAGAATAGAGGAGAGGAAAAAGGATAACTAGAATACAAGAAAACAGCCTAGAAGTGTGCTTCTACACCTGCAGAAAGAGAGAGAGAGCTTCCAACAGCTTGTTGACTTGTTTCTGCCACCTCTGTAGACGGGGATCCAGGTGTTGCTGGTGCTGATTGCCCTGGCATGTGTTCCCTGCATGCTGATTGTGAAAACCATGGTGCTTCGGCGTCAGCACCTGTGGAAAAGGCATCTGGTAAGTGACCATTCTTCCACCTGTATCTTCATCTAGCTATATGTAACGGTTTATTACTCTCAATTTTACCTTTCTCACTCTTATTTTGTCACTCATTTCAATTCATATTGTGCTGTATAAAGTGAATGGTTGTGTTAAAGTCTGCCTTTTGAGCCTTTGGTGGTAGGTTTGTCAGAGAAGACTGGCGGTACCCTCAAAGCTAACCATTTGGTCATTTTAGTCTGTTCTTCAGACCTGAACAGATTTTCTGTCTAAAATATTAACAAATGTTCCAACTTCATGCTGGAAAGAAACAGAATATTCAAACTTTTTCCCTCCTATTCATAAGAACACATTAAATGAACAGTTCACTTTGAGTTAGTCAACAATTACTGACTCCCACTTACACCATCCATCCATCATCTGAACCCGTTGCGGGCGGGCTGGTGCCTATCTCCAGCATTCATGGGGCGAGAGGCGAGTTCACCCTGGACAGGTCGCCAGTCCATCGCTGGTCCCACTTACACATTCAATACATTTTAGATGTAATGCTGTCATTTTCAATAAATGAGAATAGTATTCATTTAATTTCAGTGGATATTATTATTAGTAGATATATTCAGTAGACATGGCTGCACAGTGGCGCAGTTGGTAGCACTGTTGCCTTGCAGCAAGAAGGTCCTGGGTTCAAATCCTGGCCTGGGGTCTTTCTGCATGGAGTTTGCATGTTCTCCCTGTGCATGCGTGGGTTCTCTCCAGGTACTCCAGCTTCCTCCCACAGTCCAAAAACATGTTAGGTGAATTGGTTGCTCTAAAATTGCCCTTAGGTATGAGTGTGTGCGTACATGGTTGTTTGTCCTGTATGTCTCTGTGTTGCCCTGCGATGGACTGGCGACCTGTCCAGGGTGAACCCCGCCTCTCTGGGGGCTGGAGATAGGCACCAGCCCCCCACAACCCTACATAGGATGGACGGGTACAGAAAATGGATGGATGGATGGATATTCAGTAGACATTACCAAGTGAAACACATTATCTAGATTAAATGCACCCAGACAGCATTTATTTCTGGTAATTATAATGATTTTCTGCTTACAACTAATAAAAACCATTTATGATAAGAATATTACATCAGACCAAGAAAAAAACTATTTTAATGCAGAAATGTGGGGTTAATGAAAAGTATGTTTAAAGCCTGCTTCAAGGTTGTTCTTTTCAAAAGGTGCTTTTAATCAGACAAATCAACCTCCTCAGAACACATCTTCTAATTTATTAAATATGACTGTGTGTTCTTTGTTTTGGATATGGAATGTTCAGAAATTACTTTATCAATTCCCAAATGGAAACTTTATCCTTTCAGTTAATAAAAAAAATCATTTGTCACTTTTTCTTTTATTTGTCTTGTTTTGGAAGGCAAAAACCATCTCTGGAGGTTTTTTCCCTTATTTCTGTGACCATTACTGCTCCCATTCACTTTCAGCAGCAGGCATATCTGAAACCATTTAAAAGATCGCTTAGAGGCATATTAATCTAAGTCAAAATTCTGAATTCTTAAACTAAAAGAAATACAAATACAATATGTAATTATTCTAGAATTTGACATTTTGAAATGATGTTGGTTAAAAAGGATTTCTTTTTATACAGCGAATGTGAATATCTAGTTTCAACTACAGAAATAGAGACATGCAGAGTGAAATGTGTTGACCACAGTTAGTCCTTCTCTGCCTGATTAACCCTTCCCAACGTGAATATTCAGTCGAAAACCAATCAGAACAATATGCTTTAGTTTAGATGGTGGTGGCAGATGGCCGCTCGTACTGAGCCAGGTTCTGGTTCTGCTGGAGGTTTCTTCCTGTTAAAGGGGAGTTTTCCCTCTCCACTGTCGCTACATGCTTGCTCAGTATGAGGGATTGCTGTGAAGTCAAAAAGACAACGCAGGTAACCGTCTGCTGTCGCCACATGTTGGTCCAGAGGGAGTGTATGCTGCAAGTCAACTGACTGGATGGAATCTGCTGGGATTCCTTAGATACAAAACTTTGAAACTAATTGGAATAAGGAACTGAAGGATTAATTTAAATGTATGGATGATTGAATTGAAATGATTTTTCTTATAAAGTGATTTGAGCTGACTTGGTGCTATATTAATAAATTGAACTGAACTGAATTGAATAGTTTGTTATATGGGTATTCACAAAAGAAGAAGAAAAAAAATATTTGCTAGTGGTGATCTCGTGACCACCACTAGCAAAACAATGTGACATTATAAAGAAGCACTTCTCTGATTGTGTTCATTCATTCAACTGGAGAATGACATGCTATCATTTACATTGTTTAATCATGAGGCCATTTAGGGCCTTCTTTGGACAGCTGATGGTTGACTGCTGACACTGCTTTCATTCTTCCTCAATTCTGTCTTCACTTGTCCTCCATACTTTCTCTCATGAACTATACTGTTTGATTGTTTTACTGTTTACATTTAATAATTTTCATCACTATTTTATTGTTTATGCAAAAAGCTACATTTGCATAAACAGAATGGATGCATTATCCATTAGACTTTATCTGTGTTCAATCAATGAAATTATGTTGCCCTTAAAAATGATTATGCAACCTAACATTGTCTTTTTTTAAAGGGTGGTCTGCTACAGTTCCTTTTCTATATTTGTCTTTTCTCACTGTTTGGCCATCCTGTTTCATGTAAACTGAGGAGAAAGAATTCCTTCTAAGGCTTGCTTTATGCTAGACACAGCTCTTGTGGCTTTTGTATCTAGTCACAGAAGAGGGAAGAAACCCCTGCAGAGAATCTAGAGCAGTCTTTAGAGCAAACAGGGGTGTCCTCATCATGCACCGGACTCACCCAACAGGGCACACAGAAGTTCGGAGGGGTGCGGGTGGGCAACGGACCCACGGAGGACGAGGCTGGCATTATGGACCACGACCAGCTCTCCCAGCACTCTGACGAAGGAGATGAGGTGAGCTCATTTCGGAACATACAGAATATTTATATGCAAAACAAAAGATTTATTAGCAATACAACATTTGGCATTACAAATATGCAACAGTGCTTGTTTTGTCTGAAATATATTTGCCTAATAAATCACATTCTTGCTGTTGTGCAATGAGGGTTAAGCTGGAAAAATGTGAAAGGAGGATAAGCAAGACACATATAGATTGCACAGATAAGAGATAAATTTTCCATTGCAGAAACATGAACAAGGGTGTGGTTTGCCTTGGAGCTAGCAAGAGGAATTTCTGAATCTACCACACACTTATTACTGTAGTATCTCAGAGGGCTGGTGTCTCTGTGGTTTTGGATGCACACAAACGTAGACTACAAATTACCAGTAAGGATATTTTTAAAGGTGTATTAAACTCAAGTCACATAACATATGGATATTGAGGTATTTATTCATCAACCCGCTCTTTCCTGCCATAAACATGTTTCAAAGAAGCATCGATTTTAGGACTGGATTTTGAGGACAAAATACTTTAAATCAGATGATCTTCATTCAGCAGCAGACTCTGGCTCTGTCTGAAGCTCTCATTTAACATCTGACCTAATTTAGCCCTGTGAGATCTAAGGTTCAAAGCTTAGAGAGTTTTTACTTGATTCATTCTCTGCTCTTAATGTTTAATAAATCCTATATATTTCTCTTGTCTGACTGGGAAGTTCGTTTTCAACATCTGACACAGGGCTGGGCCAAATATTGATTATATCCACTTATTGAATTTTTCCATTTTTGAAATATCGAGAATATTACCCCCCCCAAATGTTAAATATTTACAAAAATAGGGATTTGTTTTATATTGTGATATATCAATATTGATAATGTCTGATCTTTTCTCTTTATTGCCCAGCCCTATTCTGACACACCCAGTCTGAACTACAACAGCCAGAAAATTATTATTTAGGTTTGGGCTGGCTTTTTTATGTTCTCTTCTACAAAGCTTGATTTAAAGTTGTATGAGTCACTATCTTTTTATCCTTGAACTCCTGCCCTAACCCCTTCTCCTTTCCTTACTTTCAAGCATTCAGAAGAAGAACCGGTAAGAGCTCGGGTTTTGCATCTTCTCAGCATGTCTGAAAGCTGCCTCGCCCAGTTTGATTTATTAGTTCTAAATTCCAGTCTGTCTTTTGAATGTGCATTATTAGCTCATATGGAGCTTTTTCCTTATAGGTGCAGGTACGCATGTGTTGGTAATCATGAATGTTTATGTTTAAGCACGCAACACTGAGTTTAGTCGTTTTACTAAACTATAACAACTAAGCAAACAAAATCAAGTCTGGATGAAGAATTTACTCCTCACGCCCTGTCAGCTGTATGGCAGTCTATAAGCATTTTATCTTCTAGAAAGAGCTGAAACTAAATTCATCAGAGGTGTTCCCACTTCTCTGTATAATGTAAATGGACCACTCCCTTTTGTTTTGGTCATTTTTCTCACTATTATTACTGCTCGTTGTTGTGTTGATTTGCCATTTCTGCTCCAGCGCTGACTCTGTGAACTCTGTGTTTTTAAAGTCTAAGGACAAAAGAGAACTTTGTAAAGAGGAAACAAAGCAGGTTCCAAGCCAAAGTCAGCAATGTTAAGTAGACCAGTGACCCCCAGTGTTTCCTCTTTCCTGGCTGCTTTTAAACAGGAAAAGATAGTCTTGATTTAGGATGGAAAGAACAGAGGGACCTTGTTGGTTTCTCAGGATACAATAGCTGTGATCCTGCTGTGGAAAAGGATGAAATGAAACCAAACAAACTGCTTCACTCTCTGCTTTCAGCTCCATTATGTTTAAATCTCCACTACCGGTAAATAAACAGCAACTTTTTAGAATAAGTTATCCATTTTAATAAATGTTAATAAATTCCCATTATATGTACTATTTTAGCTGTACTACTGTGCTATTATCCTTATATAAATGTTGAATTACTTCTCAAGGTCTCCTCAAGAACAGAGAAATGTGTTCTTGCGCCCATTAAGTGGCATCGTTCTGTTCTTGCAGTCCTGGAGTTCATGTAGCTTTTTTGGGATCCCTATTATAGGAAGAACTTTTTTCTTGCATGGTGTCAGAGAAATATGAAGTGGGGTCACTGCAGTGGGAGAGACTTCCTGGCAGTTCTGCACGTGGGTTCTTGTGAAGCGTGAAATATACTGGCTCGAAAAAAAGTTTGTTCTTGTTCTTGCAGCCCTGGCAGACAAAGCAAATTTTACCATTCCCGTAGAGTGCAGGGACAAACAGAGACTGCAACGTGTGGTACACAATGCTGAGAAGGTGATTGGCTGCAGACTCCCATCTCTACATGACCTGTACACCTCCAGGACACTTGGGCGTGCAGGTCGGATCACAGCCGACCCTTCTCTCCCTGGACACAGACTGTTTGACCTGCTCCCCTCAGGCAGGAGGCTCCGGTCCATTCAGACCAGAACTTCTCGCCATAAGAACAGTTTCTTCCCCTCTGCTGTTGGACTCATGAACAATAACCCTAAGACTGTTCCCACCACCCACT
This sequence comes from Valencia hispanica, assembly GCA_963556495.2. Taxonomy (NCBI): domain Eukaryota; kingdom Metazoa; phylum Chordata; class Actinopteri; order Cyprinodontiformes; family Valenciidae; genus Valencia; species Valencia hispanica. The sequence goes on along the minus strand of OY747721.1, from coordinate 45,832,357 downwards.
CTGTTTCAGTTATATGACCCATATTGTGTTTTTTTTTTTTTGCACCTGTTTGTTCTCATATGTTTGCACAAAGTAGCGCAGCAATTTCATTTAAATTCAATTAAAGGGTTATCTGACTTAACAACAGTTACAGCAACAAGATTGTCCGCTGGAACAGCCCCCACTGCATTCACTCAAGTTTCTGGAACACTTGAACCTAAAATTCCTCTTCCTAAACATTTTTCGGGCAACTCTGAAGAATGCAGGCCCTTTATCACCCAGGGCTCCCTGCATTTTGAATTGCAGCCGTACTCTTTCCCCTCAGAACAATCCAAAGTGCCATGTCATCTCATTACCTTCTGGGCACAAATATGTGGAACAGCTGAATGAGACAATGACTCGTCCATCTGTAATTCCTTCACTGAGGAACTTAAAAGAGTTTTTGACCCTATGCGCCCTAAAAGAGAGGCAGCTCGTAAATTATTTACTCTCCAACAAAAAACCAGACCAGTTAACAAATAAATTATTGACTTTCACACTTTTATGTCAGACTGCAAGTGGAACCCTGAGGCTTTACTGTATTTGATGCATTTTATCAGAGACTGTCGGAAGAAATAAAAGATGAGATTGCTGCCAGAGATCCTCCAAAAGCAGAAAGAGCAGCTAGCCAGGATGATTCATCTCAGAATCTGAGAGAGGAGGAGAGAGAAACTCAGGAGTAATCAAGTCATATCTTTTTCATCTACTTTTGGCTTTACCCCTATGCCTGCCACAACTTATCTTGATTCTGCTACTAAGTCTCCAGAGGAACCAATACAGATTGGGCATACAAGGTTATCTCTGGAGAAACGAGAGAGAAGATTCCTCCAGCACCTCTGTTTATGTTGTGGATGAAAGGATCAAAGAGCTGCCCAATGCCCAATAAAAGCCATGGCTCAGTAAAAGTAAGAGGAATGTTGCTGAGCCCTATTTCTAACCTTAAAGATTTTCCCACTCTGGCTTGCTGGCTGTTTTCCCTCTTCCTTTGTTGCTAAGGAGGTTCCAGTGTTTATTGACTCAGAGTTTATGGATCTTGAAATGGCTAAGGCACTTAATTTCTCTGTTTTGCCTCTGGAAAATTCTAGAGATGTTTACGCTATTGATGGCCATAAAATTCATAGTGTTACTCTCCAGAGAACCCCTGTCTCCATGATTCTTTCAGGCAACCATCAAGAAGAACTTTCATTACTCCTTAAACATTCACCTGACCTACCCATCCTTTTGGTTAATTCCTGACTTAAGAGACATAACCCAGTTATCAACTTGGTCAAAGGAGAGATTCTTAGCTGGAGTCCACTCTTTTCATCGATGTGTGTGTTGGAAGCCTGATCTAGTACTAAGAATCTAACTGAGGACATCTCTGTAAGGTCCAATTTATCTTTGGTTTCTGCTGGCTACCATGATTTAAAGAAAGTATTTAACAAGTCCAAGACCCCCTGACTACCTTCTCACAAGCCTTTCGACTGCCCAATTGAATTGATTCCAGGATCTACTCCTCCCCGGTGCAGATTATCTTCCCTGTCAGGCCCTGAAAAAGAAGCTATGGAGAGTAGGATCTCAGAGGCACTTAAGACTGGACTCATTAGAAAATCCCCTTTTCCTGCCGGAGCTGGATTTTTTAAGTTTATTTTTTGTAGAGAAAAAGGATGGTTCCCTCCGGCCATGTGTTGATTATAGGGGTCCTAATGACATTGTGGTTTAGAACCACTACCCACTTTCTTTAATGTCTTCACAAAGACTCAGGTTAACCAATGCTCCAGCACTGTTAATGGCTCTTGTTAATCAGGTGGTCAGGGATATGATCAACAATTTTGTGTTTATCTACCAAGATGACTTCAAATGCTTCAGAATCAACTTTATATTAAGGCAGAGAAGTGTGGATTTCATTCCAAATTAGTCTCGTCTCTTGGTTGGTCATCTCCCCAGAGGAGATAAAGATGGATCCTCAGAAGGTCTTTTCAGTCACTGATTGGCCCACACCCACCACCACCAAGGAACTTCAACAGTTCCCTGGTCTTGCCAACTTCCACCACCGATTTATCCATAACTTAAGTTCAGCAATAGCCCCTTTACATCAGTTAACATCATCCAAGGTTCGTTTTTTGTGGACGAAGGAAGCTCAAGAGGCGTTTGATGCTCTCAAATCATGTTTTACATCTGCACCTGTTCTACGCTTCCCCGATCCTTCCAGACCCTTTGCTGTGGAAGTTGATGCCTCTAATACAGGAATTGGCGCTATCCTGTATCAACGTTCTGCTATTGTTGCTAGGCGTCACCCATGTGCCTTTCTGTCTCATAATTTATCCCCCTCAGAAAGGAATTATGAGGTAGGCGACAGAGAACTGCTGGCTATCAAGTTTGTCTTCGAGGAGGCTGTAATGATTGGCCCCCTCAAGCCAGTTAGGGGGCAGCCATCCATTTGTGGTATCAGCTGATGACAAGAATCTGGAGTACCTGAAGACTGCTAAAAGATTCAATAACCGCCTGGCCAGATAGAATGTTTTTTAACCATTTCAACTTTACATTGTCTTCTCACCAGACATTGTCGTCAAGGTCACAAGAACATCAAACCAGATGTCCTGCTCAGAGTATTTGAAGGTGCTGCCCAATCTCCAACCCTTTTAAACTTCTGAGTACATCTTACCTTCATCTGTGTGCCTAGAGGTCACTAAGACAACCCTTGAGAGACTGGTCCCTCGAAGCCATCAAGACTCTCCTCTTCCACTTCTGTGTCCTAAGTATCACCTCTGTGCCAGAATCCCTAATTTCCAAAGTACCTAGTTTCCGCCACAACTCTAAACTATTCTTTCATCCAGGTATCACAAAGATCACTGCTATCGTACAGTCCAGGTTCTGGTGTCCAACCCTCCGAAAGGATACCAGAGAATTTGTGGCAGTTTGCCCTGTGTGTGCTAGAAGTAAGCCATCTCAACAACCTTCCGCTGACCTCCTGCATCCTCTGTCCATTCCGCATCAGCCTGGTCACACGTCTCCATGGATTTTGTTAGACCATCCTCCCTCTGAAGCAAAGACTGTCCTGCTGATAATTGTTGATCCCATCTCCAAGATGGTTCAGCTGGTTCTCTTGACCAAATTACACACAGCAGCTAAATTGGGTAACATTGTGGCTCAAGAGGTTTTTCAGCTTCATGATTTTCCTTGAGACATTTTCTCAGACCGTGGACCCCAGTTCATTTCCAGATTCTGGAGTGAGTTCTACTCCCTGCTTGGCATCAACATCAGTCTATGTTCTTGTTTTCACCCACAGTCAGATGGTTAGACCGAAAGGATGAAACAGAAGATTGAATTTAAACTTTGTTTCTTATGTTGTGACAACCCTACCTCCAGGGCCAAGAACCTTCCCTGTGTAGAATATCCCATAAACGGTCTGCCATCTTCTGCTACTGATACAACATTGAACAGAAGGTATGGCTTTCTACCAACGACCTCCTTCTCAAATTTGGCACACTGTTTTGAGTGACCGTTTCCTAATTCCAAGATTTTCAACCTAGTGGCTGTTCGTTTACAACTTCCTCTTTCCATGAGAGTTATTCCAACTTTCCATGTTTCCAAGGTCAAACCAGGTGTCTCCTCCAGGTTAAGCTCTCTTTCCAAACCCCCTCCACCTGCCCGGTTCCTCGCTGGAGGTTCTGTCTTCACTGTTCGGCAACTCCTCCCGTCTAGCCGTTGGGGTCGTGGGATCCAGTACTTGGTGGACAGGAGGGGTTATGGGTCTGAGGAGAGGTCTTGGGTTTCTACTCACTTTATTGTGGATAAGTCCCTCGTCCAGGATTTCAATCGTCAACATCCTGATCAGCACCATGGAACGTCAAGAGGCGCCCCTTGAGGAGGGGGTAATGTCATACTCTGCCCTGTTTCTATCATTTTTCCCTCTTTTCCTTTGCTCACCACCCCTCCCCTGCCTGCTAATTAGCTCATTGTTTCCACCTGTGCTGTAGCCTATTCAGTTTGCCGCTCGGGGCGAGATAGTCTGTTGCCACTACCTGTCGCAGCTTTCAAACATTTATGTCTGACTGATAGTGTACCTGACCTCCCCTTTGTTTACTTGACCACTGCCTCTGCCTGATCCCTGGTAACTGAGTTCATTTTTGTGCACCGACCCATGCCTTGTTTCTAGTCTCTGATTTCAGCCTCACGTAATCAACCACCACCTTCCTGCTTTTTTGGAACATTTTTCTGTGGAGATCAGTTCAGACAGAGAAAGTTTCTTTTCTCTGTCCTTCGGTGGATCATTCCCTGGTAATCGGACTCCTCTCTCTCTCTTGATCTCAGGAGTTCCAGTAAAATCCTCAGCGGACTAACGCTGAGAAGCTGCCTTTTCATGTACATGCCCTAGGCTTACTTGACGCTGAAACAATATTTTCTGTAAATAAAACTTTTTATTAGACCCTTCTGATTTGTGGTTTCTTTTAGGTCCAAACCGTATCAAGATCTTTTTAGTATACTACACTGAAGTTCTAACAAATACTAGAAGAAACCATTCTAATAAAGTAGAAAAAGTTTGGTGTATCTCCTGTTTGTACAGGCAAATCACTGCATGTAGTATCTGCAGAAGCGGGCTGTAACTAGTTTACTCAGTTACATTTACTTGAGTAACTTTTCGGGGAAACAATTACTTTTAAGAGTAGTTTTACTACACTGTACTTTTTACTTTTGCTTGAGTAATGAAATTATGAAGTTTTGCTAATCTTACTCGAGTAAAAGTAAGGGATGCTCTACCCACTGTGAGTAAATTCATTGAATGTAAAACACACATTTTAACCACTAATTCACCAGACAAGGACGCAAGCCTTGAGACCTCTGGTTTCAACACAAGCTCTGTTTTTCTAATGTTATTTTCTATCTTTTGAGGTTGTTGCATTAAAAAAAATAAAAATGTGTAAACACGAGTAGACACCATAAATTGTCACTTGAAGTACTTTTTTACCTTGTTCTAAGATATATACAGGATATACATTAACTACTGTAAGTAGTGGTAAAGAACCTCTGCGTTATTTTTGACCGAGACTTGACATTTAAATCCCATATTAAACAGGTTTCTAGGATTTCCTTCTTTCACCTCCGGAATATCGCTAAAATTAGAAACATCCTGTCCAGGAGGGATGCTGAGAAACTAGTCCATGCATTTGTTACCTCTCTGAGGACTGTAGCCTTTGCATATGATGTGCCTGCTCTACCACTGAGCCATGTGACGCCCCAGATATAGAATGTTAACAGAAAACAGATTCTGTTTTTCTCTCTCTGTTATGTTTATATTTCTCAGGCTACAAATGTCACAGCAATAGCTCCAAAGCAACTCCCTTTGCTAATAACTGTGGCAAAATACTGTCTTTTTTTAACATAGTAACAGTTTGAGGCAAAGTTTTCAGTATGAGCCAGAAACACAGCCGTGTCGTTATGACAGCCTGTTCCAAGAGATACTGAACATGTGCTAGATAATGTTCTGATTTCTCCTATGCAGTTTAACTTTGGTGATGTAGCCGTCCATCAGGCCATCCACACCATAGAGTACTGTCTGGGATGCATATCAAACACAGCCTCCTATCTGCGCCTCTGGGCCCTCAGCCTTGCCCATGCACGTGAGTGACGCTTTGTAGACTGCATAACTATGGCACCACCAAAAGTCATGCCAGTGTATTCCATGGTGAGCTCTCGCATGTATGGCAAATATTCGGTATCAAAAATAAGGCATATATTAATGCGTTTTAATCCATAAATGATAGGATACACAGTTTTTTATGCCCCAACGCGTTGTAAATAGCAATGCGTGGTGACGTGAATAACTCGGTGGCGGTTTATGCATATTTTATTGTCAAGAGGCTGTCCTTTTAGTGCTCAGCCACTAGATTTTAGGGCATTCCCAGTCAGTACACTGCAAGGGCAGACACAACCAGAACATCCCTGAGCTTTGGGAAATTGGCAAAGCACATGCATCTACCATTCTGCTTCGGTCTTAATCACCTGCAGTTTATCAATAACGTTTGGTATGACATTCAGCTCATTCTATTTGCTATTTTTCTACAGTAAAACATCAGTCATCTTTTACAGGCAATTAATTCTATGTTTGAAAATATAATACATTTGATTACACATACACAACCTACAGATTTAGTTGTGTCTGCCTTTGCACTGTACTGATTAGGTCAAATGCTCTTAAAATCTAGTGGTTGAGCACTAATAAGACAGCCTCTTGATGATATAACATGCATAAAATGCCACCACATTATTCACGCCAACGTGCGTTTTTTATGGGATCGGGCGTTATTTACGTCAGTGTCTTGCAATTCACAATGCTTTAGTGTGTAAAGAAACAGCGTTTCCCACAATTTACAGGTTAAAACATGTTAATTTACGCCTTATTTTTGATACTGATGGCTTGCCATACACACAACCAGAAAACAGCCGCTGGAAAGCGCTTGCACATGCGGAATACACGTGCGTGACCGTTGGAACTAATTAAACGCCTATATAACGCAACAACGCCCCACATATTCTAAGCATTCAGACGTTCTATATTTTGATGCTAATGTTGTGCTCCTGTTGTGCCTGCAGAACTGTCTGAGGTGCTCTGGTCTATGGTGATGCACTTGGGTCTCTCCTCTCGCAGTGGCGGCGGCTTCTTTGGCTTGTCAATCATCTTCTCTGCTTTCGCCACTCTCACTGTCGCCATCCTGCTCATCATGGAAGGACTGTCAGCTTTCCTACATGCCCTGCGTCTGCACTGGTCAGTACACATGTACAGAGCAAACACAAATCCCTTGGTATATTTTATACCTACAGAATAGGCATATTACATATGAAGTAGCAACAACTAGATTAGATGTATGTTAAGAGTGATCTGATCCCACACTGACAAAATACAAACACACATCAGTTTAGATCAAGCAGTTGTTCATCAACCTTTAAAAGCACCTAGTCTTACACCTGACTGTGTAAAAAAGTGCAGTATGAAAAAAGTTTGATTGAAGTGTCATCTCTAAGGTAATCTCTGCTAGTTCCACAGCCTTACATGCAAATGAATAATGTTAATAACATGAGATAGTCTAAATTTAGTTTACAAACTGACTGTGTGGGACGCCAGGGTGGGATCAGAAGCAGCCAGGCTGAGCTTCCATCACCTCCTGGTACCACCATCACACCGCTATTTTAACTTGTACCAGAGTGTGTGGAATGAATGATAGGGAGGGTCATTACAGCATACCAACCCTCTGAGATACAGCTGTACACAGATACATATTCGTATGCATTGAATAGGAGTACTAGTAACAATGGATATACACAGGAAGGCCTGAAATACTACTGGGATCTCTCCAGGCACATACTTGAATCATCAGTGTTGGACACCTTGTGAGGGTTTTTTTATTTAAAAACAAAAAGGGTACCTCATATTGAATTCTCTCATAGTCTGTCATTCAGCTCTACAGAGGTCTGGTAATCTGCCATTCATTTCATTCAGGTGTGTTGAAGAGATGCTGGTAAAAGTTAACGGCTAGTAGCTTTTCAGGATAGAACTTGGATGCCCCTGTCCTGTGAATTATCCATTCACTGTCTATACCAGAGGTCACGCTAACCGAATATTTTCCAAATGTGACTTTTTTTTTATGGTGAAGGCCATCTGTCATTTTGACAGATTAGTATTCACATGTCAGACCACTTGGTGCAAATACACAGACATTTTCAACACAGAGTACAGGTAACTAAACCAATTCTAAAAAAATATTTAATGAGAGCATCTGAGTATCATCTGAGACCTGGACTCAAAGCATCTCGCTAACCAGGAGCTGACAGCACGTTGTAGAGTTACCGAGGCTTTGGAGTGCATCGCTCCCTAGAGCCCAGTGTCGTGCCAACCACCGGTGCAAGCTGCAGGATTTCCTCCCACTGAAGTGATAGCTTGTGGGTCCAGAAATGGTTTGTTCAGAGAGTCTTTCTGACTTCTGATCCCTTCAACTGAAGAAATGTTCCCTTATTTCTTTTTTTGTGTAATTTTTTATTTTCCCAGCTTTAAGAAATTTACGTACAGATGCACCACAATTATTTTTAGTCTTGGAACCAGGATGTTGCCAATGACCTAAATTATATTTCTCAACACCATATCTCTTTTATTTTATTATTATTATTTTTTACAAAAAATATATCACAGCGGATGCAAGATAACAACTGAGAAGACCAAAGGGCTCACAACACCTGGGTGGTGGAAAGAAAAACACAAAACACCACCAACAAAAAACCAGACAAGCAGTGTCCTTCCGTCATTCTAACATATCTTATCTCCAGGCTTTCTGTTAGTTGTGTTTAGTTAGCTGATGCTACTCGCTGCTGGAGCAGTCATGTTATTCGGATGTCTTGAAATATGGAGGACTGCCCCTGCCAAAATTGACAATAAATAAATAAATGTGGAAATACAATTGAAAATAAAAAAATAATTGTGGAAATAAATAATTGTTTATTTCCCAATTTATTTATTTCCACATTTATTTATTTATTTCTACATTTATTTAATTATTTATTTCCACATTTATTCATTTATTCCCACATTTATTTATTTATTTATATTTCTGTCCACATTTATTTAATTATTTATTTCCAAATGTATTTATTTATTTCCATGTTTATTTATTTACTGAAGTGTATTCTAATATGAGCCAGTTTCTAACTGGCTCAAAGCCTGATTCGTCAGCTCCAAGACTCCATTTACACAAACCTGGCTCTGTAATACTGTGCTAGCGGCGGCTGGCTAACCTGTGTGTCTGTCACAGAGTTGAGATACCCAGCCAACAGAGGAAAAGGAAGGTGCTTTAGGTGGTGAGGTGCTGGGGCGCAGGGTTAGCAAGTGAAGGCTAAACCTCCCGGTGTAGCTTCTAGCTTAGCTAACGCAAAGCTAGAGGATAGGTAGCACCTCAACACCGAGCGCTCAGCCCGCCTTTGTTTGGTTTCACAACCACCTGTCCATGTCTCCAGGGGCGTCACACCCTTGGGGGATGTGGGTGTTTTAAATGTGGAAATAAATAACGGTGGAAATAAATATAGCAATAAATAACTAAATGAAGAAAAAAAATGTGTAGATAAATAAATAAATGTGAAAATAAATAATTAAATAAATGTGGAAATAAATTTAGCAATCAATAAATAGTTGTGGAAATAAATAAGTAAATGTGGAAATAAATAATTAAATTTGGATTTCAATAAATAAATGTGGAAACAAAATATAGCAATAAATAAATAAAAGTGGAAATAAATAAATAGGTAAATACAATTGAGAATAAATAAATAAATATGTGGAAATAAATGACACATTTTATCATGTATCCATCCATCTTCTTCCACTTATCTGGGGTCAGGTCACGGGGGCAGCAGCTTAAGCAGAGAGACCCAGACTTTCTTCTCCCCAGCCACTTGTTCCAGCTCCTCGGGAGGAATCCCAAGGCACTCCTAGGCCAGCTGAGAAACATAGTCCCTCCAGTGTGTCCTGGGCCTTCCCCTGGGCCTCCTCCCGGTGGGACATGCCCCGAACACCTCACCATCCTGACCTGATGCCAGAGCCACCTCAACTGACTCCTCTCAATGTGGAAGAGCAGTGGCTCTACTCTGAGCCCCTCCCGATGACTGAGCTACTCACCCTATCTCTAAGGAGAGCCCAGACACCCTGCGGAGGAAACTAATTTCAGCCGCCTGTATCCGTGATCTCTTTCTTTCGGTCACCACCCAGAGTTCGTGACCATAGATGAGGGTAGGAACGTAGATTGACCGGTAAATCGAAAGCCTCGCCTTTTGGCTCAGCTCTTTCTTCACCACGACAGACCGGTATAGGGCCCGCATCACTGCAGACGCCCTATCAATCCGCCTATCGATCACCCACTCCATTTTCCCCTCATTCATCAACAGATACTTACACTTACTCCCCAGATACTTACACTCCTCCATTTGGGGAAGGACCTCATCAGCGACTTGTAGAAGGCACTCTACCCTTTTCCGCCTCAAGACCATTGTCACGGATTTGGAGGTGCTGATTCTCATCCGAGCCGCTTCACACTCGACTGAAACCGAACTCAGCGAGCATCTGTACCACATTCCGCTTGGCCTGCCGGTACCCATCAGCTGCTTCCGGGATCCCACAAGCTAAAAAGACCCAATAGGACTCCTCCTTCAGCTTGACAGCATTCCTCACCGCCGGTGTCCACCAGCTGGTTCGAGGGTTGATGCTGCGACAGGTACCGACCACCATGCGGCTACAGCTCAGCCGCCTCGATAATGGAGGCACGGATGGACACGGCCCACTCGGACTCAATGTCCTCCGCCTCCCCTGGGACGTGTTGAGAGTGGTGAGAGTTGAAACTCCTTCTGACAGGAGACTCTCCCAGACGTTCCCAGCAGACCCTCACAACACGTTTGGGCCTGCAATGTCTGTCTGGCATCCTCCCCCACCACCGGAGCCAATTCACCACCAGGTAGTGGTCAGTGGACAGCTCTGCCCCTCTCCTCATCCGAGTCTCCAAAACATGCGGCCGCAGATCAGATGAAATGACAACCAAGTCGATCATCAAGCTGCGGCCTAAGGTGTCCTGGTGCAAAGTGTACATATGGACACCCTTATGTTTGTATGGACAATCCATGACGAGCACAGAAGTCCAACAACAAAACACCGCTCAGGTTCAGATTGGGGGGGGCCATTCCTCCCAACTACACCTCTCCAGGTCTCACTGTCATTGCCCACGTGAGCATTGAAGTCCCCCAGTAGAACAAAGGAATCCCTAGGAGGAGCACTCTCCAGCACCCCCTCCAAGGACTCCAGGAAGGATGGATAGTCTGATCTGCCGTTCGGCGCATAGGCACAAACAGTCAGAACCCGTCCCCTCACCCGACGGGTATAGGCGTCCCCCCGTATAGGCACCGAGATGGAGGGCAATAAGTATGCCCACCCTAGCCCACCTCTCAACGTTGGCAACTCCAGAGTGGAAAAGAGTCCAACCCCTCTCGAGGAGACGAGGTACCAGAGCCAGAGCCATGCGTCGAGGCGAGTCCGACAATGTCCAGTCAGAACCTCTCAACCTCGCACACCAGCTCCGGCTCCTTCCCCTCCAGAGAGGCGACGTTCCACGTCCCAAGAGCCAGCTTCTGCAGCCAAGGATCGGACCGCCAAGGTCCCCGCCTTTGGGCACTGCCCATCCTACATTGCACCCGACCCAAAACTAAATGGGTAAATACAATTGAAAATAAATAAATATATGTTGGAATAAATACAAAATTTTATCATGTATTTTCACATTTATTTATTATATTATTTTATTTCCACATTTATTTATTTATTCCCTGAAGTATATGAAAATGAGGTGTTCATCTATACCACTGGCCTACACCATGATTAGCTACAAGAACCAGTGTCAACCAATCAGCTCTCTAGGTATTCAAACAAACATTTTGGCTCTGCCCTGCCTGGGTCTCCTCTGGTAGTACTGGCCGCTCTGTGAGAAAATGACTTCTCTACAGGACTTGATTGTAGATGATTGTAGAGTTCAGAAGAAACAGGGATAAGTCAAACACTGTTTCCTTCATGGGTAAAGAAGTGGAGGCCGTTGAGGAGTAGAAATACCTCGGAGTTCATCTGGACAACAGACTGGACTGGAGGCGCAACAGTGAAGCCGTCTACAAGAAGGGACAGAGCAGATTCTACTTCTTGAGGAAGCTTAGGTCCTTCAAGGTTTGCAGCAAGACGTTGCAGATCTTCTACAAGTCTGTTGTGGAGAGTGTAATCTCTTCAGCTGTCATCTGTTGGGGTAGCAGCATCAGAGCCAGGAACTTCAAAAGGCTAAACAACCTGATAAAGAATGCTGGTTCTGTTCTTGGGACAACTGTGGAACATCTGGAGATGATGATGCAAAGAAGGATTCTTCATAAAATCAAAAGATTATGGACAACCCTGAGCATCCTCTTCATAAGACTATCCTGCAACAACGGAGTGTCTTCAGTCGGAGGCTTCTTCAGTTCCACTGCAACGCAGACCGCTACAGGAAATCCTTCCTGCCCACAGCCATCATGATCTACAACTCCTTAAAGAAGTAATTGTATGAGCTACAACAACACTTAATTTCCCTCTGGGATCAATGAAGTATTTTTGAATTGAATTGATTTTGAATCTTCTTTTCCCTGGACATGTCCGCTTTTTCGGTGCTGTCCGTGGCGTCCTCCCCGAGCTGCAGCTCATGTTTACCAGATGTCAGCCCAAATTTAGCTTTAAGTATGAAACACAAAGGAAATATCCTTCATTCCATCCCGGTCGCGACTAATGTGTGACGGAGAGCACCATACTCATAGCTAGCTGATTATTTCCTGTGTATGATAGGTGGCAAACGCTAGGCAAAATTAAAGTTCTGTATTAAATTGACAGTGGAAAAAAAAGACTGGAGTATACACTTTAAGTGTCTTTGGGAGAATGCTACTTTTTATTTTCTGTTACTTTGAATAGAAAAATAATACGTATTTTCTCAGAATATAATTTCAGATTTTTGTGTAGTTTTTGTCCTGTATGGGTTAAAAAAGGAGCTATTATTGTTATAGGTTTATTTTCTAATATACAAGATGAATTATTTCTATTTAGATTTTAAAGTCATTTCTGTAATGGTCTACTTGTAAGATCTGATCTGAAGTTTATTTTATTATTCTATCCAACCACATAGAGCAGGAACACATTAAATATTTAAGCGAAAAGTCTTCTTTAACTAAACAGAATATGATTGATGTGTTTGAGGATTGAACCAAGTTTCCTCTTTTATCAAAATCAAATTAGGGTCACTCTATATTAAATTCAAGTTGCCAACACACGTTCCTTTAGCTTTCATTGAAAATATGACCTTGGTATGATTATGAAACATATTTTGGAAATGTGTTGGTTTAATTTGTGGTTTCAAATAAATAAAAGACAGGACATCAATTGGTTTGGATACTTCAATTCTGTAAACTTGATGGATTTAAGAGTAGAAATTGGTCATGGAAGGAATGAAGAAAAAACCCTAAATGGGGTAAAAATATGCAACTGAAAGAATCGTATTATAACCGAATCGAAGCACCGGAATCGGAATCAAATCGAAATTGTGAGGCACCCAAGATGGAACAGCCCTACTAAGCAAGAATTCTGGCACTCACAGACCTGTTACTTCTTCTTTAAAAAGCCCTTCTATCCTCTGCTCGTTACCTGTATTAATGGCTCCTATTTGAACTTGTTAACTGTATAAAAGACACCTGTCCATACCTTCAAACAGTCAGACTCCAAGCTTCACCTTGGCCAAGACCAGAGAGCTGTTGTAATGGCAAAAAATAGTATCTCAGGGTTTCCATTATAAAGACGACTTGAGTCCAAGAAGGCGTTTAAGTATTTAATTCAAACATATCTGGCCAGATACGGAGGGGACAGAGTTACTCGTGCATCACCCTAACCAACCTTTCTAACTAACCGCTTAAATAGTATTCCGCAATCATTGTTTATCTCTGTAGATGTCTTATCCAACGTTCACGCCCCGCCTCCAGAGAACTGCTTCATGCGAGTCTTATATCAATGCATAAAGCAGCTCATCCGAAGGCCAGACTGTTATCTTACTGCCCCGGCGTCTGTCTCTCTGGTGACCTGACACATATAAGCTGGGGTCTTCATTTCACTTCACGTCTTCACTTCATTTCCCTCTGGGATCAATAAAGTATTTTGAATTGAATTAGACAACTTCTTCAGACCCTGCTTTTCCAGAATCTAATTGATGTTGCAATAAGGATTATCTTTGCAACTACCTTAGTTAAAATGGTTTTACTCAGGACACAGTTTATTTACCTAATTAATATCTCTGCTGCTGTTATTTGCTCCTCTGTTTCTTACAGTTTATTCTCTTTTAACTCCTTGAAAAAAAATAATACATTTATTCTAAATGCACAATTTTAAAACCTGTACAACTGTAAAACATCTCTAATTCAATTTATCCAACTCAGTTGCACATTCAGATTTGAGTATGCCACTTCTATTTTAATAACAACGATGTCAAGTAACCTTTTTACCTGTACCTGATACTCTTGCTTAAGAAAGACACGTTTCTTCATTGCAGTTTCTGTGTAGGACTTGAGCTATACTTTATACTCTACCGGAGTAATTATCTATTTGCCAACTTTTTACCTCTGCTCAGTACTTTAGACTGGTTATATTTTAAAATTAGCCTTGTTACTCCTGTTTCATTTAATCTTTTATTAAAAGGAACACACAAAAAAACCCCACAAACATTAAAAAGTGTTGCAACTGAATAGAATTTACTGCGGTTTGATAGTAGGTCTCACATTTATTATACTGACACCCTGTTGTTTTTATGCGATCTATAGCATATAATGCACACAGGTGTTAACTGAATATTTTCCACATTTGTCCCGTCTTTAGAACAGTGACTGAAATTCTGAATCTATTTTTATCATCATTTGTCTTAATGAAGTAAACAAAATTTTAAAAAATAGAAACCAAGTTAAACCCCACTGTGTGTGAAGGTCACACCTGTTGGCTTAAAGATTGCACTAAATGCATAATTTTCACATATACCATACCACTTTATTTATATAGCACGTTTATACACAGCCAAGGCCGACCAAGGTGCTGTACACAAGAACATCATATACAGCTGAAACAGGTAGCCTAGTGTATCCCAAATGCGTCCTTATTATTTAACATTTTTATTAAACATTACTATCATTAAGTAAAAGTTCTTTTTGGTCGAGGTATGACTAAAGCTTTATTCTTTATCATTTAATGTTCTAATCCTAAGTTTGCTTTATGATTTCTACCTCCTTTGTGTGAATCTAAATTTATATACGGTCTATGATCTAAATGCTTCTATTATCTGTCACTTTGCTGCCGCTACAGCAGAAGTTCCCCTTCTTGGGAAAATAAAAGGATTATTCATGAAGTTAAGCATTACCGTATTTTAATTTGGAAAGCTCAGGTTTGAAACAGGAAGTGGTTTTGCGCAAAAAACAAACAGTTTGACTAACCTGGACTCGTTAACATCCCGGAAGTAACTGAAAACTCAAAACTAAACTTTTTGTCAAAACAAGTCCTTAAGTTCCTATTTTTAGACTTCCAGCCGCAGAGCGCTATTAACGCTTCATCAGTGTCGGGATCTATGATTGTTTACAACCAGAGAATCGCAGCACATCGGTCGTAAGAAAGAAGCTTGTGGCTCAATTAGCTGATTAGGAACAAGAGAATCATATTAAATCTGCAACGGACTTTATTTCAGATCATTTTTACCACATTGTAGTTAATAACTCCCTGGCTAAGATTAACCTTAGAGTTTTTACCTGCGTTGTTTTCTATTCGTTTTCTGTAAATTACTCAAAAGACTGAAATACTTTCATACTGCTACTCGCATCTGTATTAACTGGAGTTGGTTTTCAATATATCCGATTTTAACAGTGCGTTTTCCGTGTTATTTCTATTTACTGCGGAGTAGGCTACGTTTATCAAAAGTATTAGTTAAACATAGAAACCATCGTTCATCTAGTTTATTGCTGAATTGCATATTTTCTCATAGAACCTTAAAAGAACGTTTTCAAGCTAAGGTTCCCGGGCCAAACGCGGCCGCCCCTTATCTCATGAACACAGAGTGTTATAGTTTTAGGTCGAACCAGTTTTAATCACTTACAATAGTTCAAATTTTATATTACCATTTACTTTTGTGCATTATTTCCCCCCAAGGCTTTTATTGATTAGCGCAAATCTAACAGCTGTAACTCACTGAGTACAGCTCACCCATTTAATAGGCTATAAAATTAATATGGATTCAGGTTAGAAAATACTCAAATATTAGATTGATAAGGTAAATGTAATTTCCATCTCTCACATTAATTTGAAGCATTGCTTTGGAAAAACCAGCATAATAAATCAAATAGATTAAAGAATGTTTATTCATATTTGCACCTTGCAGAAAAATATCATTATTAATGATTGTTGGAAATGTGTTCCAGCAAATATGTTTTCAAAACTAATGTAGGAATTTTTTCTCCAGTAAATCACTGAGTCACGTTTAGATAATTAATCATTATATTATCACCATTATAACTATAGCAAGTTTTCAAGATTATATAGTTTAGTTTAAACATTAAATCTGACTCATATGCACCAATATAGATCATAATAATCAGACTCCGGCTTCCATCATTCATTATGCTTTAAATTGGAATATTCTCTGTTTTATTTGATCTATTTTTATCCAAGATCATTTGATGTTAAGATTGCAGTTTCCTAGATCTGTTGCGTTTAGTTTTTCAGATAGAGCGATGACATATTTATAATCCTGAGATCCCGAGCAACCCACTGATACTAAATGCATGTCAAATGCATTAAAAAGCCTATTTTGGAAATAATATTTAACACGGATGAGAAAAGATAATGGAGTGTTTCCACGTCCTTCAGTCAGCATGCAGACACATCTCACAATTGGTGACCCAAGACACAGAGAGTATCCTTGAGCTTCTCACATGTTGGTTCAACATAACAATACATATCTCAGTTAGCACAGAGACTTAACCTTTAACATGATCAACATATTTTTTTTCCACATTAAGTCATTCAAATCTTCTTTTATAAAAAATGCTACGCAGAAAAATTCTCACAACAGGCCTCAAATAATTTAGGCTTTGATAAAAGCCAAGAGAGCTACAACAAAACTAACTGTGAAATCTATAGTTCAGGATTTGATTTTTACCCATAAACACCAAGTGATTATATATTATTTGCTTTCTTAATTTGAAAAGTGATACGTCACTGTTGACGAACAATTAAGTTTTGTTGGATTTGCTTTTACTACAAGAAAGTAAAACAATTGGCTGAACAGTGTCCAAAATTAGTAATTCAGTATGCTCATTCATTTGCAAACAAGCAATTAAATTCCAACATTTCATGTTCTTATTACGTTTCATTATTACTATTTTAAAGAAAACGGGTCCCCAGAGTGTTTTTACAGCTACAGGGGATCACACTTCTTAGCCTCCCTTGTAAGGTCTAAGAGAAAATGTAAGAATTTGAATTCCCTTCACCATAGCCCCAAATAAGCCAAAATATATAAGCACCCCCCAAACTCAGGTACGCACAGGTAACCTCCCAAGCCACTTGTCCATACCTTTTTGGGTCGAATCTCGAACATTACTCCTCCCCTGTGGACAAAGTGTTCAGTCCATTCTAGAAAAAAACAAAAAAGAATGAGAGCCAGCCTGATTTGCATTCTGGTTCAGTTGAAATTGAAAATTGCATTGATTGTCATAAGCAAAATTCCAAACTCAGAGGACCACTGTATTGCTATAATTGAAGGCCCCTAAAAAACATTTCAGGTATATTAATATTTACTTAAAACAGTGAGACGACTTCCCTTTAATTACAAAGTCAGGTGCCTTATATTAAGACTCACTTATATAACTTCCTGTGTTTACCCACCAGAGTGACAAAACCATCAGATTTCTAGGATCAAACCTTTCCTGACCTCTTGACCCTTATCCTAGAAGGAGACACAGAATACTTCACAGCTTGAGATCAATTCAGTCATTTTCCAAGCAAAATTTCTAATAAGGCCCACTAACTGCTCTGACGCTTGAATGTTCCCCAGATAGGATTAGTATTTACCTTTTTTCCATTTATTTAAGACCTAAGTAGCCTAAGGACCAGTCATCTTTATTTTAATGTTACCCAGCAGAAACCTAAAGGTTTATTTTTTTTCAGTTGTGTTCAAATTATAGCCTAAACAATGTTGTTTTACTGTTGCTGCTCACAGCAAAGTCTTGTTATTTTTAAGTCTCGCGATTGTTTACATTAGCGCCTTGCAAGCTGATAAAAAAATTTGTCCTTCACAGCTGTGGTGAAATCTAAGCAGTGTTACTGTAAAGGTCCAAGTTACTTTAGTTAATGTTCATAGTTCTAAGATGTATTACTTTCTTACAACAAACCCCAAAATACAAGGAAACAATTCAGCCCCAATTGTCCCAGAAAGGAAGGAAAATATGTTTTCACTGTCAGTCAGCTTAGTCAAAATTTAAGTCAGTCAGGGTAAAAATCACAACCTACTCTAAATGCCCCAATCAACTCTGCTATTTGTTCTAGTCGTAAAATAGGAACGTTTCCGTTTCTAAGTTAGTGCACACAAGCTGCGACAGCTAAGGAAACTTGTACTTGGTGTAATAACAGTTCCATCAAATAACTTCCAACCAAAATGAAATAAAATAAAATGTGGGCTCTCCTGACAGAGAGCATTAGGAGAGAAAAGAAAATACCATTTACTTGATAACTGTGTGCAACACCGTCTTTAAGCTCTGATTAGACTAAACTCACCGGATGACGAATCATCACCTTATCAGAGCCGTAGCAGTTTCGTTGTCTGCTTTACCCCGTCTGTCTAAAACAAACACATTTGGTTTAGTTGCACATCAACTTTCCCTTACAAATTACAACACAATAACAAAACTAAATTTAGATCAACATAGAAAATAGAAAGAATCAGAAATTATGGCCTGCTTCCATCGAGACCCCTTTCGCTCTAAGGGTCCTCTGGCAGAAACAAAACAAAAACAAAACAAGATTTACTTTCCTAAGGGAGTGAGTGTGTGTATGTGTGTCATAAGCAGGTGTCACAGAGATAAAATACAGCTACATCAGTCAGCAAGCATTTCTTAATTGCATTTGAGCTGTGTGTATTTTTGTCCTGCCTGAATTTCGCTGGGTCATCTGCAGGCTGGCCGGCCCAGGGCCCCCCCTCTCACGATCCAGCTAATCGCCATGTTTCAGGGACCACAGCCCCCAAATAACTCATCTCACCTGAGCAAGAGTTTTCCCCTCTGCCCACTGGTCAGCCCGCATTCAGGCCGGAGTCCGGCCTCCGCGTTAGTTATGGCTGCCAAACCCCTTATTCCAAGGGTGGGGGAGGTACTAGGGCTCTCTGTGGCCCTCCCCAGGCGCCGCTGGACCGAAGGCAGGGGTCCCAACCAGCCTGAAGAAAAACACATGACAACTCAGCGAAACTCATCAGCAGTCCTACCATGGAATGTGTAACAATAACAGTGTGTGTGTGTGTGTGTGGCATTCTGCATTATACCAAGCCATCAAACTAATGATCTTAATGCTCAAACACTCCAGTTCTGGAAGAAGCAAACAAGAGTAAATAAAAGAGAAATAAACAAAACCACATAAATAAACCACAAAGAAATTACATAACTTTTAGATTTTCTTACAGATTGTCCAAATTCCTCCCCAGGGCCTATTAATTCTTTTATTTATTTTTTTATCTATTTTTTTCTTTCTGTCGACATATTGGACTGTCTGGAGGTGAAGTGTTGCTAGATTACAGACCCGATTGTCTGCCTGGGTACCCAGTTCCAATGAAGGACGTCTCCCCCATCGCTTTCTAGTTTCCTTGAGTGAAACAAAAGCTTAAAAAAACCTCGTCGGAAAATAATCAATCAATTTAATTAATTGACCACTTGTCCAACTGCCGTGCTCCCAGGTAAAACCCGGAGCAAAAACCCGATACTTTCTTTAACGTTGATTAAATAATTAACCATACAATTATATATAAGAATATATATTATATTAAGTAATCAATCAATTAACCGCGTGTAAGTAAATAAACACAAAACCGCTAGCAAATATTTCACCTCCTGAGAGTGCAAATAAAATTCTGTTATCACTATTTATTTAAAGGACTCAGTCTTACCAGGTTCTGTCTCAGGCGACAGCCGGGCCGACAGAGACGCTTCAAGGCCTCCATCTCCCAAACAGCTACTGGAGGTAAGAGGCTGGGAGAAAATGTCCCAGGACGCTAGCAACTCCCTTGATCCTGTCCCTGCCGGTCCATTCCGTTCGCTGAGGCTGCGTTGGGCGCCAAGTGTAATGGCAAAAAATAGTATCTCAGGGTTTCCATTATAAAGACGACTTGAGTCCCAGAAGACGTTTAAGTATTTAATTCAAACATATCTGGCCAGACATGGAGGGGACAGAGTTACTCGTGCATCACCCTAACCAACCTTTCTAACTAACCGCTTAAATAGTATTCCGCAATCATTGTTTGTCTCTGTAGATGTCTTATCCAACGTTCACGCCCCTCCTCCAGAGTAACTGCTCCATGCGAGTCTCATATCAACGCATAAAGCAGCTCATCCGAAGGCCAGACTGTTATCTTACTGCCCCGGCGTCTGTCTCTCTGGTGACCTGACACATATATCTTTCTCATAACATTAAGCTGGAACAATAAGCTTGTCATTTTACCCTAGATGCATTCCCTAAACAGAGAATATACACTTAATTCCTAATTGCATAACAATTTTCCACCACACTGTCCAAGGACACCAGGGACAAGATTGTACACCTGCAGAAGATTGGGATGAGCTAATCTACAATAAGCAAGCAATTTGATGAGCAGAGACCAACTGTTGGAGCAATGATTAGAAAATGGAATAAGTACAAGATCACTGACAATCTCCCTCAACCTGGGGCTCCATGCAAGATCTCACCTGGTGGGGTACACATGATCTAGAGAACAGCGAAGAAACAGCCCAGAACTACATGGGGGGAACGGGTTAATGACCTGAAGAGAGCTGGGACCACGGTAACAAAAGGTTACTATTAGTAACACCGTACGTTGTCATGGATTAAGATCCTACAGCGCTCCAAAGTTCGCCCTGCTTAAGCCAGCACATATCCAGACCCATCTAAAGTTTGCCAGTAACCATCTGGATGATCTAGAGCAGTGGTCCCCAACCCCCGGGCCGCGGACCGGTACCGGGCCGTGGGTCATGTGGTACCGGGCCGCGAGCCACACATAAAGAATAAATAACTTCCAGTTTTTCCGTTTTATTTTTTATCTGAGGGTGACCGCTGTTTAATTTTGAAAAATAACCGGATATCCCCGTTACATAGCTCAGTCTTGACACGTAATCCCACAAGGTAGCAAGATGGATAGAAAACAAACGTTTCTTTGGAAGGGGGAAAAGGCCCAAGGCTCTCACTGATTCAGCGTTGTGGTGAGTTAGATTTTTCATCCACTTTGTATTTGTTTTTGTGGGAAATCTTGAATTATTAAAGGTATGTTTACATGTTACCATGGCGACCAGAGATCGTTAGGAGGCTGAGTGTATGTTAATCGTGTTATGTTGTCTGCTCAATGTTAGGAGGAGGCTGTTATTCTTATTCTATTCTTATAGTTTTATAGTATTCTTATAATTTTAAATATAAACCCGTTTTTATATCGTCCGTTATCATTTATTTACACCTTAAAGGCCGGTCCGTGAAAATATTGTCTGATATTAAACCGGTCCGTGGCGAAAAAAAGGTTGGGGACCACTGGCCTAGAGGAGGCATGGGAGAATGTCATGTGGTCAGATGAGACCAAAATATAACTTTTTGGCAACGAAGGAGTGGCTTCGTAAAAAGCATTTCAAGGTTCTGGAGTGGCCCAGCCAGTCCTCAGACCTCAATCCAACAGAGAATCTGTGGAGGGAGTCGAAAGTCGATGTTGCGCAGCGACAGCCCAAAAACATCACAGCTCTAGAGAAGATTGCATGGATGAATGGGTCAAAATACAAGCTACAGTGTGTGAAAACCTGGTGAAGACCTACAGGAAACCTTTGACCTCTGTCATTGCCAACCAAGGTTACATTACAAAAGTTTGAAGTGAACTTTTGTTACTGACAAAATACTTATTTTCTGCACCATTATACAAATAAATTCTTTAAAATTTATACAATGTTATATCCTGGAATTGTTTTTTACATTCTGTCTCTCACAGTTAAAGTGTACCTATGATGAAAATTATAGACCTCTCATCTTTGTAAGTGGGACAACTTGCACAATCGGTGGCTGCCAAATATGTGTTTGCCCCACTGTAGTAGTGAATTCAAAAGGGTAAAGTTATCTTAAATATAGATTCTATGTTTTTCTGTACTTCCTTCCAGAATAGATACATTTTTGGGCAGTCCCAGAAAATGTGCCAATGATTGGCCTATTGGCTCCCACACTGTCTCCAACACCTATGTTCTTCCCCACTAAAATGAGTATTTTGTTTTAGAGTAATACAAAATCTGATCAAGCATTTCCAATTAAATTCTTTTCAGGTGTGTGAGTTGGTGCATTTCCACACTGATGTGCAGTAGTCCTCCCACTCCTTCTCAGTTATAATACTGCTTTCTTTTTCCCAATAACATTTCACATTTTGTGTTTAAGATGACTTTTTACTCATAAATCTCTTATATAATCTAGATATTAGGCCCTTTTTGGATTTTACATTATATACTTTGAAAATTTCCGCCACTGCAGCTTCTTGCATGTCCAGAGTTAGCTCAGTTAAACTTATTTCCTGACTAATGTAGTGGTGCAGCTGCAGGTATCTAAAAAATTGTGTTTTTCCAGGTTATGACCATCCATGAGAGTTTTAAAATATTGTATTACTTCTTTATCTGTTAGGGATTACTGTGTTGGCATAGGGGAGAGTGGGGGCAGTGACAACACATTTTACATTTCCTTCAGTTTCTCAGCGACCGCTCGTTTTAGAAAGACAAAATATATATATATTAAACCCATACATGTCACCTACCTGCCCATACTGCTGCAACATGTGGACATAATAATATGGAAGTAATTTGTACTTAATTGGACCCTGAAAAACGTTGCAACTGTCCCCACAGTACCGAGTGGCAGTTGCAACAGTCATTTAGATGTAATAAAACTCATAATTGCATAATTTTTCAAATATTTTTTTAGTATATTTGAGACCAGAGACAGAGTTCATTGACTTAATAACAATATTTAAAAGGTAAAACATTAAAGTTTACTGTAGTAACAAGCAGTAATGAATGAACCACCAAAAGCAACTGATTATTTTAAGTAAAGAATCATAACATTGTATTCACAATTCCTCATCTGACTCACAATTGTGGCAAATGTAAATGGAACCACCATCAGTGCAGACTTCATGAGCCCCTGCCCTGCACTGCCAACATTGTAGCCACACCTTTATCGGTCTGGAGTAGCTCTCCAAACAGGCAAAGCAAAAATATTCTTCTTTCTCAGAGTCACAGTCCTCTAAATGCTTTTTCTTCTTGGTTTTCTTTATCCCTACCTTGGTTTGTTGGCTTGTTTTCAGTATTTTCTTTGTCAGTTTTCTCTTAACTTTTGCTTTCTCCCTCTCCAAAGCCTCCTTTTCGGGGGTGCCAATTTCCTTTTTTTCTACTGTTTGCTTTTGTTAATTTCTGTGGTCCTGATCTGGGGTGAGGTCTAACAGTCTCAGGTGAGAACTCAGTTTGCACTGGAGGAACTGTAAGAGGAGCAGAAGTCCCAGGTGCACTGAAGGAACTGCAGAAGGAGCAGAAGTCCCAGCTTGCACTGGAGGAACGTCAGAAGGAACCATAGTCCCACCTTGCACTGGAGGAACTTCAGAAGTCCCAGCTTTCACTGGAGGAACTTCAGAAGAAGCAGAAGTCCCAGCTTTCACTGGAGGAACTTCAGAAGGAGCAGGAGTCCCAGCTTGCTCAGGAAGGTGGTGGTCTGCCCCCCCCCCCCCCCCCCCCCGGTAGCCATCTTAAAACTAGTGATGCTAGCCTAACACATGAGCTTTAACATATGGTTCCTAAGTCTGTTAAGAGCTAAGAAATCAATACTTTAACAGTTTAGACAGTATGATAAAAATTCTGGTCATAAAAAAAATGTACTTTTTTACCTTGAATTTCAGTTCTCCCAGAAGGAATGATGACATTTGGATGTTAACTTCCAGAAAGAAGGAGGGGCATACTGAGCATGTGCAGAGGGAGTTTCATGGCTCTAGCTCATTCCTGATTGGAGAAATCAGCAATGTTGCAACTGCCACAAGTTGCAACTGTCCCCACTCTCTGCTACCTTTCGCTTGAAATCTGGGTCATATGCGCACCATCTCACGATCTTTAAATTGTCATGTAACTTATATTCCTCTTTAGCCCTGGACCAGGATTTTAAAGTTTATTCCAGCCATGGATTTCTGAGCTTTTTGAGGGTATTTCCAATATCTTTATTTCCTAAAATTGCCTGTAATGGGGGATCTAACAGATTAAGTTCTTCAATATCTTTTCAGTTCGCTTGATAGTCAGGGTCACACAGGTTTATTAGAGGTTTGATTTGTGCTGAATAAAAATAACCTTTCAGATTAGGTACTGCCATTCCACCCTTCTGTGTAGAGAATTGTACTGTTTTAAATCATACCCAGGGGGTTTTCCCAAGCCAAGTGAACCTACAAATTATTTTTTCCCATTCCAATAATTGCTTTTTAGAAACTTCAACCGGAAGCGCCTGAAAAAGAAATCTTGGCAGGGCGTTCATTTTCACTGCTTCAGTTCTTTGGGTTAAACTCATTTAAGGGTGGCAGTCCACCTGTGAATATCTTGTTGGATTTTTGCCTCAAGGTCCTTGTAATTATGTTTGGCTATTGTCATCATCTCTGTGGGAATTAGTACTCCTAAGTATTTCACAGGGTTGAATCCCATTTTATATCTAATTCTTCCCATAGATCTGTTGGGGGATTATAATTCATTATAATTATTTGTGTTTTACTAACATTTAGTTTATATCCCACATATTTACCAAAAGTGTTTAGGCAGATAAACAATGAAGGCAATGATGTGGTTGGTTCTTTTAAATAAAGACTTCATATAGCACCACCTTGTGTGTGTCTCCAGAGATAGATATCCCTTTTATGTCCTTTGTTTGTCTTATCAACTAGGCAAAAGGTTCCATGTTGAGTGAAAATAGAAGAGGCGAGAGAACAATCCCTGCCAAGTTCCTCGTTTTAATCCTACTGTATTTATTAAGTATACATTTATTTTTTTCGCACCGTTGGTTTTGTATTTGTCGTAAAAATGGTATTAATTCTGATTTAAATTTTTTTGTACCAGTCAGCAGGGAAACCTGGGCGTTTTATTCACTTTTAAGTTTGATAATGCATAGGACAGCTCTCTTTCAGTTATTTCAGCCATGAGTGTTTCGTTTTGTTTTTCAGATAGAGTGGGTAATTTTAGTTTTTTCAAAAAGCTTATTTGTTGTCCATTTTGTATATTTGGTAGTGTATATAACTGTTCATAGTAATTTTGAAAAAACCCTTGAATTTCAGACTTTTTATCTCTGCATGTTTTAGAAACTGGATCATTTATTTGCATATATTGTTATCTGCTTGTTGTTTTTGTAATTTACTTGCAAATAATTTAGCTAATTAAGGGCCCGATTCATCGTATTTCTGTTTCGACTTTGGTCCCTTTTATGTTCTGTCTCAAGTTCTTTTAGTTCTTTAATTCCCGCAGTTGTGACTGTCTCTCTTCTTTTTTTGTGTTAGCAAAAGGATATAATTTTCCCTCTCATCTATGCTTGTAGTGTGTCCCAGGCAATATCTAAACTTACTTCCCCATTAAGGTTTTCCTTTAGGAAATCTGCAATGTCCATTTGAATTAATGCAGAGAAATGTGAGTCCTTTAATATGTTTCTATTCAGCTTCTATCGTGAATTTTTGGGTTCATTATTGATTTCTAATGATAAGAAAATGGGTGTCTGGTCCGACAAATCTATATTTCGTATGTCCGCATGTCACAGGGTAGCCTCTCACGGCTGGATTTACAGTGCAGAAGGTGGAGAGGCAGAGTATGGTTAAAGCAACAACTGTTTATTCTTGGACTTCAGTACAGCTCAGTGGAACACATCTGGTGATGTTACGATGTGTGCCGAGGCTATGAAGCGTGTGTAGAGCAGTGGAGGGGGCGTTTCCACAATGCGCGGCTCGAGGCCTGCTTCATTTAGGGGAGGAGACAGAAACAATGAAGTCAGAAGCCTCGCTGCCCGGCTGTACCACGTGACTGAAAACTGAACTGCTTCGGGAAGCGGTTCAGTTTGCTGAGAGGTTTGACTGCAATATAAATCCCCTCATATATGGAAGCATATATGTAACATAAATGAAATTAAAATGGATTAGCAGAAATGCTTTTTCATTTTCAAAATCTAGCTGCTATTTTTGACTCATAAATAAAATTGGAAAGAAATAATCCAAACTGCTTTTTCATTTTACAATTCAGCATTGCTCATTCTGTAGCTTAATCAAAATTAAATAGAAAAGGACATTTAAGATTTCATTTTCAAATTGCATCCCAGCAAAATAGTTACAAAATTCAATTTGAAATGTCAAAGTTGAAAATTAAAATGCATTGGCAGAATGCTTTTTCATTTTCTGAATACAAATGCCATTTTTGACTCATAAATACAATTAAAAACGAATCATTCTAACTGCTTTTTCATTTCACAATTCAACAGTGCTCATTCTGTAACTTTATTAAAATTAAAATAGAAAATGGCATTTAAGTTTCCTTTTCAAATTGCACCCCAGCTAAATAGTTACAAAAGTCAATTTGAAATGTCAAAGTTAAAAATGAAAATGCATTTGCAGAAATGCATGTTCATTTTCAGAATACAAATGCCCTTTTTGACTCATAAATGAAATGAACAATAAATTATCCAAACTGCTTTTTTCATTTTGCAATTCAGCGTAGCTCGTTCCGTGACCTAATTAAAACGATAAAGAAAATGACATTGCTTTTTCGTTTTCATCCCTAACCCCCGCAAAAGGTGTAACATAATTCAAATCGAATTGGCAATCCCTCACGGCACAGGAGAATGACGTCAGGGCTCCTTCTTCTTCTTCAGTCCCTAACCTGACCGTGCTTAGCAATCAATACGTTAGGGGGCGTTTGTGTATAGTTGATGCTGGTGAAAGAGAGGAAAAGTAAGAAGAAGATGAGTGGAAAAGTATGAGAGTGTGAGCATACACATATATAAAGGCTGTGTGATCCAAATTCAGGGGCTGCATCCTTCTAAGGACCCGTCCTCCCTGGTCTACAAAGGACGTTGGGTCGTTCATTGACCAGGTGGACCACCACATGTTAGACCGCGGTCAAGTAAGCCGACACTTGGAAATATACCGTCAAGCCAGCCGTTTATAGTAATATTACATTTCAGTTTTTCTTTTTTAATAAATTCACAAAAAATTCTACATTTCAGTTTTTCTTCTGTCAAGATGGAGTGCCGAGTGTACATTAATTATAAATAAAATTATCTTTTTTGATTTTAGCAAATGGCTGCAAAGAAACAAAGAGTGACAAATTTAAAGGGGCCTGAACACTTTCCGTACCCACTATATATATATATATATATAGTTATATATATATATATATATATATATATATATATATATATAGTTATATATAGTTATATATATATATATATAGTTATATATATATATATAGTTATATATATATATATATAGTTATATATATATATATATATATATATAGTTATATATATATATATAGTTATATATATATAGTTATATATATAGTTATATATATATATAGTTATATTTGTATATGTAAATAACTACATATTTCACAAATTCTTTCTAATATTCAGTTGATTTAAGAAAATAGTGTGCCATATTTCAGATTTGTTTTAATTTATTTATTTATAACAACCATGGAACAACTAAATAACCAAAGTGACAAAAACATACATTGACAAACAGAAAACAGTGATCCATCCGGTCCTTCCTCTCCTCTCCTCAGCCTCCATTTGCCTCATGTCCTAAACAAGAAATCAATACACAGATTACAAAAAGAGCAACACAAAAACTTTTAGGCAATCTCTATTTATTAACATGATCACATAACATAAGTTATGTATTGATGCACTGCTGCATATGCACATAGAGTACTTTTTTAATAAAAAATTTAAATAATCTCATTTATTGTCGTCTCATCTGATCTGCGGCCGCATGTCTTGGACACTCGGGTGAAGAGAGGGGCAGAGCTGTCCACTGACCACTACCTGGTGGTGAGTCGGCTCCGATGGTGGGGGAGGACGCCGGACAGACCTGTAAGGCCCAAACGTGTTGTGAGGGTCTGCTGGGAACGTGTGGCAGAGTCTCCTGTCAGAAGGAGCTTTAACTCACACCTCCGGCAGAACTTTGAACACGGGAGGCGGGGGAAATCGAGTCCGAGTGGACCATGTTTCGCGCCTCCATTGCTGAGGCGGCTGACCGAAGCTGTGGCCGCAAGGTGGTTGGTGCCTGTCGCGGCGGCAACCCCCGAACCCGCTGGTGCACACCGGCGGTAAGGGATGCTGTCAGGCTGAAGAAGGAGTCCTACCGGGTCTTATTGGCTTGTGGGACCCCTGAAGCGGCTGATAGGTACCGACAGGCCAAGCGGGATGCGGCTCGGATGGTTGCTGAGGCAAAAACTCGGGCGTGGGAGGAGTTTGGAGAGACCATGGAAAACGACTTCCGTACGGCTTCGAAGCGATTCTGGTCCACCATCCGGCGTCTCAGTGGGGGAAAGCGGTCTGCAACCAACACTGTTTACAGTGGGGATGGTGTGCTGCTGACCTCGACGCGGGACGTTTTGGGTCGGTGGATGGAATACTTCGAAGACCTCCTCAATCCCACCAGCACGCCTTCCAATCTGGAAGCAGGGTTTGGGGACTTGGGGTCGGGCTCTCCAATCTCTGGTGCTGAGGTCACCGAGGTCGTTAAAAAGCTCCTCGGTGGCAAGGCTCCGGGGGTGGATGAGATTCAACCGGAGTTCCTCAAGGCTCTGGATGTTGTGGGGCTGTGTTGGTTAACGCGGCTCTGCAATATTGCGTGGACATCGGGGGCAGTTCCCTTGGATTGGCAGACCGGGGTGGTGGTCCCCCTGTTTAAAAAGGGGGACCACAGGGTGTGTTCCAACTACAGGGGGATCACACTTCTGAGCCTCCCTGGTAAGGTCTATTCAGGGGTTCTGGAGAGGAGGGTCCGACGGATAGTCGAACCTCGGATCCAGGAGGAACAATGCGGTTTTCGTCCTGGCCGTGGAACACTGGACCAGCTCTACACCCTCAGCAGGGTCCTGGAGGGTGCGTGGGAGTTCGCCCAACCGGTCTACATGTGCTTTGTGGACTTGGAGAAGGCGTTCGACCGTGTCCCTCGGGGGGCCCTGTGGGGGGTGCTCCGGGAGTATGGGGTACCGGGCCCCTTGATACGGGCTGTTAGGTCCCTGTACGACCGGTGCCAGAGTTTGGTTCGCATTGCCGGCAGTAAGTCGGGCTTGTTTCCAGTGAGAGTTGGACTCCGCCAAGGTTGCCCTTTGTCACCGATCCTGTTGCTAACTTTTATGGACAGGATCTCTAGGCGCAGCCAAGGCGTTGAGGGGATCCGTTTTGGTGGCCTCAGGATCGGGTCTCTGCTTTTTGCAGATGACGTGGTCCTGTTGGCTTCATCGGAACGTGATCTACGGCTTTCGCTGGAGCAGTTCGCAGCCGAGTGTGAAGCGGCTGGGATGAGAATCAGCACCTCCAAATCCGAGGCCATGGACTTGAGCCGGAAAAGGGTGGGGTGCCTTCTCCGGGTCGGGGATGGGGTCCACGACGAAGAACGTAGAAAGTGTCCAGTTTAAAGGAGCGGTTTTGCGCAAAACCGAGGTCAGAAAAGCGGACGTCCGACTTTTAGGCGCTGAGGGACTCAGGCCTGTTTTCAATAGAGCTCAGATGGGCAGAGGACTACCTGGGTACCCGTACAGGAAAGCCTCCTCCGGGTCGGGGATGGGGTCCGTCCCCAAGTGGAGGAGTTTAAGTATCTGGGGGTCTTGTTCACGAATGAGGGAAAAATGGGGCGGGAGATCGATAGACGGATTGGTGGGGCATCTGCAGTTATGCGGGCGCTCTAACGGTCTGTCGTGGTGAAGAGAGAGCTGAGCCAAAAGGCGAAGCTCTCGATTTACCGGTCGATCTACGTTCCTACCCTCATCTATGGTCACGAACTCTGGGTGGTGACCGAAAGAACGAGATCACGGATACAAGCGGCTGAAATGAGTTTCCTTCGCAGAGTGTCTGGGCTCTCCCTTAGAGATAGGGTGAGAAGCTCAGTCATCCGGAGGGGGCTCAGAGTAGAGCCGCTGCTTCTCCACATCGAGAGGAGTCAGTTGAGGTGGCTCGGGCATCTGGTCAGGATGCCTCCTGGACGCCTCCCTGGTGAGGTGTTTCAGGCACGTCTCACCGGGAGGAGGCCCAGGGGAAGGCCCAGGACACGCTGGAGGGACTATGTTTCTCGGCTGGCCTGGGAGTGCCTTGGGGTTCCTCCCGAGGAGCTGGAACAAGTGGCTGGGGAGAGGGAAGTCTGGGTCTCTTTGCTTAGGCTGCTGCCCCCGCGACCCGACCCCGGATAAGCGGATGGAAATGGATGAATAATCTCATTTATTTTTGGCCAACAATGGGTGACATTCCCCTCCAGATTTACCATAATTGTACTCATAAAATAGTTAGAAAATAAGTGCAGATGAGGAACATGGCAACCGTGTTAATTTGTGCATTCAAAACTATAGTTTTTACATCAGAACACAAGAGATCACATACTAAGAATACAGGTTATGAGGTGTTTGAGGCTTAATAAGACTCCTCAAAGCATTAGGTGTGTAATTAGATTTATTCCTCTACCTCCATGCCACCGTGGCCTAATTTTCCCCTGCTAAAGAGGTAATAATTTATCCTAAAAGGAGTAGTTTTTTTTCCTTTCTTCGCAAAAAACCAAAGAAATTTGCTGTACATAAGCGGGGCAATACACGGAGAACCATTAGACCAACATAGGAGCTCGTTTATGGGCGATAGTTTACAAAATAATATTAAAATACATGTCTGTAGTAACAACAAAAACCAAACAACACAACCGCGTTAAGTTTAAAATGTTTGTGCCGCCAGATTTTAATAAACTTACATTTAAATCTGTATATTTCACTTGCTCCGTCTCCAGCTTTATCCGCCATTGTTGCTGGAACAGAAATCTTCACGCAATGCCCTGACGTCATTCTCCTGACGTCATTATTAAGGTCAAGGAACGAGCTACGCAGAATTGCAAAATAAAAAAGCAGTTTGGATAATTTATTTTTCATTTTATTTATGAGTCAAAAAGGGCATTTGTATTCTGAAAATGAAAATGGTTTTCTGCAAAGGCATTTTCATTTTCAACTTCGAAATTTCAAATTGAAATTTTGTAACTATTTTGAAGGGGTGCAGTTTGAAAATTAAATCTTAAATGCCCCCTCTATTTAATTTTAATTAAGTTACAGAATGAGCACTGTTGAATTGTAAAATGAAAAAGCAGTTAAGATGATTCGTTTTTTAATTTTATTTATGAGTCAAAAATGGCAGTGGTATTCAGAAAATGAAAAAGCATTTCTGCCAATGCATTTTAATTTTCAACTTTGACATTTCAAATTGAATTTTGTAACTATTTTGCTGAGATGCAATTTGAAAATGAAATCTTAAATGTCCTTTTCTATTTAATTTTAATTAAGTTACAGAATGAGCACTGTTGAATTGTAAAATGAAAAAGCAGTTTGGATCATTTCTTTTTAATTTTATTTATGAGTCAAAAATAGCAGCTGGATTTTGAAAATGAAAAAGGATTTCTGCTAATTCATTTTAATTTGATTTATGTTACACATACGCTTCCATACTCAGGCTCCATTCAAAATGTGGGTTTGTGTAGGAGAGTTGCAGTCAGTTTGGAGTTTGGATAGGAGAGTTTGGTTAGCGTTTATATAGTTTGGAGATAGTTTGGAGAGTATAGAGACAGATAGTTTGAAGATTTAGGAGAGTGAGGAGATAGAGATAAGATTTAGGAGAGTAAGATAAATGAGAGGATGGAGCCAGCTAGGAAGAGGAGGATTCCCCCTGTCTGGGAGCCAAATATTAGCAGGCTGGAAACCCCCCTGGAGTATTGGGAAAAGCAAATATTGTAGTACCCCAATTTATTTAGTTTAGCACTTGTGTTTTTGTGTACACCGGCATCTTCTGTGCCTTGTGAAAGAGTGTTTTCAAAGGCTGGTGAAGTGGTGTCAAGAAAAAGGAATCGCTTAAAACCTATAACTGTTGAGAAACGGCAATTTTTTTAATAAAAATGTTTTTCCCCTGCATTGTACATCATTGCTCTAGTTCCACAATCATTTTCAGTGCCTTCTTCCTAGTTCCACAAGCATTTTCACTTTCCTCTGCCTGCTTAAACCCATCATGCCTTTTGCCTCAAGTGACAGAAAAACATTAATACACAACCTGCCATAACATATGATACTACCGTTTTGGGATAATTTACAGACAGAATACATTAAAAAATATTTTAATTACTCACATTTGTACTATTTTATGTAAAGAAATAATTTTTTGGGAACTCGTAGTCATTCCCAAGAACCATAGCAGTCTTACAACTTTAATGCATCACACATTAAGTGGCTAAGAGCTACAGCTGCCTGTGATTATGTACCTGACCAGTAGGGGGGTTTGTGTTCACATGAAGCCCCCTGAGATGAACCCGTTCTTGAACCAATTGGCTCAAGTGTTTCAATGCCTCATGGGGATTCATCTTACCATCACTAAACACATCCCAGCCCAATCTGTGTAACAGCAACAAAAATCCCTTCTCTAATGACACACTGCACCCTTAAATAGCGTCAGCTGTTAAATGGACTAAACCATTTTCCACCCACAGGGGAGTTTAACAGATTGCTTCTTCCATTTCTATACAAAATAGTTTTTAATAAATACATTTTACTTGTGATTTTTTATAAAGATGTTATATTTTAACTTTACACCTAAACACCATCTTAAAACACCATACGGAAAAATCCTATATACAAAAACACCCCCCACTCTCTAATCCCATGGCCACTCCCGGAACCTTTAAAAAGGTGTCTGGACCCCTGAGGAAACTTTTGCCCAAACACGCTGGAGAGGACAAAGAAAAGACGGGTGAGAACCATTTCAGTCACTTCTATGCATTCACTTTGAGAACTAGATTTAACACCACATTTGCCTAAGTTTAACTTTGTTAGTAGACATTTGCTCCCAATAACAATCCTTTGTCCTCACAGGCCACCACCACAATTCTCAATGAGGAGCTGCTGTGCAGGACCTGGAACAAAAGGCTACATGCTGCTTGTTAAAATACTCAATATATAAACTCAGCAAAAAAAGAAACGTCCTCTGATTTTCAACTGTTTTGACTTTCAGTAAACTTAATGTGTGTAAATATTTGTATGAACACTAAAAGAGTCAACACCATAAGACATAAACTAAAAATGTTTCACAGACATGTGACTAACAGAAATAAATAATGTGTCCTTGAATGAAGGGAGGCTCAAAATCCAAAGTACCAGTCAGTATCTGGTGTGGCCACCAGCTGCTTGAAGTACTGCAGTGCATCTCCTCCTCATGGACTGGACCAGATTTGTCAGTTCTTGCTGTGAGATGTTACCCCACTCTTCCACCAAGGCACTTGCAAGTTCCTGGACATTTCTGGGGGCAATGGCCCTAGCCCTCAACCTGCGATCAAACAGGTCCCAGACGTGCTCAATGGGATTGAGATCCGGGCTCTTCGCTGGCCATGGCAGAACACTGACATTGCTGTCATGCAGAAACTCACGCACAGAACGAGCTGTATGGCTGGTGGCATTGTCCTGCTGGAGGATCATGTCCGGATGAGCATGCATAAAGGGTACCACATAAGGGAGGAGGATGTCTTCCGTGTACCGCAAGGCATTGAGAGTGCCCGCAATGACAACAAGCTCAGTCCGATGGTGATGTGATATACCGCCCCAGACCATGACGGACCCCCCACCTCCAAATTGATCCCGCTCCAGGGTACAGACCTCGGTGTAACGCTCATTCCTTCGACGATAAACACGAATCCGTCCATCACCCCTGGTGAGACAAAACCGTGACTCATCAGTGAAGAGCACTTTTTGCCACTCCTGTCTGCTCCAGCGAAGGTGTGTTTGTGCCCATAGGCTGCGTTGTTGCTGGTGATGTCTGGTAAGGACCTGCCTTACAACAGGCCTACAAGCCCTCAGTCCAGCCTCTCTCAGCCTATTGTGGACAGTCTGAGCACTGATGGAGGGATTGTGTGTTCCTGGTGTGACTCGGGCAGTTGTTGTGGCCGTCCTGTACCTGTCACAGAGGTGTGATATTCGGATGTACCGATCCTGTGCAGGTGTTATTACACGTGGTCTTCCACTGCGAGGATGATCAGCTGTCCTTCCTGTTTTCCTGTAGCGCTGTCTTAGGCGTCTCATAGTGCGGACATGGCAATTTATTGCCCTAGCCACATCAGCAGTCCTCATGCCTCCCTGCAGCATGCCTAATGCACGTTCACGCAGATGAGCAGGGACCCTGGGCATCTTTCTTTGGGTGTTTTTCCCAGTCGGTAGACAAGTCTCTTTAGTGTCCTGCGTTTTTAGAACTGTGACCTTAAATGCCTACTTTTTGTAAGCTTTTAAGGTCTTAACAACAATTCCACAGGTGCATGTTAATTAATTGATTATGGTTAATTGTTATGCATGGAAAACATTGTTTAAACCCTTTAAAATGGAGATCTGTAAAGTTATTTGGATTTTTACAACATTATTGTTGAAATACACAGTCCTGAAAAATTGACGTTTCTTTTTTTGCTGAGTTTTAGTTAAAACCTGTCGTGTGCAAATGGTTCTTGATGTGTAAATCTATGCTTAAATTGCAATGCTAAATAAAGTTCTACAGTGCTTTTAATAAAGTGCAAATTACTCTTAAAAAGCTGTACAAACTACTAGCAAAACACCTGTAATGAAGACCTCGTCATTACACTGCATTGTATTCAGTAGTAGTCTCTTTTGAAAAGAAAAAAATAATCAATCCTTCAATATACTATATGGTAAATGGCCTGCATTTGTATAGCGCTTTTTCAGTCAGAGGACCACAAAGCGCTTTACACATCATTCAGTCATTCACCCATTCACGCACACATTCACACGCTGATAGTGGCAAGCTACTACATTGTAGCCACAGCTGCCTTGGGGCACACTGACAGAGGCAAGGTTGCTGGACACAGGCGCCACCGGGCCCTCTGACCACCACCAGAAGTTAAGTTAAGGGCTAAGTGTCTTGCCCAAGGACACAACGTCCGAGACAAACAGAGCAGGGATTCGAACCAGCAAACCACCGATTATGGGATGAATTCCTACCACCTGAGCCACAGTCGTCCCTGCAAATACCACTATATGTGGGTGGGAGTAGTGAGTATAATCTCGACTCGGGTAAAGATTTCTCCAGATGTCTCTAATACCTTGCTCTGTCATTAGTATTTTAATTTTCTTTTGCAGTGAGTTTTGAATGTTTCACCCTCCTCCACAGATGACTATACCGCTTGCTTGTGCTATTAAATCAAACAGTTCTCTATAAAATATGTGATCATTACCTGGAGGGACGTAGACATTAGGCAGCGATATTACTGTATCATTTATCTTATAATAGAATAACTTCCTTCCTTTGCTTTATTCTCAGATATAAGTTCAAAATATGTATTGTGGGATATCAGAGTGATTACCCCCTTCTCTATAAGCTCTTTCAAGCTTCATTTTCACTTTATCTGCAAAGGCCAGTGAATCTTTTAGCATTTTCTCCAGGAAGAGAACGATGTCATTGCTCGGGGATGCCATACAGTTGTGGCCAAAAGTTTTGAGAATGACACAAATATTAGTTTTCACAAGGTTTTCTACAAAACTACTTTTAGATCTTTGTTTCAGTTGTTTCTGTCATGTACTGGAATATAATTACAAGCACTTTATACGTTTCAAAGGCTTTTATTGAGAATTAGATTACATTTATGCAAAGAGTCAGTATTTGCAGTGTTGGCCCTTCTTTTTCAGGACCTCTGCAATTCGACTGGGGATGCTCTCAATCAACTTCTGGGCCAAATCCTGACTGATAGCAACCCATTCTTTCATAATCACTTCTTGGAGTTTGTCAGAATTAGTGGGTTTTTGTTTGTCCACCCGCCTCTTGAGGACTGACCACAAGTTCTCAATGGGATTAAGATCTGGGGAGTTTCCAGGCCATGGACCCAAAATTTCAACGTTTCGGTCCCTGAGCCAATTAGTGATCACTTTTGCCTTATGGCAC
Source organism: Valencia hispanica (assembly GCA_963556495.2). Classification (NCBI taxonomy): domain Eukaryota; kingdom Metazoa; phylum Chordata; class Actinopteri; order Cyprinodontiformes; family Valenciidae; genus Valencia; species Valencia hispanica. The sequence continues at coordinate 45,796,305 of OY747721.1, read as the reverse complement.
GGTGCTCCATCGTGCTGGAAAATGCATTGTTCTTCACCAAACTGTTGTTGGATTGTTGGAAGAAGTTGCTGTTGGAGGGTGTTTTGGTACCATTCTTTATTAATGGCTGTGTTTTTGAGCAAAATTGTAAGTGAGCCCACTCCCTTGGATGAGAAGCAACCCCACATATGAATGGTCTCAGGATGCTTTACTGTTGGCATGACACAGGACTGATGGTAGTGCTCACCTTTTCTTTTCCGGACAAGCCTTTTTCCAGATGCCCCAAACAATCGGAAAGAGGCTTCATCGGAGAATATGACTTTGGCCCAGTCCTCAGCAGTCCATTCACCATACTTTCTGCAGAAGATCAATCTGTCCCTGATGTTTTTTTTGGAGAGAAGTGGCTTCTTTGGTGCCCTTCTTGACACCAGGCCATCTTCCAAAAGTCTTCGCCTCACTGTGCGTGCAGATGCGCTCACACCTGCCTGCTGCCATTCCTGAGCAAGCTCTGCACTGGTGGCACTCCGATCCTGGCTCCGAGGAGACGATCCTGGTGCTTGCTGGACTTTCTTGGACGCCCTGAAGCCTTCTTAACAAGAATTGAACCTCTTTCCTTGAAGTTCTTGATAATCCTATAAATTGTTGATTTAGGTGCAATTTTAGTAGCCACAATATCCTTGCCTGTGAAGCCATTTTTATGCAACGCAGTGATGGCTGCATGCGTTTCTTTGCAGGTCACCATGGTTAACAATCGAAGAACAATGATTTCAAGCATGACCCTCCTTTTAACATGTCAAGTCTGCCATTCTAACCCAATCAGCCTGACCGGGAGCGGTGGTCGGCTGTAGCTGCCTGGGTGCTCTCCGGGTGGAGCTTGGGTGGAGGTGGGGGTCTTGGCCTTGCCTCCACTGGGTGCCCTGTGTCGGTGCCTCGGCTGCTGCTGTTAATCTACTGCTACCGGGGCATATGGCTCCTCTGATGGCGTTTCCTTGCATGGTTCATCTGCACTCGGCCCAATGTCCTTTTTTACCTTTTCTTTTAACTGTGTGTGTGCATGGGAGACGGGTTGGGGGGAGGGGGGTATAACTGTGACCATGCTTTTAAATCTGTGGGGGAGGGAAGGGAAGGTGGTTTTATGTGGGGTCATTTTAATCTGTAAAGCACTTTGTGATGCAACTTCTTGTATGAAAAGCGCTTCATAAATAAAGTTTGATTTGATTTGATTTGATAATGATCTCCAGCCTTGTGCTTGTCAACATTCTCACCTGAGTTAACAAGACGATTACTGAAATGATCTCAGCAGGTCCTTTAATGACAGCAATGAAATGCAGTGAAATTTTCATGGCAAAGAAGGACTATGCAATTCATCTGATCACTGTTCATAACATTCTGGAGTATATGCAAATTGCTATTATAAAAACTTAAGCAGCAACATTTCCAATTTCCAATATTTATGTAATTCTCGAAACTTTTGGCCACAACTGTAGATTCTAACTTCTCTTCATGCCTGGGCCTCTTGTTGAGTGTCCATATTGCTCTATGTTCCCTCATTTCAAAACTTTGGTTGAAATGGCACTTAATTCCAGTCTCCAGTGTGGCAGCAGAGTGTGTAATCAGCCTCCAGAACAACATCTAAACCCCCATGAGAAGTCATCTGTCCGAGGCAAAAATCCTAAACTTTGTGGCAGTAACCTGTGCAGCAATCTTACTGTTTGATTATGCACAAATTGGTGAGCATTTCTGTTCCATGCAGAGCAGGACAGCAACACCCCGAAACCTGACAGATCTAGAGATCTGTGTGGAGGAGTGGGCCAAAATCCCTGTTGCAGTGTGTTCAGACCGGGCCTAGAACTACAGGAAACGTTTGACCTCTTTAATTGCAAACAAAGGCTTCTGTACTAAATTTTAACACTGTATTTTATTGCTGCACATAAGTATTTGAAAATCAAACAACTCCTTTAAAAATCAGACAATGAGATTTTCTCAATTTAAAAAAAGCTGTCTCTCACAATGGAAATGCACCTACAATGTGAATTTCTGAGCCCTCCATAATTTCTGAATGAGAGAACTTGCAAAATTGCAGGGTGTTCAAATACGTATGTTCCTCACTGTATATTAATATAACATAAAATCAATAAAGAAATCATTACTATTGAATAAGTTATTTTAAAAGTTGGCGTGTAAAAATATATTAGGAGTGGATATTGTTTTGACAGCGTTGGTTAAACTGATGGACAACAAAAATGTCTAGTGACCTATACCAACCATTTGTCCAGGGTCGTGAGGGGCTGGTGCCTTTCTCTAGCGGGGGGAGTGTTTTGGGAGGGGCTGTCGGATTCAAAAATCTCTCTCCCTCAAATACTCTGGACTGCAGCTTTAATAGTCCGTATTACGGTATTTATTTCTGTTTTCATTGCCATTTGCCTTTAGTTGTAGTTGTCGATTTAATTTAGTACCATTAAGTTTAAGATCTGCTGTGAAGAAGTGTTAGGTCTCCTTGTAGCTAAAGTACTATAGCTAAATCCTATCAATAAGGTTCCCCATTTCTCATTGTTATTATTGTTGTTTCAATCAACATATCTCTGTTGTAATGCTGCTATAAGCTTAGACTGCTGGAGGACAGACTGACCACTTTTCTTCACTCTGATAATTTTCTCTTCTAGGCAAGGCAATTTTATTTGTACAGGACACTTTCAACAAGGTAATTCAAGGTGCTTTACATGATTAAAGGATAAAATAAAAATAGCAATAAAACACAGACAAAGCATATAAAGTAAAAACAGTAATAAAGCATGAAGCACACACAAAACACATGATGCATCAAAGCATTACTCTAAGGCAGCTCTAAACAGAAACGTTTTTAGTTATGATTTAAAAGAACTCAGTGTTTCAACAGCTTTCCAGTTTTCTGGAAGTTTGTTCCAGATTAGAGGAGCATAGAAACTGAAAGCTGCTTCTCCATGTTTGGTTCTTATTCTAGGGATGTTGAGTCGACTGGAATTAGAGGACCTGAGTGGTCTCGGGGGGGTTGGTATAGTAACAGTAGATCTTCAACATACATCAGTCCTTTAATCCTAGAAATGTTCTTCAGGTGATAGAAGGCTGACCTTGTTATTGCCTTTATGTAACCCTGGAGGTTCAGGTCTGAGTCCATTACTACACCTAGATATTGGGCCTGATCAGTAGTTTCTAGCTGTATTAACTGGAGCTGTGTGCTGACTCTTGATCGTTCCTCTTTAGGTCCAAAAGAAATTGCTTCTGTTTTGTTTCTGTTCAGCTGGAGAAAGTTATGGCACATCCATCCATCAATTTGCTTGATGCATTTACTTAGGGTTTGAATGGGTTCAAAGTCACCTGTAATGTAGAGCTGAGTATCATCTGCATAGTTATGGTAGCTAATCTTATTGGTTGGGATAATTAGTGCTGTCATGAGATTAAAAAAACTTTTATATTAATTAATTATGGTCTGTAATTAATTAATCTAATGAATCTCTTTTTTTAATCTCACCTAATAATTGCTGAGAAAAGCCCTCATCTTGAGGTATTTTCTTTTAAATTCATTGCACTATTGTGGTAGAACAAAAGTTTGATACATGTAATTAAAAAACTGGCTTTATGAAGTAATTTATTGTATTTAACAGACTTGGAACAGATGCAGTCCCAGCAATTTACATTCTGCTGTTTTTGTGACTAGTCCCAATTGGCGCCTGCAATCTTCTGGTTCGAGCATGATTAATTAGCGTTCTGGACGCAGTGGGGCAAATATCTTCTCAGAGTCCCGTTGTATTACAGGTTTAAACAACACGTAATATGCACATAATTTTTGATACCAATGGCTTGCCATACCGGTGGACCTGGGCGGTCGGGTGGAGCTGCAGTGTGCGGTGCAGACTGGTAGCCTGCTGTGAGCTCTGAGACGGGAGAGCGCCCCGCTGCTCGGTGAGAAGAGGAACAGCGTTACATGCTTCACCCAAAAGTTTCCAATAACCCCATAAAAATTTGGTAGATTTGCAGCTAGTTGTTTTCTTGTTTGTTTTTTTTTTAGAAAGAATCATTAGAGGGGAATAAAAATTTGCCAAATATAGCAAGGTTGGCAACACTGTCGGCAACTCACCATTCCTCCTCACCTCGCCCTCCCCACCACGATGGAAGCCAGTCATCTTCTGATGCCAATCGATGTCCACTTTAGGGTATGGTTAACCACGAACAGCTCAAGCACAAGTTTTATGCGCAGTGCATAAAACAGGGTTTATTTAAAGGGAACTCACATGCAGAAACTGTAAAATTAAAGAAAAAAAATTAGTTTAGATTAAAAAACATAGCGTGCTAAATATGCTGTAATTAATTGATCGCAATTAACGCGATAATGCTGCTAAAACACGCCTTAATAAAATGGTTAAATGACCTCCTCAGCACAACCACAACTCTACTCGCCCTCTGTGGCTCAGTGGGTGGAGTAGTTATGCAATCTGAAAGTTGTGGGTTCAACTTCAGCTCCTTCCTGTCATGTTTATGTGCCCCTAGACAAGGCACTTAACCCCAAATTGCCAGCTGATCTGTGTATAGGTGTATGAATGTGTGCGTTTGAATGAATGTGGCTCTAGTGTAGCACTAAAGTGCTACACTTAAAAGATACTTGATACACTTAAAAGTGATACACTTAAAAGTGGTCAGTATGACAACAAAAGGGCTGTATAAACTCAGTCCATTTACAAACAGTGGCAGCCTGTCAAAACCAACTAGGATCAATGCAGGAAAGTCACTAATTTCTCACTGTTTGTGTCATAATTTAGATTAAATTAGGTTATTTATTATTTACTTTTTCAAACAATGGCTCTAACTAATAATAGTAGAGCAGATATTCCTCTGGAATCTTTATATATTGTCCGAATTTTTAGAGTAGATCTAACTGAAAGCCCACTGTCTGTTGTAGCAGGGGTTCTTTCATCTTAAAAGCTGTTTTCACAGAGATGAGAACATGGGAATATGTTAAAACTAAGCACCAGGCAGTGAGAACACTGCCTTTCACACTTACACGCTGAGGAGCTGTCTCCTAAACACATATAAGTACAAATACACTTACAACAGAGTAGACTGGACACATTTTTTCCACCTCCCCCAGCAGTGGAGAGAAACAGATAGAAGGCTCACTTATTCTTTCCTCTCTTTAAGTGTTACCCTCTCAAAGCTCTGGGCAGGCCAAATATTTGCCACAACTGGGAAACATTCTTGGGCACTCCCTTTGCCGACTGAGGCCAAGATGCAGCTTCTGCTGGAATACACTTGTAGTTTTCCCTCTTGAATGAACTCACCCAGGCCTGTCAAGGTTTGGGAATGGTGGATGCAGGTTTTTGTGTTGAGGAAAGTTCATAAAAATGTGACAACTATGACAGATTGACCATTGTCAAAACAAACACTGTTTAAAAACTGTTAAAAAAGAAGCGTGAAACAAACATTGAGGTCCAACTGAGAGTACACACCACTCTAATAAATAGGATCAGAACTTTAGACATGCTAGAACCAGAAACACACCAGAAAACCAGGACACTATTCAAAGCACAGCTCTTCACTCCTCTAAACGTTAAAACTTCTTCTCTAATGCATGCTTTTTTTTTATGTAATCACAACTTTGTAACAATTAGTCTTTGTTTGACTTTAAAAATGCTCTTTTCTGTTTGCTTTTCTCCTCTTAGGGTGGAGTTCCAGAACAAGTTCTACACAGGGCAGGGCTTCAAGTTTGTCCCCTTCTCATTTGAGAGCATCCTGGAGGGGCGATTTGATGACTGATCAGATCCCGGCCTGTCCACAGTATAGTCAGATTCTCCAGCCTTTCCACTCTGCTTTGTGCATGTGTTTTGTGTGCATGACATCTACTGTGGTTCTCTATCTCCCTCCAGTGGCAACTAGATAATTTGATGTTGTGCATGAGGTAAAAAAAAACATTGAAAACCTTTCCAGTGTGCTGCCTTCATATAGAATTCTGAGTTGTGTATGCCATCCTTTGTCATAAAACACTAACCCTTCAGTTCGTTTTTACCTTACGTGAATCCATGAAGAGCCATGTTTGTGATGGGAGAACATCTAAATTGCTCTGTGTTTTATGATCTAAGCTCAATTCAGTGTTAACAAATAGGGCTTTATAGGCTTTTCTAGAAAGCATCCAACTGGCCAGTGTTTGAGGTTTGTACCGCCACAACACATTTCTGCTCATTCCAAATACTGAACAATGAATTAATGAGTTTTCACTGCCAGTAATTAACTGTCACAAATTGTTTTTGGATTTTGATTTAAGTTGAGACATAAGACAAGTTAAAAGCTGGAACCAAAAAATTCTGAAAATGTCTATTAAATTAAAGGTGATGTGAAATGCATCATTGTCTGATGATATCAGGGTTCCTACACAGTCTGGAAAAGTACTGGATGTCTTTTCAGTATTTTCCAGGCCTGGGTATGTATAAAAAATGAAGAGTATGGAAAAATATTTATTTATTCGCTGTTTCATTCTCTTAAAGAGGCTATATGCAACTTTTCCCCCAAAATAAACGTAACAATAGCCTTTTTATTTGACCATTTATGAATCAAACATCTCCTGATGATCATACTGACACCTTGTCAGCTCACAGTTGCTGCACCTATAAGCCTGTATCCAATTTTTTCTATTTTCTGTCGGGTCGGATTTTCCCGCGCTGTCTGCGGATGTGACGTCAAGCGCGTTAATGTTAAATGTTTCAGATCACTCTGCCACTACCGCTAGTCAGCACTCGCAAGCAGTTCAATGGATTCTGCGAATACACAGAAGAGACCAAGGACAACTCTGACACCAACAGTAACTCCACATAAAACTAAAAAAGTTAAACCCCTGAGAAGTGCCCAAAAAGATAGAAGATTGAGAGCAACCGGCGCACGAGCGCGCGCTGCGAGAGCGAGCAGAAAGGAAGAGCAGTTCTGTTTTTGGCCACATGGGGTCAGTCGCGAGTTTAAATTTCAGAAAATTGCGTATAGCCCCTTTAATATTCTCTTTTGTCCTTCCTTCTTTCTCATATACTCTACTTCCTTATTTGCTCCTGTCCTTCCTCCCCTATGTCCTTTCTTTTCCCCCTTTCATTAACTCATACTGGTGCCCTTCATTCTTTCCTTCCTTCCTTTGTCTTTTCCTTCTTGTGGCCTATGTCCTTCCTTCCTTCAAGTGGACATACAGGACTGGGAATGCTGGAAAGCCACTGCTTTAGGAGTTAGTCTCTGTGTGTTTGATACAACAAACTGCCTTACACCTAGGAGTTTTTCAGAGTGGAAACCTTTCAGTCATAGAAAATGATCTCTAATAATTAGGCAAATTTCATTTCTTTAGCATCTTACAATCATCTTATTACAGTAATTGACATTAAGATTGTGGATTGTATGCCATGTTAGTGTGAAAATCTGAAGTTTATCTTAAACTGTGGGATTGATTTGCTCCATCTTTTAATGGAATCTAGAAATCTAAACCAAGCTGTTCCTGGTGATGTGCTGTGGTCTCTGATGTTTATGTTTGACTTGTGTAAACCCTGTGATTAATTAAAGCCGTGAGTCTCCAAACATTATTTGCATAGAATCTTTTATTTAAATGGTTCCTCCGTACGGTAAGTAATACAGACTGAGCTTGTTGCACTTTCAGAAAATAAGCCTTGCTTCAGGCCAATCAACATAGTAAGGTAGTGGGGTAAGTGTTACAGCAATATTTCAAGGTTATGTCAATTAATTGATTAATTACATACTAGTAAAGGCATCTAGGTAATATGGCATAATAATAGATCATTAGAGTCAGTGAAGAGGCATTTCATCTAGTCTGATCTAACTGCAGTGAGGAGTGTTTGGTTAACCTTACAATGAAGACACAAGATTGGGAGACTGAAGGCAGAAGCTGCTTAGAGAGGGCAGACATGATCTGGGGTGCGATACAGTTTGAGCGTTGGCCCAGACGGGCTCATGTACTAGACTGGCCGTAATAAAATATGAAAAACGCTGATCCAGACTTCAGCCTCATCCTTATGGGACTGAATCTCTGAGTAACTAATAAAGCAGACCCATTGCTCCACAATAACAACCACATGTGATTTTATTTTTGTTAGAGTTGTAAACCCTAATCATAATTAAGAATATTGTAGTTATAGCAATTATTATGGAAATATTAACAAGGATGAGAAATAATTCCTTCTTGATCAACAAGGAGTTCTTGATCTGCAAGGAGTTCAGCACAAACCAGCATTGTAGATACTGACCTGCTCCCCACACCCTAACATTTTACTATATATAATTGAATAATCTACAGCTCATCCTCCTTAGACTAGGTGTCTGACTTCAGTAAGTTAGAATAACTATAATCTTGATAGTAGAACGCAGCTCAGTCTCCCTGGTTCAGAGTGCAGATATGGAGTGGTTCTGATGTGTCAGTCAACTTGGAATTAACCTTGCCAGCGCTTGGACCTCCAGTGTTTACGCCTGAACTCTTTGATGAGAACCCAGTCTCCTGGCCGGATGGGATGTAGTGGTCCTGCGGCTGCCTTGTGAAGTGCGTCCTTCACCGTCTGGTGGAACTGTGAAAGTGTCTTAGAGAGTTTTTGACAGTAAGAAAACATTGCATCTTGACACAGGCCTGTTGAGAAAAAAGGTGTAGTCTGAGCGTTCAGTCCCATGGCTGACGACCTGCCAAAAAGAATCTTAAAAAGGCTTAGATTACCTTTCACACGTTTTCTCATTCTCATTTACATCAAAACAATGTATAGCACTTTGGGCCAGGCAAGACCTGTTTCTTCACAACATTTTGTCAATTTCAATTTGATTGACCCATTTTCCTTCTCGACTCCTCCCCCGAACTGCAGATGGTAAGCACAGTGTTTGCTGATGTTGACCCCCAACAATTCACCACACCCCCTCTAATTTAAGACATCCTGCTTTTCCAGGCGGATGTCTCAGAGGTGGTCGCAAACTCTGAACAGCCGTCAGGTTTGCAAGATCCGGCTCATCGCCCTGCTGCTCCACGACTACGCAGGCATTGTCCAGGGATCCTGAGCTGCAGCATTTGCTGCTGCATCAGCTGTGGCATTTCCTAAAGAAACAAGGTCTCGGGATGAGGAGTGAGCTCCACACTTTATTACTGCTATTCTGGATGGCAATAAAATTGCATCCAGGAGAGCAGCAATCTGAGATGAATTCAAAATGGGCTTACCGTCCAATTTGAGAAATTTTCTGGGTTTCCACAAAGCTACATAGTCGTGCACGACCCCGAACGCATGCCTACTGTTACAGTAAATGTTGACAGCCTTATCTTTAGTAAGCACGCACGCATGAGTCAAAGCGTTCAACTCTGCTGTCTGAGCAGAGTAATGTGATGGCAGCGGACCTGCCGAAAGAACAGAGTGGTCAGAACACACAGCATACCCCACACGATTTCTTCCTGTAGCATCTCTGGATGCTGACCCACCAACATACAGGACCATGTCAGGATTTTGAAGGGGTGTGTCAGTCAAGTCAGGTCTTGGTGTACACGTCACGTCTAATACTGCCTGGCAGTCATGTGGCTCTCCATCATCCTCTGTGGGAAGCAAGCTGGCAGCATTAAGAACATTACACCTCTTCACTGTTATGTTTGGTAAGTCCAGTAAAACTGTGGTATATCTCAACCATCTAACTGCAGACAGGTGGGAAGTCCTTTGTTCCAACAGTATGACTCAAACAGAGTGTGTTACCATACCGTCAAAGGAGAGTACATGACAATGTCTCTTGATGCCAGGACAGCCTTTTCAGCTGCTGCAACAGCCGTCAAACAGCCTGGAAGTCCAGCCACGACGGGGTCAAGTTTTGCTGAGAAATAGCCCACAGGCCGTTTCGTGCCTCCGTGATCCTGAAGAAGAACAGAAACCATGCACCCCTTTTTCTCATCAACCATTTGAACAAATGGTTTTGTAGAATCTGGCAAGGCTAGTGCCGGAGGGCTCTGTAATGCCCGCTTCATGTCCTCAAATGCATGCAGTGCATTGGGACTCCATCAGATGGCGCCAGAATTCACCATACCTTTCCCATGAATCAGAGCAGACATTGGAGGCAATGAAATTCCTGCAATAAGAGGTCAGACCTAAAAATGACAAAATTTGTTTTTTCGTGGTAGGTATCGGAATCTACTGGACCGCTCTAACCCTTTTAGTGTACAAAGATTTTGACCCATTTGAAATAACATGACCTAGGAAGGTAACCTCCTCTTTCACAAATGGCAGCTTTGACAAGCTGGCTTTGTGTCCAAAAGCATGCAAATGTTTCAACAGAGCAACAATGTCATCCTCACACTATTGTTTTGATTCAGAGGACAATTCAATTCAGTTTATTTATATAGCGCCAATTCACAACAGATGTCATCTCAAGGCACTTAACAAGAAGTCATTTCAATACATTTATACAAACATTCCAATCAGTTAAAAAGTTTCCTATTTAAGGAATCCCAGCAGATTGCGTCAGTCATTGGCGTGAGGTTGGGCCCCGTTGATGCAGACTTTCCAACCACAGCAATCCTACAGCAATCCCTCATACTGAGCAAGCATGTAGCGACGGTAGAGAGGAAAAACTCCCCTTTAACAGGAAGAAACCTCCAACAGAACCAGGCTCAGTAGGAGCGGCCATCTGCCACGACCGTCTGGGGGTTTGAGAAGACAGAGCAGAAACACAGAAGGAACAGAAGATCTGATATAAGAGAACTTTCTATGTTACAGAAAGTAAAAAGTTGATAACAGGACACAGTGGATGTTCAGTTACTGGGAGGATCATCCCAGTCGATGCCCCCCGTGCAACAGGGCATTGCAGCCAAGCAGGATACCAGACCAGGTATATCTTCTATGGAGAGAAAAACACTGAGAGAAAACAAAGTTAACAGTCGAAATAATAGCAAATAATACAACTGGAGAGTAGCAGAAGAGAAAAGTAGCAGAGTGAAGTAAGTCTGTCCTCCAGGAGTCTAAGCCTATAGCGGCATAACTACAGATATAGCTCAGGATGACCTTAGCCACTCTAACTATAAGCTTTATCAAAAAGGAACGTTTTAAGCCTGGCCTTAAAAGTAAACAGAGTGTCTGCCTCACGGACTAAAGCTGGGAGCTGGTTCCACAGGAGAGGAGCCTGATAACTAAAAGATCTGCCTCCCATTCTACTTTTAGAAATCCTAGGAACTACAAGTAAACCTGCAGTCTGAGAGCGAAGTGCTCTGTTAGGAACGTATGGAACAATTAGATCTCTGATGTATGATGGAGCTTGATTATTAAGGGCTTTGTATGTAAGAAGAAGGATCTTAAATTCTATTCTGGATTTAACAAGGAGCCAATGAAGGGAAGCTAAAACAGGAGAAATGTGATCTCTCTTTTTAATATTCATCAGAACTCTTGCTGCCGCATTTTGGATCAACTGAAGGCTTTTAATGGCATTTTGTGGACTTCCTGATAGTAAAGAATTACAGTAGTCCAGCCTTGAGGTAACAAATACATGGACTAGTTTCTCAGCATCACTCCTGGACATGATGTTTCTAATTTAGCAATATTCCGGAGGTGAAAGAAAGAAATCCTAGAAACCTGTTTAATTTGGGATTTAAATGTCATCTCTTGGTCAAAAATAACGCCGAGGTTCTTTACGTTATTACTTGCAAGAGAGTTGGCTCACTCTCATGTGGGTACAAAGCAGGAACAAAAGGAACAATTGCTTCGGCAACAACCTTCAACACCTAGCCCTGGGAAAAGAGCAATGTGTCAGGTTAAAATCCAGTGTAAAAGCAATCATGCCACTGTGCGCTGTATTGACTGCTACAAATACACATGTGGCAAATGCAGAAAGGAGACGGTTTGGCAGTGCCAGGATTGTGAGTGATTATTGAAATGTACTCACCTCGCTCACTGTTACTTACTGTTTAGTTTTCTCTCTGTGCTTGAAAACTCAAATTTCCCTGAGGGAGTCACCCCAAAGGGATCAATAAAGTTTTAAGTCTAAGTTCTAAGTCTCACTCACTTCCACTCTCTAACACTGTATCCTGATAATACTTTTTTTAAAATATTATTTGTAAATATCATGAAGGCCCAGTTGGGATAACCACAGATTTTGAGTGCTTTTTTTGATGTGGTTCTGTTCTTTAACTTTTCCTATGTGTCTGGTGGGGATGTTGGAAGCCCAGTGTTGTAGGGTCCTGATAACTTCTACATCCTTCTACATATATTACATTTTGATTCAGCTCATATGTTCTGCCCAGGCTGTCACCTTGGGAAACTAGTGAAAGACAGACAGTCAGTTAGCAGCTCGGACAGAGCAATCCTGCTCCTATCTGATTATCCCCCCTCCCCCATTTTATGTCAGGGTGTTTTGAGTGAAGTGCCTCAGCATGTCCCCTCCTGTGGTGCCGCAGTGATTACCTCATTTACATAACCAAAGGAGGGTTCACAAGTGGCCTTCCAGCCGATCGGCTGACCTGTTGGTTTTATAGGTAGAAAAGCCAAATGGCTGCTCTCTGGGAGTTCTAGTTTAAGGGCTTTGTATGTAAGAAGAAGGATCTTAAATTTTATTCTGGATTTAACAGGGAGCCAATGAAGGGAAGCTAAAACAGGAGAAATGTGATCTCTCTTTTTAATATTCATCAGAACTCTTGCTGCCGCATTTTGGATCAACTGAAGGCTTTTAATGGCATTTTGTTGACTTCCTGATAGTAAAGAATTACAGTAGCCCAGCCTTGAGGTAACAAATGCATGGACTAGTTTCTCAGCATCACTCCTGGACAGGATGTTTCTAATTTTAGCAATATTCCGGAGGTGAAAGAAAGAAATCCTAGAAACCTGTTTAATATGGGATTTAAATGTCAAGTCTCTGTCAAAAATAACGCCGAGGTTCTTTACGTTATTACTGGGGGCCAATTTAATGCCATCCAGATGAAGTGATTGACTAATCAGTTTCTGTTTAAGAACTTAAGACAACAACAAATCATCAACATACTGTACTAACATAGAACCTGGAGAGTCTCCAAACTCGCTTTCAGTGCCCTGTTAAAATTGGTGGGTGACTCACAATACCCCTGATACAGCCGTGTGAAGGTATACAGCCGACCTTTGAACTCAAAAGCAAAACAGAATTGACTGAGGTCGACAACAGAGAAATGAGATGCTGACATTGGGACCTGAGACAAGATGGTGAACGGATTCGGGAAAATTGACGCCTTCGGGGTCACACAAGACTTGACCGGGTCAAAAACTGCACGAATTGCCAGTCTTATGACCTATGCTGCAGGAAGCCCGGCCTGCTCCTCTCAATCTCATATTCAGACGAGCACCGCCATTACTGAATTCTGATCCGAATTACGGACTCGAGCTCCATTTGGAAAAAGGGGCCATTCCAACAATCAGAGAATTGCCTGCAATTGAAACGGTAAGGCTGCGTTTTTATTGCTCTGCTGTGTGTAACAAACAGCAGCTAACTGCTAATGCGGCTATTGTATGCTAGTGGGAGTAGCAGCTTCGAGGACAACACGGGTAATGGCTGCTACTTTGCAAACAACAAATGACCTAGAATGCCACCAATCAACGCGCCCCTCATTTGCATTATTACAATGACTGTCCACGACAGCCAAAATATTGCATCAGATCTCAAGACAATAATGCCTTCAGAAATAAGGGTCAGAGGAGCTCTGTGTTTATTTTTTTCAACTTTTCTTTTTTAGAAGGGCCTGAAAGACTATAATAGAGCCAAGGTATCCAAGGTAATACTAGGTTATGACTCCTTTAATGGGAAACGCGGACTGCGAACCAAAGAATCTGCACCCTCAATGATCACCCCTGATTTTAACAGGGATTCAAACACTGGCATAATTCCACGCACAGCTTCTGGTCTCAATGGGTACTGACATTGCACTGGACGGAAAGAAGATTTTAAAGTATTCAATTAAGTGGATTGTTCTGGTGGCGTGCACTGTGCACCGAAATGGACGCTTAAAAATATGAGCTGATTTTGAATAAAGAATTGAGGTGTCCTGCTGTGTTTGGATCCAATCTGAAACACATTGAGCTCTGTGTACTAATGATCCCAAATCTTTCCACTCTCCTCCAGCCGGCTTTGAGAGGGAAATGTGTGGAACTTACTCAGAAGATTTGTACAGTGTCTTCTGCTCGGGTGTGAGGCACACAGCCAGCGCTGCTGAGTGTGTGTCCCAGACCATTGCAGCCACAGACAGCTTTTCTTCTGAGACACGGAACCATGCTTTCTCATAGTCATCATCAGGTCCTATAGAAATGTGTGATGTGCAATGCAAATTCTCCTCTTGCATAAAAACTGATGCAGGACTCACCAAATCCCTTGCAGATTTGAGGAGAGATTTTGCCATCAGGATTGGGGTCTCTCGAACAGGAACAATTTGGATGCCTTCTTGTGAGGAGATAAGAGAAATATTAAGTTTGCACATCCGATCTCTTCGTAACAAGTTTACTGGACATTGTCGAGAAACTAAAACAAAGTGTTTGAACGCAGGCCTTTCTTCCAAGTGGCAACGAAAAAAGGACTGTAAAACAGCTCTTTCACCACCTGGCCAGATGCAGACAGAGAAAAAACATGGATTTTGCTCATTTTTGGGATGGTTTTAAATGCAATGTGTTTCACAATGCTATGAGTGGGACCATGAAGTCGACAGTTGTCCCTGAGACCTTCAGGGTTAGCATCGGCAAAACTTTGTAAGCATCAGATTTGAAATGGGCATACGTGCTAATGTGAGTAAAAACTTTTAAACAAGCATTGAATGAATAAACAGGCCAAAAGGTTAAGGGGTCGTGTGCTAAAATGACTAACTAAATGCAGAGAAGTTTTAACACAGGATGTGAGCCATGGGTCAGAAGGAAGCGGGTCACGATTAACTGCACAAAAGTGTTAAAAACAGGATGTGAGCCATGGGTCAGAAGGGAGCAGGTCACGATTCTCTGAAAAAACAGGAAACCTCTGGCGTTTGATCGTGCAAATGGTACGGTGAGAGCGTGAGACCAAAGAAGAAAGGCTTTGCTGCTTAGCAACAGAAAAGGAGTATATTAAAAGTGCTTAATCTATCATGGAAGGAATACAGTCATACTTTGCATATATATGAATATGAATAATTGAGCTTAGCCTATCACGGATGACATATCAAATGATTGGATCCTGTAAGAGGCTGTCTCTCAGAATTTGTTGTAAGGAACTAAAAGGCGATGTATGAGGAAGAGTTCTTTGGAGTTGGTGTGGTAAGAATCTCTCCCCATGCATGGCAAACATATATATTGTGTGAATGTGTAATTCTTTTTTATACTCTGCCACAGGATAAACGAACTGGGAGAGAGGAATTAGCAGACAGCAGGCTGGTCAGGGGCTAGTAGCATAGCAGCGCAAGGCGCAGACTTTGACTTAAAGATCTCCTCTCGACAATTTGGTGTTTCCACCCAGTTCGTTGGCAGAAAGTAAGTATTTAAATCGACACCTGACGGTTGGCAGTGGGACATGAGTATTTGGCCAGCGAAATAAACACTGTAAGGCAGTACCCTTTATATAAAACTGCTATATTGAACATTTCCAAAACATTCCTGTCTCATAACTAGCCTGAAGTGGCAAAATTAAGAAGTATTTATTGGAAAATAGAGAATTAAGACTAACCTTTGCTTTCCTCTGGAGGTGATTGCTCTAACGTTAAGTTCGACAGGACTTAAAGCTGCAGTAGGTAACTCAGAGAGGAGAGCAGACTTTGCTTGAAATTTAAACCCAAACAAGTTTCACATCACTCCCCCTCCCTCTCCGATGCACTCAAGCCCCACCTCCATTCCCTTTCTCCCTCTTTGGCTGCGCTACTGGCGTAACAACTGCCAAAGATAATCAGCTGACGCGACTGAAAACAAACATTCGTGAATATTTCCTAACAGTAAACCACATATGACAACATTAGCTTTGAGTGCACAGATGATCGCTCGCGCTGCGGAGGTTTACTGTAATACCACCACCAAAAAAACAAAACAAAACAAATAATCAAGCAAGGGTAATTACCTGTCAAGCAGAAACATTGCCAACTCGGAATCGGTTTTAAACGCTTTCAGGTCCCGTAGCTCCCTCCACCTCTTAAAGGCTATGCCAATATTTACCCTCGTTTTATCACGGGCTCGGTCAACTTCTTTCTTCTTAGCTTTTTTGTACTCCTCGGTCATCTTCTTTTTTGTTATCTTAGCCATATATGCTATTGTTGGCAGCGGCGGTACGGACAGTTTCTCTTTAGGTGGCTGTTGGAGCCGGTTGCGTAGCGGAGCGAGGGGCGGGTCGCGTTGTGTGTGTGAGGAGTGATGGACAGATGTCAGAAATTCCATCAGACGCTGCTCTGGCTCTGATTGGGTGTTTTCTACTGGGCACGGTGGATTCTTGGAAATCACAGTAGGGGCTGTAGGCGTGACCAATTGAGCTGCTTTTTTAACAGATTGCAAATCTGATTTCCTACTTTCAGGACATATGGACAGTTTTAGGATGTATCACAAAAAAGTTACTTTTATTCAAGTTACCTACTGCAGCTTTAATGTACAACAGTTGGACCGCAGATCAGGACACAGATCAGACCCGAAAATTGAGGACTCTCAAACCTGATCCTGTGACAGAAAACGTCGCACCGGAGTCTGGGACTCTAGGTTAGTGGGGCAAAAGGGTTAAGGAAAGTGTAGAATTTAGTAAATGTTAACATTATATGATTAAATAAGGGAGAAAAATACAGGACTGCAGTGTGTGAATGTTGTCAGACGTAAGTGTGAGAACAGCATGTGGGAGACGTTGCAGCCGGTCTGTACCAGCACCCGCTGCAACATTAAAGGTCTCCATAGTAGAGGTTGAAGACGGGGAATCTAAAAATTCATCCAGATCTGTGATTAGAACACCCAGTGGGATCCCGCTTGAATAAATAGTATTTGAGTAGAAGCTTGGATCTTAGGGGCTGGATGAACGCCACTAGGCATTTTCCCTAGAAACAACCTGTTTTTTTGTTTTTGTTTTTATAAAAGGTGAATGTGATATATTGTTATAATGTCAGAAGAAAAAAGTAAGTCCAGGTCTGCAGGACCTGGGAAAAGGTGGTTGAGCATAGATCAACAACTACAGAAATACCTCCAGGTTATAATTAACATGGCAGGATCTAACCGTGAGGGAGAAAAAGCTCAGAAGAAAAGCAGCAGAATCATTTAAAAAGATGTGGGAAAAATATGGGTATGCAGAAAGTGATAGATACTGTTTAATCAGATGTGTTTTCAAGAGGAAAAGAATTTTAAAGGAGAGGCAGAAAAAGTGAGTAGATTGATGGGGAGAAAGGGTAAGTTAACTACAAAAGCAGCCAAGTGGTATTCAATTCAATTCAGTTTATTTATATAGCGCCAATTCACAACAGATGTCATCTCAAGGCACTTAACAAGAAGTAATTTCGATACATTGATACAAACATTCCAATCAGTTAAAAAGTTTCCTATTTAAGGAATCCCAGCAGATTGCGTCAGTCATTGGCGTGAGGTTGGGCAGACTTTCCAACTACCGCAATCCTTCAGCAGTCCCTCAAACTGAGCAAGCATGTAGCGACAGTGGAGAGGAAAAACTCCCCTCTAACAGGAAGAAACCTCCAACAGAACCAGGCTCAGTAGGAGTGGCCATCTGCCACGACCGTCTGGGGTTTGAGAAGAAAGAGCAGAGACACAGAAGGAACAGAAGATCCGATATAAGAGTACTCTCAATGTTACAGAAAGTAAAAAGTTGACAACAGGACACAGTGGATGTTCAGCCACTGGGAGCACCATCCCAGTCGATGGGATTCCGGTGAGGTTTGTGGACAAGGCATCGATCATCTTTGCAAAGAGGACATGCTGTCTCCAACAGCTACTCCACCATCATATCAAGGTATTTATCCCCTAATAGGGCAAGAGCACAGTGATGGAGAAGTACTAGAGGTAGAGTGGGACTTTACACCCTCAAACATGGTTCAAACACGCTCTGGTAGGAACACCACACCCAAGCCTCAGCCAGTAAAGGACCGTGAGATTCCCTTTGGGAATCGAGAGCAGAGAGAAAGAGAGGGACAGCGACCAATTTCAGGAGAAACTGCACCGTTGTGTGACAGAGCACCAAAGAAGGATGATGAGGAAGAAAAGGAGAGGAAGAGCCTAACTGGAACATTAAATCTAGCCCTTCATGTTAAAGGAGGGGAATTGCATCACACAACAAAAGAATTAGATGCATGGAGACAAATATTACAACACCAGGATGAGGGAACTCCAAAGGAGGAGGATGGGGGAGACGATGCAGATGATCCAGATAACTTAGAACCGCCTACCTGAGGAGACCAAAAAGGGGCTACAATGGCACCATTAATTAGTACTCGCGAAGGTTAAAGAGTCTACAAACCTCTTAAATTAGCAGATGTGCAGAGAATAGCCCAGTCCCTCCCATCCTTATCTGAAGGAGCCAATTTGTGGGTGAGGAAGTTTGATCAGGTGACTCAGGGACAGACTCTAGCTCTAGGCAACTTCAGACCTGTGCCAACACAATGCATGACACTGACAGATATGCAAGACTTAGAAACGGAAGCAAATATAGCTCGTAAGGGGGATGGTGCTCTGTTTACCCAACATTCCCGTGATATTTATACATGGATGCGTGGTCGATGGCCGGGAACACATGCTTCCAAAGTCCAAGTTTGTGTGGAAACCTGAGGTGTCTCCTACAGATTATATTTCTCAGTGTCAAGACAAGTGGGTAGCGTTGACAGGGGAGTACCCAGGGAAAGCGGACACAAACAGAGGTTGGTTCAGAGAAGCAGTTTTGGGTGGGGTTCCAGAATCAGTTCAAGCAAGAATGAAGGAAGATCCAGATCTGCCTGGATCGGACCAGGGTAGATGGGAAGTGCACCTCACCCATTTCCTGCAAAAGGATCAAGATGATGATCGCGACAAAAAGGAGAAGGGTGATTTGGAAACTGCACTGTTAAAATGCAGCTGAAGGAGGCCCAAGTTGAAATATCAGATTTAAAAGGCAATAAAAAGGGGAAGCAAACGGGTAGTGGCTACACCTACACCTCCTCCCCCTCCTGAACCCATATTACAAACAGTGCAGTATTTGACACCACCAGCGTGCATGTATCCCCAGGTGGCCCCAATGGCCCCACCTCCAGGTTATCATCACAAACAGTATAGAGGAAGTTACAGGGGGGCACGTGGAGGGAGGGGCAGGGGAGAAAGGGGAAGATTCCCTGGTAGAAGGTCAGACGCATGTCTCATTTGTGGACAAATTGGCCACTGGGCGAGAGATTGTGGGGGGAACCAAGGCCCACCCACACAGGGACCCCCACCGTCTCACCAGGGGCCACAGCATTACGCGCCGCAAGCTCATCTGGCCCCGCCCCAATGGCAGGGACAACTATCTTATTGACAATGCCCACAGAAAAGCCTGAGTGAGAGTGGTACGGGAGAGCCTCTACTCACAATGAACATTGCTGGACTTTCATCACCATTTCTCATCGACACAGGTGCCACCTATAGCACTGTGGACAATCCACCTCCACATGCTGAACTTTCTGGAGAAAAGGTTTCTGTTGAATTTTCTGGGGCTCAGATGTCTCTCCCTGTGACTAAACCCTTACATGTGGAACTGGGAAATCAACGGGTGGTACATCCCTGTGTGGAATTATCAGTTACACCTGCAAACTTAATGGGCAGGGATCTGCTCATTAAACTTGGAGCTACCATCCTGTGTGATCCTGACGGACTGATTGTTACCCTTCCCAGTGGACTTTTTTTTCCTGTTCTGGATCTGATGGACTGTTCCTTCTTTAGGATGACACCCCACAGGTGGCACATATCTTTTGGGCCAAGCTGACCACTCCCTATGGACCACAGTCGGCTGCATCTTTTCTGTCCGACTGGAAACCATGGTTTCTGAACTTGAATCCTTATGTTCCCCCGCCAGATCCCCTACATGTCACCCTCCTGTATGAGCGGGGTGATCCTACAATCTATCAGGAACAGTTTGAGAAAAAATTAGAAGGTAAAGATTGGACAGTAACTGCCGGTCCTTGCTATGTGGGACCAGCGGGAGTAGCCTTAGAAGCCCAATTGGTCCTCCAACTCTAGCCTACTAAACATCCCTAGACTCAGAACTAAACATGGAGAAGCAGCTTTCACTTTTTATGCTCCCCTTATCTGGAACAGACTTCCTGACGAGTGTAGAGCTGCTGAAACTCTGAACTGCTTTAAATCGAGACTAAAAACCCATCTGTTTAGAATTCCCTTTGAGTAAATGCTTGATGTCATATGTATGAAATGTGTTCATGATCTCTTGCTTTTTTAAATTTTTCTCTTGCTTTATTGTGTATCATGTGTAATGTGTGTTTCTTTTATGTGTTTTTTTAAAATCACCAAATCATGTAAAGCACCTTGAATTACCCTGCTGTTGAAAGTGTGCTATACAAATAAAATTGCCTTGCCTTGCCTTGCCCAACAAGCTCAATATTACATGATGGGTTCAGAAGCAGTGATGCATGTTTCTCTTCTATTACATCCAAAACATCAGGTTAAAGATTAAGGCCCCATGGTGAAAAGAGGGAGAGAAACCACTGACTGGGTATCAACTCAAATACCCCGGGTATGGTTCTCCTCCTCTACTGACATGTATAAAATTCAGACCGCGACATGGGATAGTATTATGTTAGAACATTTACACCTGACCCGTTTCCATGGCAGAGAAAAATTCTTCCTCCTTTTCCCAACCAGAGGTACGCTGCCCCAGTCAATCAGCCTGGTCTCTGCCTCTGCGTGGCGGCCGAGGAGGAAGCTGACATTCGTCTTTCCAATGTCTATAAACGTTGCAGTTAAAGCAGCGGCCCTCATCGTCTCTGCGACAGTTTGGTCCCCTTCGTTCTCTCCCTCTGCCCCGAGCCTGGGGCTTGTTTCCGCCTCTGCCCGTCATTGTCGCATACATGGTAACGGCAGCTTTACGCAGGTCAGTCTCTTGCTTTGTTTTCAGCTGTAATGCTCTTTTTCTCACCACTTCCTCTGCGTGTGAAGCGTGGCGACGCAGATCCTCCAAGCTGATGACTTAATTGATGCCCACATACCGTTCAGTCATCTCAGTCAGCAGCTCTGGGCGGAGTCCGGCGAGTATGCGATCCCCCAGCAGCTGTTCCCACACTGAGCCTTGGGTCTGTTCTGATCTGGTCACGCCGCCGTGCTTCTCAAATGATTGCTGAATGCTGTGCAGGAAGTCCTTGACCAACTCATCTGGGTTTTGTTTCACAGAATTTAAAAGGGTTGTTTGGCATTTGACTATTTCTCGATAGCGTTACAGAGTTTCAACACGGCCAGATAATATGGGGAGTTCAGTCTGTTGTCTGCCTCATCTGATGGCACACGTCTCATGTGAATCTCTGGGGTGGGAGGATCTGTAAAATCTTGCCGAGATCAGCAGCTTTCAGTCTCTTAGAAACTATGTGCCTGATTTCGAAGCCGGTCGGGAGAAATCCTCGAGCTCCTTGGCGAATTGCACCCCATTTCCGGTCACGTTGGGCAGCTGAGTCATCGCCTCCTCAATGTCATTCTCCGACCCCCCTCTGTAAACCAGCATCAGTCCGTCCAGGCCAGCAACTTTGACCATTGGAGCAGACATAACACGCTCTGCTCCTTCATCAGCTAATGTCTCTGACAGGGCTTGCATGGGGGTGGGATCTGCAGATGCTTCCTGCTTCCGTTCAGCCTCCTTCTTTTTCACATTGGACTGTGTGCCTTTCACGGGGGGTGGGGGGCTGGGCGGACCACTGGTGTGAGGTCCAGTAGTCTGGCTTTGTTCCGATTTGTTGTCACGGCTGATGCTCATCTTTGAGCCACTCCTCTGGAGGCGGGGGATAGGCTGGTCCTTGCTGCGCTTCTGGTCCCGACATGGTCAATGCCTGCATGTCTCTGTAAACAGAAGAATACAGGGAAGAAAGTGGAAAGCCACTGTCCTCGTATGGTGGACAAGATGCCTTTACTTCTGTCTGTGGTTATATTTGTTTTGCTTCCTTTTTTTCTGTTTTACTTTTCCGTGGAAGCTGGGCAGCTTTCAGTGAACTGTTATCTGTTCTGCCCGCAATGTCACCGCTAAGGTGTCTACCCCCTCCCTTTTGTGCAGCACAAGACCTCCGTTCTCTAAGTACTGCCTCTTTTAACCAAATCTTGCAGCATCGTTTGTGTATCTCATAATGTTTAATGTTTTTAGAGCAGAGGAAGGTACCGCTTTTTAACCATTCCTTCTCTTCATTAATTTTATCCTTAATTTTTCCCAATTCTCTCACACCTAAACTTCCCCCAGGAGGAAATCCCCATTCTACTATCCAGTAATTTAGTTTCCAAACGTTTAGGCCCATATTTTTGTTTCATTTGTCACAGTGCTTTAAGTGGGAAAAAATAAGTGCTGGTACTCCCTTTAATGACCTGCCGTCAGTGTGTGATACAAATATGGGACAAAAACATGGGTGATATTTATATACATATAGATCAATCTATCGATCTATAGATTTATTGTACAGAAATTACAAAGAACAAAAGGATAAATCCAGTTCTAAATCAAATTCACAAGCCAAATGAGCAAGTGTCACGGAACCACGGAGTCAAGCCAAATGTAGCCTAAACGTGGACATGAAAAATCTAAATTCTAGATTCTAAAGTCTAAATATTTCAGATGCTATGCGGGTGATACCAAAACCTCTGGCATGTCAGAAACTATTGTGGCTCCTGTACTCTGGTAATAACCAGTGTTGGGTATAGTTACTTTGGAAAGTAGTTAATTAGGTTAAAGCATTACCATCAATTAAAAGTAATCAGTTACGTTACAACGTTATTCATTCATAAAAGTAACGCATTAGAGTACTTATGCGTTACCAAGAATTAAAAGCCAGTTTGCAGTGCCTTGCACATGCTGCAACTTAAATGACAGACAGCCTCCTTTAAATGCACCGAGAAGTCGTGACGATGAATAACGTCAGTCATCCAACTAAATTAACTCTGCAGGATAACAACAGGAAAGAAAGCCAGCAATAGGCTATTCCACACAACGTTTTATTAATAATTTTTTGATCACAGAAGACATGAATCGAAAACACTTATGCAGCCCGGGTAGCCTGATAGAGTGGTGCTTGGATACAAGATGTTTTAAATTTGAAGTGGAATTTTTTGCGGTCAACAGAAACTTTTCCCCAATGCAGAGTGTGCATTCTACCGTTATATTATTTTCTTTTTCGTTGACGAAATTAAAATAATGTCCGTTCTTTGACAAAGCTGTGCTACTGCTCTCTGCCATCTTGCCAGGAGTTCAAAAACACTCAATCACACACACTCACACACACACACACACACACAGGGTCAGGAGGAGCAGGGCACAGATGAATCACAGCGCTTTAGAAGTGCCGGTACTGTGTACCCTTGCGTTCCGGCCCACTTAAAGCACTGATTTGTCAACATATTGAACTGTTTGGTGGTAAAACTGTGCTAGAAACAGACCCCATTGTCTGGCCGAACGTCCAGCTATTCTATGAGAAGACGTCTCTCCTCAATGCTTTCTATTTTCCTTAGTGAAAAAAAGCCAAAAAAAACACTGAAGATAGCTGACTGACGGATTAATTGTTCAATTGACCCCTCTCTCTCTTTATGTTACAAGAAAAAGAGCATGGAAAACTCGTTACTTTGTTTAACACAAAGTAATTAATTAATTAATTAATTAATTAATTAATCGCTTGTAAGTAAATAGACACAAAACCGCTAGCAAATATTTCACCACCTGAGAGTGCAATGAATTTAATGAAGGAATCAATCTCACCGGGTTTTGCCCTCCAGCATGGGTTCTTGAATCCCAGGCGGTGGTCGGTCTGGCCCGGGAATCCAAGACCTCCCTTCACCCAATGACTACTGGAGGTCCGGAGGCTGAGAAGCTGGTCCCCTCAGGTTGGCCTTTTACAGCTTGATCTCCTCTCGTCAGTCCTTCTGCTCGCTGGGATCCACACAGGTGCCACAATATTAAGGAAATATTATTAACAAGGATGAGAAAGAATTCCTTCTTAGTTCAAGAGCTTTAATTCCGCTTGTTGATCATCAAGGAGTTCAGCACATACAAGCATTGCAGATACTGACCTGCTCCCCACACCCTGACATTTTACTATATAGAATTGAATAATCTACAGCTCCTCCTCCTTAGACTAGGTGTCTGACTTCAGTAAAATAGAATAACTATAACCTTGACAGTAGAACGCAGCTCAGTCTCCCTGGGTCAGAGTGCAGATATGGAGTGGTTCTGACGTCTTTCAGTCCACATGCAAACACATCTCACATGTCGGTGACCCAAGATACAGGTACAAAATACACATATCCCAGTTAACAAAGAGACTAACCTTCTAACACGATTAATTCCATATCACAACTTTCCTGAAATAGTCCCAGCTCCATATCACAGCATGAGTCACCTGAGATAAGGGCTGGAGATGACTGGTGAGCGCTACCAAATGACAGCTGTAGAAAAGGGTCCTGGACTTTGTGTATAGCATGTTGTTTCTTGCTATTTAGATATTCATGGTATTAGAAATAATACTAATATTGTTTTAAATCCCTCGACCAATCAGAATGCTTCTCTCTGTGGCCATCACATCATGTTGCTGTTCTGCATCTATCAGTGGGAACGGTGTGTGGTGGAAAATTGTTATGTAATTAGTAATTAAGTGTATATTCTCTGTTTAGTGAATGTATCTAAGGCAGAAGACAAGGTTAGGGACAAGCTTATTGTTCCAGCTTAATGTTATGATAAAGATATATGTGTCAGGTCACCATAGAGACAGACGCCGGGGCAATAAGATAACAGTCTGGCCTTCGGATGTGCTGTTTTATGCGTTGCTATCAGACTCGGATGGACCAGTTCTCCGGAGGCGGGGCGTGAAGGTTGGAGAAGACATCTACAGAGATAAACAGCGATTGCTGAATATTTAAGCGGTTGGTTAGGAAGGTTGGATAGGGTGATGCACGAGTAACTCTGTCCCCTCCATGCTCTGGCCAGACATGTTTGTATTAAATACTTAAATGCCTTCTGGGTATCAAGTCTTATTTATATTGGAAACCATGAGATACTTTTTTTACCATAACACTTGGCGCCCAACGTAGCCTCAGCGAATGGAATGGACCGACGGGGACAGGGTCAAGGGAGTTGCTAGCGTCCTGGGAAAAAATGGTCTCCCAGCCTCTTACCTCCAGTAGCTGTTTGGGAGATGGAGGCCTTGAAGCGTCTCTGTTGGCCCTGCCGTCTGCAGATGACCCAGCGAAATTCAGGCACGACAAAATGCACTCAGCTCAAATGCAATTAAGAAATGCTTGCTGACGTAGCTGTATTTTATCTCTGTGACACCTGCTTATGACACACACACAGATACACACTCCATTAGAAAAGTAAATCTTGTCTTGTTTTTGTTGTTGTTGTTGTTTCTGCTAGAAGACCCTTAGAGCGAAAGGGGTCTCGATGGAAGCAGGCCATCATTTCTGATTCTATTTTTATGTTCTAATTTTCTTTGTTATTGTGTTGTAATTTGTAAGAGAAAGTGATGTGCAACTAAACTTAATTTGTTTGTTGTAGAAGAACGGGGTAAAGCAGACAACGAAACTGCTACGGCTCTGAAAAGGTGATGATTCGTTATCCGGTGAGTTTAGTCTAATCAGAGCTTAAAGAATGTGTTGCACATCTATATTTATAAGGGCAAGATAGTGAACTGATCATCTGTCTTCTGGGGAGTTATCTTTTAAATGGTCAAGAGTCTTTTTTTCTCTTCTAATGCTCTCTGTCAGGAGAGTCCACATTTTATTTCATTTTGATTGAAAGTTATTTGATGGAATTGTTATTACACTAAGTACAAGTTTCCTTACCTGTCGCAGCTTGTGTGCACTAACTTAGAAACAGAGTTCCCACTTTACGACTAGAACAAATAGCAAAGAGTTAATTGGGGCATTTAGAGTAGGTTGTGAATTATACCCTGACTGACTTAAATTTTGACTAAGCTGACTGACAGTAAAGACAGATATTTTCTTTCTTTCTGGGACAATCGGGGTTGATTTTTTCCTTGTATTTTGGGGTTTTATGTTATAAGAAAGTAATAAACCTTAGAACTGTGAACATTAACTAAATTAAATAGGACCTTTTACAGTAACACTGCTGTTGAGGCTATGGCCTTTACTGAACGAACTGGATCTCCCATCATCCTTTCACTGAACGAACTGCATCTCCCAGCATCCTTCCACTGAACGAACTGCATCTCCCAGCACCCATTGCGCTGCCCTCAACCCATTCTCATTGGTCTGTGGCCAGTGATGACATCACAGAGTTGATAAAAGCAGCGCAAATATTGAAATAAGCGTCTCTATTGGTCTCTCTTGGTCCCAGAGCGGTGCCTGTGAGGAGACACTTTAATCCACTGCTAGCATTTTCCCTTTTTTCCGTTCAAACCTGCTGGACCAGGAAGAATTTCCCTTTAAAACTTCGAAGTGAATCGGGCGATCAAACGGACTTTCCTGTACGTGCAACCAGGGAGTCCGCTGGCTATCTGAGCTCTATTGAAAACAAGCCTGAGTCCCTCAGCGCCTAAAAGTCGGACGTCCGCTTTTCCGACCTCAGTTTTGCGCAAAACCGCTCCTTTAAACTGGACACTTTCTACGTTCTTCGTCGTGGACTGTGGAGAGCTGCCCCACCAAGTAGGATTAAACTGATTTATATCTTTGGTCTGGGTAGAGGAGAGGGTCTTGACGGTTAATATCCGTTTTCTGTTGGTTAAAATAAGTTTGTCAACTTGTTAACCACTGTTATTCTTGGTCGTCTGTCGACGTACACTGACCCTGAATGTGCATGCTTTTTGTGTTTTATTATGTGACTTTGGTTGCAACCAGAAGCAGTATATTATATTGTATTATTTCCTTGTTTGTTTATTGTCTGCTGCGGTCGGCGCCTGTCTGTTTAGACAGGTCGCGTGGCCTCAGTTGATCCCCTTTCTCCGTCGCCCTCGTTTCCTTTGACCAAGCCACCATTGCTAATGAAACTAGCGTTTTGTTGAATCGCTACGCGGTCCTACTTTGTCTACCTTTGTGAACCGATCGCGCCAATTGATAAGGCTTGAGTTATTTATCGCATTGAGTGTGTTAAACTGAACCCCCCCTCATCCGCTCGCTGTCTCCCACACACACACAGCCGCATACACACACGCCCCCTTCCCTCAACGTTAACTTCGTTCTATATTTTTGCATGCGTTAGAATAGATGGAAATTATGAATTAAATGTAATCTGTAAGGTTGACCTATTTCATTAATAAATTCCCTTAAGTAACGAGAAGTTTCCTGTGCTATTTCAGTGTGTGCTGTGAAGTTTGTTTTAACCCCGTGGACGAACTCTACGCCTTTTCAGAGAGACTGACAGTCTGGTTTAATTAAAATTATCTCATTTATGAGATTGGTGCCCCGATATCTTTAATAAACAGGTTAAACTCGAACGTCATCAATAATTATATTAATATTAAATTATTGATTATAATTATTGATGCTCAGAAAACCAGACAACAAATATTTATTATTAGTAGTTACAACATTAATGGTGCGTCCCGTGTGAGGCCGCTAGGAAAAGATCAATAAACCGCACACACTGAATAAACAGTTGTTCAGATTATTCGGCCAGATCTTAAAGCGATGAGGTTTGCAACCTTCCCTGGTGATAATCTTCTGCTTTGGAGTTTGACTAAGCTGATAGAAATATTTGGCAGACGTTTTGATGGGATTAATTGAGGAGCATTGTGCTGTGTTTGGCTTTTGAATGGTAATTCATCTTAACTGTGGTTTCTGATAAATTCTGCACGTTGCCGCTCAGAAGCAGCAATTCTGCTTTGTGCTGTAGCCTATGGAAGCATGATAGTGCTGAATTAACCTGCTGCTAATCAGATTAATTAAGATTCATTTTTAAATCCATTATTCAAGCTGTTCAATCTGCAAGTAATTGTTCATATACTTTTTGTGCTCCTTAATGTGCATTAAAAATTTCCGTGTTCCAAATTCATAAAAAATTTAAATTGCTTAATCTGCATTTAAATTAAGAATTCCAAATTTCAATCTGGAAGTAATCATCTTAATTTTTTTAGTGTGTTGTGCAAAAGCACCCTCATTTAAAATTTCAGCAAAAAAAAAAATTTAATTGCTCAACCTGCATTTAAATTAATAATTCCAAATTTCAATCTGAAAGTAATCAGCTTAATTTTTTCTTAGTGTGTTGTGCAAAAGCACCCTGATTTAAATTCCAGCTAAAAATTTAAATTGCTTAACCTGCATTTAAATTAATAATCCCAAATTTCAATCTGGAAGCAATCAGCTTGAAAATTAGTTTCCCGGTGTGCTGTGGAAAAGCACCTGGATTTAAATTCCAGCTATTAAATTAAATTGCCTACCCTGCATTTATTCCTCATTGCTTAGGCTGCATTTGAACTAATTATACAAGTTTAAAGGAAACCCATCCTCAATTAAACGCTTTTGCTCTTGGTACTTCTGAGCGAATTTGTTTTCTTTTTCAAGCATCTGTTTGTTTCCTTGTGTGTGTCCCTAATGTGTATTTTTGCCTGATTTTAACTACTGCTAACTCACTGCTAACCTTGATTAGAGAGAGTGAATCTGCGTTGCATTGCTAAGTTCCCTTAAATGAAATAAGGAGTTTATATTTAACACATAGCATTCTGAAATACTATAAAGTAGTATTGTGTAAGTCACAAGTGATTTTGGCAGCTTGTGCAATTATTTATTTTGCGCACATAAACCTGTGGAATATGCAAAGAGACCAGTGCATATTTATCTGAGGTAGTGGCAAGTTGGTGCGTGTTTTGCTTTTGAGCAATTGTAAACTTGGCCTATTGGCTGCTTGAGATTTGGTCTCATTTTATTTTATTATCTCATTTTTTTTTTTTTCTTTGTATTTTATTCTCTTTCTATTTCCTCTGGTGCCTTAAAAGATGGAAGCCTCAGGCTTCCATGCAGCTGATTCTGTGGGCCCAGAGAGCGCTGGAGACGACCACCTTCAGCAGGTAGTTGGAAATCTTATTCGCCTGTCATCACAGGAAAGCGAGTACCTACACGATTATGATATTGGCGCCTGTGAAAAGAGAATACAGAATTTACTGGGATTTATGGAGAACCCAGATAAAGAAGTAAAGGCTTCTGATGTCCTCGGCCAGCTAACGTTGTTGCTTCAACGTAGATTGCAGTTGGAAAGCCAGACAGTTGCACAGTTAAAGCAAGAAAGAGACACTGCTATTTTTGAGCTTCACGAGGCCAAAATAGAGTTACAGAAGAGTGCTGAGGAACCTGTCCCACCTCCATTAGAGCAGATTCCACCCAGCCATCAAAGAGTTAAATCTCAGTGGCTGATTTCTGATCAAGCCGGTGTCACGCCACACAGGTCAGCGAATGACCCCTCCTTTCTTTCTGAAGCAGGGAGACCTCTGGATGAAGCTGCGACCCCCCTCTCTCTGCCAGTGGCTCGAGCTGCAGCACGAGACCCAGGGCTGCACCCTGCAGGCATAGCAGAAAGAGGGAGGGCTCCCAGGGTGGACCACTATGCATCTATCCCTCGACAGAGACCATGGGACAGCAGCATGTGGACTCCAGGTGGGCCAGATTTCCTGACACACCCTAGTGCCCAACAGGTGCAGAACCCTAAGCTGCGCCCACAGCATTACTTTGATCCCGACCCGCAGGAACGCTCATCTAGTGATTCAGAAGAGAGCGCTCCCTACCGAGAATCAGGAATCCGCACGCGTCAGTTAGAGTCCCTTGCCAGAGACATAGAACGTTTCGACCCAAGCTCGAATGACTCTAACATACATGGCTATTTGAGAGAAATAGAAAGGGTTCTCTTAGATTTACCACAGGCTTCATCTCGTGAAAAATTAAAACTGATCTGGAAGACAACTTCTCGAAGTGTCCACAGTTTTATGGAAACGTTATCGCCTGGCGTCAGAGATAGTTATTCAAAGTTGTGTGGAGCACTTAGAGAAGAATTCACAAATTATGCTGATGCAGCTTCTGCAGCCATAAACGCATTTATGATCCTACAGAAGAAACATGAGTCCCAGCGTGATTATTACCAGCGACTCAGAGCTGCTTATTTCCAGGGGCAGAGCGCTCCTGGCTTAGAAGAAGACCCGGCTTTTAAGTCTCTATTTCTCCATAATCTTCACCAGTCCATACGCTTTGAAGTAACCATGCATTGTAGAGTCAGAAACTTAAAGATGCAGGAGATTAGGAAGTATGCCCAGCTCGCGTGGGAAACGCTGAGCAGGCCCACCAAGTAGAGAAGGATGCCAGAGTTTTGCAGGTTAGTACAGAAATGGACCCAAACCTTGCCCTGGAAGGTCGGGAAGCTCCCCCCACCAGGAACAAGGCTGGAGGTGGGTCCAGGAAACAGAACAAGTTCCCTAAACAGAACCAGGGGGGTGGAAACTGGCATAACTCAAAACCCAAGCTGCCAGACCACACCCAGTCTGAAAAAGGTCCACCCCCTCAGCACCAGGTGAAGCATAAGGGCCACTTTAAAGGTAAGGCTAGAAATAACGCTTTAACCAAAAGAGACATAGAAGATGTTTGTCGTAGGTTTTTCTCTGAAGCAGTCGAGCAGCTGAGAAATCCAGTCAGCTCAAAAGAGACACCTCAGCCTCGAGACGAGTCAGACCAGAAACCACCGTCTGCATGACTAGGCGTGGATCCGAATCCTACAGCTACATTCTATGTAATCAGCTGGGGGAACGCAAAATCAACACCTCAGGAGCTCACTGAGACTCCCCCAGTGGACACATCACAAACACCATTTCTCACATTTCTTGATGAACTAACTCACCAGAACCATGCACGTCGCCTTTACTGTCAGACCATTGTTGGAGCTTGCATTCAGGCTAACGCTCTGCTGGACACAGGTTCAGAAATTAGCTTAATGAGCTCAGCTTTGTTTGAACAGGTTACTCAGGCCATGATTTCATTAGGTAAACCATTCCAACTTGAAAGCTGCGATGTACAAATCACCAGCTACACACAAAATCAGTCATGCATCACTAAGCGGGTGTGGCTGGACATCACTTTCCAGAACATGACCTTGGTTCACCCAGTCTATGTCTGCACATTAGACACAGAGCCTCTCCTCATTGGACAGGACCTGCTCGAGAGGTTGGCTCCTCTCATCGACTGCCAGCAGGTGAAACTCTGGGCCCAGGTGGAGGTGCCAAAGCCACTAAGCACAGACACCAGGCACCCAGCTTCCAACCATCAGGTAGCTAGCTTAGAAGAGTCCAGAGAACCCTTGTCAAAGCTCATGCCACTCCCAGAGACGGTCCTGAACACCTCAGCTGCACCAGTGAGCTCAGTCAGGCAGGGAATCCCCCTCCGCAGTCATGCATCATGTCTCTGCTCCTTAAAGAACACAGGTGCAAAGCTCTACAGTGGTTGAAGGCATACATATTGGTGACAGTTGCATCCCAGATGTGCTTCTAGCACGCTGGCTAGATAAATCAGCAGTCAGTAAGGAGGTTTTTGACAGTCAGTGTCAGGAAGACCCCTTGCTGGTTAGTGTGACACGCAGGCACAGACTCCTGTCAGCTGAATGGCCTCAACTCCCCCTGAAAGCGGTGGGGCTCTGCACCCTTGGGGTGCGGATCGGGCCAAAACAGCTTTCACATGTTTTCAGCATTGTTCCCCTTCTAGACCCCCCCATGTTCATCGGAGCAGATCTACTGGTTCGGCTCGGCACACAGCTGGACACTTTCAACCAGGTCCTTTGGACGCGAGCCAGCACACCTGCAGAACCCTTCCGGATGAACCCTGAAGACCCGCTGTCAGGCCAGACCATCCCTCAGGCCTGCCAAGCTGCTAGTGAGAAGAGCATGCTGATACCACCAAGAACAGCAGGGGTGGCAATACGCTTAGCGGTGATGAAAGGCCAACAGCCATTGGGTAAGCAAGCGTTTTTCCAGCCACTCCCCTACTTCCTGGAACTGAACCTTGCTGTTTGCGGTACACCCATTCTTGAGTTGAACAATCGTTCAGCCGACCTGCTGGTTGAAAATCCAACCCAAGTTGCAGTCCTGGTGACTGCCGGAAAGCCTCTTGGCATGCTTATAGACTGCTTATTTCATGATTTTGAACTTTCAGTCCCCGTCATAGGGGATCTGCCTCTGTTCATGAATAACTAACAGTCATTTTCAGACAGGTTGTTCACATTTCCTTCCAAAATTATCACGGTAAAGCGTCACAAAGCTTTACCTAAGGAGTCCATCTGCAGCGCCACCTTAAGGACCGAAGGCGACCTAATGATGTACACGCTGACGACTCATCCAGCTGAGCGCAGAATCCTGTGGGATTTCCAGAAACTG
This sequence comes from Valencia hispanica, assembly GCA_963556495.2. NCBI lineage: Eukaryota > Metazoa > Chordata > Actinopteri > Cyprinodontiformes > Valenciidae > Valencia > Valencia hispanica. The sequence continues at coordinate 45,763,874 of OY747721.1, read as the reverse complement.
TGGCTGCCGCTGTCACAAGTCCATCCCGCTGACGCCCTCTTCTGGGGACAGATGGGAACGAATAATGAACAGCTCAGGTACGAACCTAAACACTTTGATGTGGTAAAGATCCAGGAACGTGATCCCCACTTTCACCTCATCCAGAAGCTGGTGATTAACCGTTCACCAGCAGACATGATGCTGCCACCACCAAGTGCAGCCCATAAGCTACAAGCTTTTTCTTGCAGCCTTCCTGATCTTAGGCTGAAGACAGGTCCATTGGTCTACGCCAACAACGAGCGAGGTCCGCCTCCATGGGCTGACCTAACAGACCAAAGGGGGGTCATCTTAACCCACACCCATGACTTTACTCCATGTGACCAGAAGAGCCCCAAAGCCTCATGTGACATCTTCCAACAGGTGACATCCTGGCTTCCAAAGGCTCACATGACCGAGACCTGCACCCAAGGATGCTTATCCTGCTGCCAGCTCCATGGATCCCAGCTGAGCAGAGATTCCTCTCAGCGAAGGGGGGTCAGATTCACTTGGATGCACCTGAATCCAGCAGGAGTCAACAAAGACCTGCTGACAGTCACATGCAGCTTCATCAGATGTGATGAAGCCCCTCCTAAACTGAATGATACAGCAGTCATGACTACTGCTCTTTTGTTTAACCAAGGTTTCACCTCAAGGTCTCCTCCCTGGAGGCAGAGCCTGTCTCCACACCAGTGGAAAAAGGGGACCAGTAAATAGCGTTAATGGAACAGGTGCATGCTTCAAAACTCACCTCTAGCATGCGCTAACAACTAATTACATCCATAATTTTTGTTTTGTTCTATAGAAATCTGCAGACGCATAGATTAACACCTTTCAGGCTACAGTAGTAACCATAAATACTTTCTAAGTGCATTAAAATAACCCTTTCAGGTTTAGCTGTTTCTCTCTTTGGAAGTGGTTAAGTGATGAGTGACACATTGGTATCATTTAACACAAGACTTCATTAGAGAAGCTTATTTATTTGCACACTACCTCACTAAGTGATGGTACATTTATTCTAGACGCGATTTAGAAATCCTACAGAAACTCCTCAACAGGAACTGTTAGGAGCACAATCTAAAACCCTTCAGGACACAAAAGTGCCTGTCAATCTACGTTCTACTCTAATTAACAACACCCTGCATGCCCTGCCATCTCTCTCAGATGTCGTAGAAAGATAAAATAATTGATTTAACGTACACACAAGTGGTAAGAGAATTAACGCAGGATCTTATTATAGAAATTGGTTTATCTATGGAAAGTCCAGTGGAAGGACGAACTCTTACACATTTAGTTACTCTAGAACTAAATGTCCCCATTTTTTTTAACCCAGATAATTTTGAACTTGTATTCATGCTGAACCTTCCGATCATAGAAAGATGAACGTATATAGGCTTAAATCTGTGCTAAATGTTGGTTTTTGCAAAGGTAACACCCTCCTACATTTAAAAACCCCATCCATACTAGCCTACCATGACAACGATCCCAAACTTTACCTCACTCCAAACCTAGACCTATGCACCAAAACTAAAGATCTCCACTGGGTGTGCCCAAGTAACCCGTTCATTAGAGATGTAACTGATTACCTCTGTGGTTTGAGGGATGACGCCTCTCAACAAAATTGTCAAGCTACAATGACATTAAAAGATGCAGGTATGGAAACCAAAGTTGAACGTGCAGGTAACCGATGGCTAGTGAGCACACCAGTAGCAGAAGCTTTGATGTCATATGATCAACATGACACGGTCACCAAGGTAAAGTTGCTAAACCAAACTATGTTACTCAATATCCCACAAGGGACAGTAGTTCACATAGGAGACACAATACTCAATCATCTCGACCTCGACAGACATGACACTGAGATTGAGATCATGAATGCATTTAATGGATATAATGTCACGATTGATACCGAAATTGAGAAACAACTTTTGAAGGAGGGGACCAAATTGATTAAATTCAGTCTCACCTCTACGGCCTTGACTTTGACCCCCCTCCCTCGCTTTCCCAAGAAAGCTGATTGGACAGAAACACACACCTTGACATTCACAGTAATTGCACTTGTAATTGGGTGGGTCTTCACAGCGTTGATGGCGTACACCGCCTACAGGCAGGTCAAACAATTGCAAGAAAGAATCGACTCCATGACATTTCTCACACCGCGATTCATAGCTTCCCCCGGTCCCAAAGCACAAGATAGTGCCAGTGCCTAGCGGTAGCTACACAGGGGGTCCTTTTGTTTTATTATTATAATTTTTTTTCTTATATTACTTTCTAAAAGAATTTTTTTTTTCTTGGTGTGCTTTTACTTTCTGTTGATTGTTTCTTAAAATTATATATTTCAGTAGAATAGGTTAGCCTCTACCCAGACAAGGGTAGCCTCTACCCAGACTAGGTTAACCTCTACCCAGACCCAATTCAGATCAGTGGACCCAGTATAGCTGCAAAGACTGTAAACTGCATTTCCATCCTTTACAACTAAGGGGGGAATGCTGGGACCAGATTCGGATTTAATGGACTGAACTGTTACACCTTCCCGCTGAAGGACAGCGACATTCTTGGACGTAACGGACTGAACTGTTACACCTTCCTGCTGAAGGACAGCGGCATTCCTGGACGTAATGGACAATGAACCTGGTTGTAGCTCCAAAGACTGAACAGTGCGCATTCTTTGGAACTAAAAGGGGGATGTTGAGGCTATGGCCTTTACTGAACGAACTGGATCTCCCAGCATCCTTCCACTGAACGAACTGCATCTCCCAGCACCCATTGCGCTGCCCTCGACCTATTCTCATTGGTCTGTGGCCAGTGATGACATCACAGAGTTGATAAAAGCAGCGCGAATATTGAAATCTTGGTCTCTCTCGGTCCCAGAGCGGTGCCTGTGAGGAGACGCTTTAATCCACTGCTAGCATTTTCCCCTTTTTCCGTTCAAACCTGCTGGACCAGGAAGAATTTCCCTTTTAAACTTCGAAGTGAATCGGCCGATCAAACGGACTTTCCTGTACGGGTACCCAGGTAGTCCTCTGCCCATCTGAGCTCTATTGAAAACAGGCCTGAGTCCCTCAGCGCCTAAAAGTCGGACGTCCGCTTTTCTGACCTCGGTTTTGCGCAAAACCGCTCCTTTAAACTGGACACTTTCTACGTTCTTCGTCGTGGACCCCATCCCCGACCCGGAGAAGGCACCCCACCCTTTTCCGGCTCAAGTCCATGGCCTCGGATTTGGAGGTGCTGATTCTCATCCCAGCCGCTTCACACTCGGCTGCGAACTGCTCCAGCGAAAGCCGTAGATCACGTTCCGATGAAGCCAACAGGACCACGTCATCTGCAAAAAGCAGAGACCCGATCCTGAGGCCACCAAAATGGATCCCCTCAACGCCTTGGCTGCGCCTAGAGATCCTGTCCATAAAAGTTAGCAACAGGATCGGTGACAAAGGGCAACCTTGGCGGAGTCCAACTCTCACTGGAAACAAGCCCGACTTACTGCCGGCAATGCGAACCAAACTCTGGCACCGGTCGTACAGGGACCTAACAGCCCGTATCAAGGGGCCCGGTAACCCATACTCCCGGAGAACCCCCCACAGGGCCCCCCGAGGGACACGGTGGAACGCCTTCTCCAAGTCCACAAAACACATGTAGACCGGTTGGGCGAACTCCCACGCACCCTCCAGGACCCTGCTGAGGGTGGAGAGCTGGTCCAGTGTTCCACGGCCAGGACAAAAACCGCATTGTTCCTCCTGGATCCGAGGTTCGACTATCCGTCGGACCCTCCTCTCCAGAACCCCTGAATAGACCTTACCAGGGAGGCTCAGAAGTGTGATCCCCTGTAGTTGGAACATACCCTTTGGTCCCCCTTTTTAAACAGGGGGACCACCACCCCGGTCTGCCAATCCAAGGGAACTGCCCCAGATGTCCACGCAATATTGCAGAGCCGCGTTAACCAACACAGCCCCACAACATCCAGAGCCTTGAGGAACTCTGGTCGAATCTCATCCACCCCCGGAGCCCTGCCACCGAGGAGCTTTTTAACGATCTCGGTGACCTCAGCACCAGAGATTGGAGAGACCAACCCCAAGTCCCCAAACCCTGCTTCCAGATTGGAAGGCGTGCTGGTGGGATTGAGGAGGTCTTCGAAGTATTCCATCAACCGACCCAAAACGTCCCGCGTCGAGGTCAGCAGCACACCATCCCCACTGTAAACAGTGTTGGTGGCAGACCGCTTTCCCCCCTGGATGGTGAACCAGAATCGCTTCGAAGCCGTACGGAAGTCGTTTTCCATGGCCTCTCCAAACTCCTCCCACGCCCGAGTTTTTGCCTCAGCAACCATCCGAGCCGCATCCCGCTTGGCCTTTCGGTACCTATCAGCTGCTTCAGGGGTCCCAAAAGCCAAAAAGACCCGGTAGGACTCCTTCTTCAGCCTGACAGCATCCCTTACCGCCGGTGTCCACCAACACGTTTGGGCCTTCCAGGTCTGTCCGGCGTCCTCCCCCACCATCGGAGCCGACTCACCACCAGTTAGTGGTCAGTGGACAGCTCAGCCCCTCTCTTCACCCGAGTGTCCTAAACATGCGGCCGCAGATCCGATGAGACGACAACAAAGTCGATCATTGAGCTGCGGCCTAAGGTGTCCTGGTGCCAAGTGCACATATGGACACCTTTATGCTTGAACATGGTGTTTGTTATGGACAATCCATGATGAGCACAGAAGTCCAATAACAAGACACCACTCGGGTTCAGATCGGGGGGGCCATTCCGCCCAACCACACCCCTCCAGGTCTCACTGTCATTGCCCACGTGAGCGTTGAAGTCCCCCAGCAGAACAAGGGAGTCCCCAGGAGGAGCACTCTCCAGCACCCCCTCCAAAGACTCCAAGAAGGGTGGGTAATCTAATCTGCTTTTTGGCACGTAAGCACAAACAACAGTCAGGACCCGTCCCCCCACCCGAAGGCGGAGGGAGGCTACCCTCTCGTTCACCGGGGTAAACCCCAACGTACAGGCGACGAGATGGGGGGCAACAAGTATGCCCACCCCAGCTCTGCGCCTCTCAGCAGGGGCAACTCCAGAGTGGAAGAGAGTCCAACCCCTCTCGAGGAGACGGGTTCCAGAGCCAGAGCCGTGCGCCGAGGTGAGTCCGACGATGTCCAGTCGGAACCTCTCAACCTCGCACACCAGCTCTGGCTCCTTCCCCACCAGAGAGGTGACGTTCCACGTCCCGAGAGCCAGCTTCTGCAGCCGAGGATCGGACCGCCTTTGGCCGCCGCCTTTGGCCGCCGTCTTTGGCCGCCGCCTTTGGCCGCCGCCTTTGGCCGCCGCCTTTGGCCGCCACCAAACAAGAAGTCATTTCAATACATTTATACAAACATTCCAATCAGTTAAAAAGTGTGTATGGGTTTAAGAGGGAGGGAACGTATGACTGTGTCTGTATGTCTTTGTCTACCTGTCAGGTTGGATCTTGGTCTGCCCCCTCGCCTGGCGCACCTCAGGCCTTACACTTAATGGGGGGCCTATTTCCCCTCCGTCACTCCCCGCCGGTGACGGGGGCCCCTGCCTGCCGGTGCATCGGTGGTCAATCCGGTTCGGACCTGGTGCGTGCCTGGTCGGGCCTGGGGGGGCCGGTTTGTCGGTCGGCCGATGCGCTAGGCCGATATCTTCCTTTGGTTGGTTGGCGCACCTCTTTTAGGGGTGCCAGGTTTGGGATTGTTGGGTGGTGCCTGCTCGGTGGCTCAGGGGGATGCGGATCCGGCGTCTCTGCTCGTTTAATCACCTATTCTGTGCGCACCGTGCGTGATCGGTTCATTGGTGGGTTGGACCGGCCCTGGCCCTCGTTGGATGCCTGGTCTCGGCGCTCTGCGTTGCGCGGGATCAGGACCCGGGAGCTGGTACAACTTGTTGTCCAGATGCTGGCTAAGTCCGGCCTGGGGATGCTTTCCGTCTCCTGCGGCTATCGGTGGGGCGCCCCGACATATGGCAGGGGTGGGGCGCTGGGATGTTGGCGGTGGGGATTGGCCTAGGGTGGTGGCGTTGCGTGGCGGCCGGCCACGGCCCCTGCAGTGCCGGGGGCCCCTCGTCGGCCGGTCCCTTGTCGGCTCCCTGCTGGGGGGTGGGGTGCCCCTGGGCCCCGGCTCTCCCGGTCCATTGAGCGGCCCGCCCTGGCGCGGCGGGGCCCATGGGCTCGTCACTGCTGCCCCCCGGGCCCCTGGATAGTAGCCGCTGGACGTTCCCCTGGGGTTCTCCTTTGCTCCACTCTTGGGGGATGCGGTCGGCCCCACCCGGGTCCGCCTGGGGCTCTGGGGGTCCTTTGGACGTCTTTGCTCCGATCTCCTTCATGTCTGCATCGATTCCTGGGAGACGGATTGATGCCTGCTCACACCAGCTATCGAACACTCTTATGGAGAAACCAATGCACCAGCATGCTAACACACACACATAGATGCGGGGTCTCTGGTGTTTAAGGATATAATCTTGGGCTGAGGTTATCATTACTAGAGCTTGATTAATCGGTACCATGAGTTTTTCTTTGACATTGTTGTATTTTTATATCTATTTTTGTGTGATGTGGTTGTGTAATTCTTAGTTCACAATGTTTGGTTTGTTTTGTCGATGTTCCTTTTTCGTGTTTTGTTTTGTTTTTCCCCCTCTCTCTGCCGTCCTGTGGGTATGGAGGCATACTTCAATGTCTTCCTGTGTTTTCTTTGTTACCCTTCCTGTCTTGTATTTTCAACTCACCCTCTCTCTTGACTTTTTGTTTCCTACCTCTCTTCTCATCTTCCTTCTTTCTTCTCCTTAATTTTCTCCGTGTCCATAACATCAGGAAATAAAAACCCCAACAATTCATAATAAAGATTTTTCACACATATATCAAGTGGAGGACTATAGCAAAAGCTGTACTGCTCCGCTTGTGAAAATAAATCTGTTGGGCTTCTACTTGGTACTCAGACACCAATTCTGAGCTCCACACTGCCAAACAGGACACGTAAAAAACAAAAAAACAAAAACAAGTTTCCTATTTAAGGAATCCCAGCAGATTGCGTCAGTCATTGGCGTGAGGTTGGGCAGACTTTCCAACCACAGCAATCCTTCAGCAATCCCTCATACTGAGCAAGCATGTAGCGACGGCGGAGAGGAAAAACTCCCCTTTAACAGGAAGAAACCTCCAACAGAACCAGGCTCAGTAGGAGCGGCCATCTGCCACGACCGTCTGGGGGGGTTTGAGAAGACAGAGCAGAGACACAGAAGGAACAGAAGATCTGATATAAGAGAACTTTCTATGTTACAGAAAGTAAAAAGTTTATAACAGGACACAGTGGATGTTCAGTTACTGGGAGGATCATCCCTGTTGATGGCCCCCGTCCAACAGGGCATTGCAGCCAAGCAGGATACCAGACCAGGTATATCTTCTATGGAGAGAAAAACACTGAGAGAAAACAAAGTTAACAGTCGATATAGCAGAATGTAACTTAATACAACTGGAGAGTAGTAGTAGAAAAGGAAGTAGCAGAGTGAAGAAAATTGGTAAGTCCATCCTCCAGCAGTCTAAGCCTATAGCAGCATAACTACAGAGATAGCTCAGGATGACCTAAGCCACTCTAATTATAAGCTTTATCAAAAAGGAAAGTTTTAAGCCTGGCCTTAAAAGTAAACAGTGTCTCTGCCTCATGGACTAAAACTGGGAGCTGGTTCCACAGGAGAGGAGCCTGATAACTAAAAGATCTGCCTCCCATTCTACTTTTAGAAATCCTAGGAACCAGCAGTAAACCTGCAGTCTGAGAGCGAAGTGCTCTGTTGGGAACACATTAAACAATTAGATCTCTGATGTATGATGGAGCTTGATTATTAAGGGCTTTGTATGTAAGAAGAAGGATTTTAAATTCTATTCTGGATTTAACAGGGAGCCAATGAAGGGAAGCTAAAACAGGAGAAATGTGATCTCTCTTTTTAATATTCATCAGAACTCTTGCTGCTGCATTTTGGATCAACTGAAGGCTTTTAATGGCATTTTGTTGACTACCTGATAGTAAAGAATTACAGTAGTCCAGCCTTGAGGTAACAAATGCTCCGATCTCCTTCATGTCGGCATCGATTCCTGGGAGACGGATTGATGTCTTCTCACACCAACTATTGAACACTCTTATGGAGAAACCTTATATGCACCATAATGCTAACACACACACATAGATGTGGGGTCTCTGGTGTTTAAGGATATATTCTTGGGCTGAGGTTATCATTACTAGAACTTGATTGATCGGTACCATGAGTTTTTCTGTGACATTGTTGTTGTATTTTTACATCTATTTTTGTGTGATGTGGTTGTGTAATTCTTAAGTTCACAATGTTTGGTTGGTTTTGTCGATGTTCCTTTTTCGTGTTTTGTTTTTCCCCCTCTCTCTGCCGTCCTGTGGGTATGGAGGCAGACTTCAATGTTTTCCTGTGTTTTCTTTGTTCCCCTTCCTCTCTTGTATTTTCAACTCACCCTCTCTCATGACATTTTGTTTCCTACCTCTCTTCTTCATCTTCCTTCTTACTTCTCCTTAATTTTCCGTCTCCGTGTCGATAACATCAGGAAATAAAACCCCCAACAATTCATAATAAAGATTTTTCACACATAAATCAAGTGGAGTACTATAGCAAAAGCTGTACTGCTCCGCTTGTGAAAGTAAATCTGTTGGGCTTCTACTTGGTACTCAGACACCAATTCTGAGCTCCACACTGCCAAACAGGACACGACAAAAAAACAAAAAAAATAAATAATAAATAAATAAATATAACAACTCTTGCTGGCGCATTTTGGATCAACTGAAGGCTTTTAATGGCATTTTGTGGACTACCTGATAGTAAAGAATTACAGTAGTCCAGCCTTGAGGTAACAAATGCATGGAGTGGTTTCTCAGCATCACTCCTGGACAGGATGTTTCTAATTTTATTTATAATATTTCTAATATTCCGGAGGTGAAAGAAGGAAATCCTAGAAACCTGTTTAATATGTGATTTAAATGTAAAGTCTTGGTCAAAAATAACGCCAAGGTTCTTTACGTTATTACTGGAGGCCAATTTAATGCCATCCAGATGAAGTGATTGACTAATCAGTTTCTGTTTAAGAACTTCTGGTCCAAAGACAGCAACTTCTGTTTTGTCAGAATTTAAAATCAAAAAGTTTAGGGTCATCAATGTTTTTATGTCTTCCAGACATGCCTGTAATCTACCTAACTGACTGGGTTCATCAGGATTTATGGATAAATATAGTTGTGTATCATCGGCATAGCTGTGGAAATTTATCCCATGCTGTCAAATGATTCTACCAACTGGGAGCTATATATATGGTGAAAAGAGTTGGTCCAAGCACAGAACTCTGTGGAACTCCACAAGTAACCCTTGAGAGTAAAGAAGATTTATCATTTAGATGAACAAACTGGAATCTATCAGACAAATATGATTTAAACCAGCCTAGTGCTGTTCCTTTGATCCCTCCAACTTGTTCCAGCCTTTCTAGGAGAATATTATGATCGACTGTGTAAAAAGCAGCACTGAGATCTAACAAAACCAGAACAGACACAAGTCCATTATCTGAGGCCATGAGAATATCATTAGTAACCTTCACCAGTGCTGTTTCAGTGCTATGATGAGCTCTAAACCTGACTGAAACTCTTCAAACAGCTCATTACTGTTTAGATGCTCACAGACTTGATTAGCAACAATTTTCTCAAGGACTTTGGACAAGAAAGGAAGGTTAGATATAGGTCTGTAATTCACTAAGTCATCTTGATCAAGGGAAGGTTTCTTGAGTAAAGGTTTAATTACAGCTATTTTAAATTCTCGTGGTACAAATCCGTTTACTAAGGATAGATTCATCATATCCAAAATGGGGCCAGGAACCAAATGGAACACTTATTTAAATAATTTGGTTGGAATTGGGTCCAACATACAAGTTGAAGGTTTAGATGAGGCTAATATTTTTGATCATTCCGAAAGCTGGACTGGATCAAAACAGCCTAAGCACAACTGAGGTTCTACAGTTCTTTCCGATACTGTCTCATTTACTGAGGAAGAAGTAATCATGTTTGGTAGGATGTCAATGATTTTATTTTTAATAGAATACATTTTATTTATGAAGAATCCCATAAAATTATCACTGCTAAGAGATGGGAATAGTTGGCTCAACAGAGCTATGACTCTGTGTAAGTTTGGCAACTGTACTAAAACGAAACCTAGGATTGTTTTTATTCGCCTCTATTAATGATGAAAAATATGCTGTTCTAGCTTGTCGAAGGGTCTTGTGTATATACATGTTCATGTAATCCTTTTTGTTTAGTTCTCTTTAGTCCTTTTTGTTTAGTTCCTATATATATATACATATATATATATATATATATATATATACAATATATATATATATATATATATATATATATATATATATATATATATATATATATATATATATATATGTGTGTGTATATATGTATATGTATATGTATATATATGTATATATATGTATATGTATATATATTTATGTATATATATATATATGTATATATATGTATGTGTATATATATATATATATATATATATATATTTGTATATATATATATATATGTATATATATATATATATATATATATATATGTATGTGTATATATATGTGGCCCTGGGCGCCTTGAGAAGGCATATGTGTATAAGGTTTGAATCAAAACAAAGATTCTTTTAAAAGTGGTCTTCCAAATTTAACTATAAAAATATTTGCAAATCTCTTGTCCAGCACAATCAAATTGTTGAAAGCACACAAAATGGAAATAAGAATATTTTTGCACATGAGAAAGATATAAGCCCTGTGGGATGAAGTGCCAAATTTCCAATATGTTAAGTCAAAGCTCAGAGATTTTCTAAATATTGTCAATGTCCAGGCATGTCATTTCTGTTAAGTGGGTTACGTTAAATGGTAACACTTACAAAACTGGAAAAAGCTTGATTATTACAGACACTGATAATGGCTTGCCATTTTTTGGACTGATTAGTAATATTTTTATTGTTGATTCAGTTTTAATTTGTTGTGAATATCAAGTTCATGAAACACTAGATTTTAATAGAAATTTGCTATCATATGAAATTACTGTACCAAATATTGCTATGGCCACAGAATTTATTAATTTGGAAAAAATGAAGGATTTTACTGCATATCAAGCTGTTAAGCTCAATATCAAGACATATATTCCAAGATAATATGATCTTGCTGATGTTTTGTTGTAAAATTAAAATGTTTAATAAACATAATAAATATTGAGTTTTTGGCTACGTTCCCACTGCAGGCTGAAACGACCCAATTCCAATTTTTTTTGCCCCTATGCGACCTGTATCTGATCTTTTCATGACAGTCTGAACCACACAGATCCGATCTTTTCAAATGCGACGCAGGCCACTTGGGTATGTGGCCCAAAATCCGATACGTATCCGATCTTTTGAAATGCGACTTCAGTCTGAACGGCCAGGTCGCATGTATCCGACCCGCACGTCATTGAAACGCCGCAGACATGTCTCTTCCCGTGACAGAGTAAATCGAAGGCGCTCACAAACATAATCAAAAGTGGATCTGGACATTCAGAAGTTACTGATGAATTCTGTATTAATGAAGCCAATCACGTCATCAGTCTCCCACCACTCCTGGCTGCAACTCCAAACCCACATGTTTCTCTGTACCAAAGTTGCTACCACTGCTCCACAAAACGCCATGGCCAAAAACCTTGCTCTCCTCCTTTCTATTTTCCTCCTTAAAACGAGAAGATTGAAGTTGTGCTGGCTCTGTTGTGAAAATAACTTTAATGAGGCTAAACGAGCTCCACCGTCGACATCCATGTGTAACTACTTCCGCAAACAACAAGTGACGTCGTTGACCGATGAGTACTCTTCTGCGCATGCGGGTCAATTCTGGGTTATTTCACGTTTACACAGGAGATCACAAATGGTCGCATTTAATTGGAAATGTGAACTGCCTTGCAAAAAATTTTTATTTTTTCAAAAAATCGGAATTGAGCTTTAAGCCCTGCAGTGTGAACGCAGCCTTTGACTTTGTTTAAATTTATATTGCTGTTCTATGCAGGCTTTTTTTTGTTATGGCATTGAAGTCTTTCTTGGAACATATTAGTGACTCAACACTGGGTAGCTCAGTTGGCCAATTTATTGCGTAAATACAAATGCCCATAATAACAAATGTGACTAAAGAGGTTATGCATGTGATGTCATATCAACAGCATAGTCAGATTGCATTATATTACGGCAACAGCATAACAGCCAAATAGTTGGTAAATCTGCAATGTTATAAAATAAACTATGCTGACTTGCCGCCCATTTGGCTGCTGTTGGCTAATGGAATGCTATCTGCCATGATGTCGCAATGCTAGAACATAACAAACCTCTAGACTAAAATCTTAAAACAAGAAAAATGTCTTACTATTCACTGGTTTTTGAATATGCATGCATGATATTGTTGTGGTAAATGATGAATGTCCAAAATGTTCTTATCAAAAATGCTACGTGAAGGAATTTGTGTGTTTATTCAGAGACGGGAGGCTTGGGTCACTCTGACACGATAAATTATAAACTTGGCTAGCAGAACATGTTCTCTCAGAGAGCGTGTTGTTATTAAAGGAAACATCTGGATTATAGACCGCTCTGGCGCCAATATGATGCACAAACTAAGTATAAAATCTGTGTGTTAATAATAGAAGGGCTAGTCTAGTCTGGGGCTTGCCAGGGAGTGTTGCTGGGTTAGTGGAAGACGCCAGAACTGTATGTCATCAATGCTCTGTCCTGCTCAGAGAAGGTATGTAAACTAATAAACCGGCAGAGGCTGTATTCCAGAGCTGAAGTCGTGTTGGCTTTGTTTGTTTGTTTAACTGGACTCAATATCTTTGCATGTCAACCTGGTCCAACATTCAAAATAACCAACATTTGTGGCGAGCCAAGCCAGGCTGACGGGTCTCTCGGGACGATTATCGACATTTTCACTCTGACAGGAAGGCCGGCCAAATCTACCGTTTAAGGTAAAGAAAATAATTTGAATATTCTCGTTGGAGTGTGATGAAGATGCTTTCTGTGAGATGTCAAAAAGTTCCTATGCTTTTATTCATGTCAGCTTCATGTCTGGAACACATGCTTTAAGGCCAAATTTGCGTGCACGCAAAGAGCAGCTGGGAATTATTCAATAATTAATTTTAAGTTCAGCCCTGAGCAGAAGCAAGACCTAATTGGTCAATAACTAGCTGTTAAAAAGTTTGATACTGATGGAAAAAAGTAAAAACCAAAAATCAGAGTAAAACAGAGAATTAAAGGAACAGTAGCCTATTTGTTTGAGTAAAAACAAATTGTGATTTCCCGGCACTTGTCGGATGAAAGTTTCGACTCTGGTTGAAAACTCCCTTGGCTTGAAGAAGCTGAAATCTTAGATCCCTAACATTGTCGTTAGAAGTAGGACCCTGGCTTAAAAACCGGAGGACTAAAGGTTACCGACTTTTGTCAAAGACGTCCCTGGTCCTTTGGGGTTAGAAATGGCTTGGTTCCCTGGCATCTAGCCAGATGTGTTTATCTGGCTTTAAAGAGAAAGCTAGAGGAATTTTGAATACCTGGAAACATGTTCCAGAAGAGGCGCTGACTTTTAAGTCACTGAGAATCTTGAAGAGTGCACTCACTATAAAAATCTAAAAGTGGCCACAGAAAAAATAACTGCAGTATTAAAATTATGTGTATTAAATAATCTGGAAAACAATTGATAATTGACAAAAATAAAAACAGACTAAAAAGGAGTTAAAGTGAAAGATTTATTGTGACTCTAGAAAAAGACTTGACATAAAGTGATTAATATTTGTTCCGTGAAGACATAACATAATAATGCTGCATGTACTTTCATGTGATTCTGCTTGTTGAATGCTGTTCCTAAAAAAACGGACTGAAAGACAGGACTTTTGACAAGTGTGACTGTATGTGTGAGGATGTGTGTGTTTGTGAGTGTGTGTGTGTGTGTGTGTGTGTGGGTTTGTGTGTGCGCACGCTTGGCTCACCTTCTCCTCCCCCGGGGTGCGTCTTGGTGTTCTCTCCCAGCTGAAACCGATCAGCCTAATCACGGAGGAGCGGAAATAAAAGGGGAGCGTCTACCTGGAGCAGACGCCAAATGGTCAACGTCAGCAGTGTGCGCCGGTTGCTCCCCGGATCAATCGGTCAGCCGATCGCAGCCTCCAGTGTCTGCTCCTACGCCTGCCTCCCTGCTGCTCTCTGTCGTGCTCCTCCGGCTGGGTTCAGTTTTCCATCTGCCTGTCCACCATCGCTCATCCACCTGGGCACCTCGCATTCTCACAGCACCACCTCTGAATGGCCATCCTCCAATACACGTTTCCTTCGACCCCCTCAGTGTGGTAACCCAGCATCGCTGCAAGTAAGGCACTCACTTTCTGGCCCTCTCTCGGCAAACTGTCTTCCACTCACGTTCCTCTCCTCTAGTCTCCAGTGGCGGCTCAACCTCCCAGTCCGGTCCCAGGAGTTTCCATCCGAGTCCTCCGAGCTTCCAAGGTTTCCACCTAAGAGAAATAAATTATTACTCTTATACCAACCTCTGAGTCCCTGAGTCGTTCGTGTGTCTGCACTAGAGTCCAGAAACCGAAAACATGACAGTATGCTTAGCTGTGAGAATGAGAAATGTGTGTTATTAAGCTTTCTTTAAGCTTATTAAGCTTAGTTTGTGAATTTTAAAGGACTCTAATGTTTCACTGTGCTGGTAAAAAATTGTAAAAAGCTTGGGGCCAAAGTGGGGTCCGACGGCTTGATGAATGGCTTGAGTTCTGTAGAAAAATAGAATAAAGCCGTGAGATGCATGTAAAAAATGTTGGTAAAGTTAAAAAAGTTGGGGTTGTGAGTAATTTAAGATGAACAAACTGTAGATTTAAGTGGATTACAGCCGTGTGTCTGTGAGCGCAACAGTTACACACACACACAAACACAGACAAAATTTCCCCCCTCTGAGGAATTGGCCTCATCCTGTTTTGAATGTAGAGATAAATGTTAACTTTTCTCCCTCAGTTGAAATTCCAATGTTATCTCTCTTTCAGTCTCTCCCTCACACATGCATAAAAGTTATGTGGTGTTTTTGAGTGTATAATACGAGAGGGCTGTTAGAAAAAAGAAAAAGGCAAGCTGTAAGAGTGTTATGCTGACAAATTCGGTTAAAATTTGTGTCATTACTTAGCGTAGAGTTGAGAACTGTGAGGAACGGGTGTGGGTGCTGAGTCTTGTCGGTTTGCCAGCTGAAAGATTTTCAGAGCGTCGAGTTCTTTTGAGTGTGTTACAAATAGGCGTTTTCCGAAGAGAGTTATGCACTCTCGGAGAGCAGGAAGTGAACTGAAGAGAGAAGTGACAACCCACTTCTCAGTGACTTCCCACAAGACCTCCCAACCTCCTCCCCAGTTACTGCCCAGACACTGCCCAGTTACTGCCCACTGCTCGTTCCCCTCCCAAACAGATTAGGAAGCTTGGAGCAATAACCCTTTAAATGCTGGGTTGATCATTTAGACACCAATAAATTTGGCTTTTTTCTGAATAATTTCAATTCATTTCGAGACTGAAACACATTTTTAACTTTAAAATTTCTGCCACCCCAATAGCAGTTTTAAGCATTAAAAACCCAGAATTGGCAAAAGGAATTGAGAAACTTTCTCATAAATGGCACAAGCGAACAAAAAACTTAGGACATCCTTGGGCACAAAGTGGGACCTTTGATCTTTTGGTAAATGAGCTTATGGAACAAAGGATTACCATTGAAAGTTGCCACCAAGACTCAATTAAAGTTCTTACCAGATTGGCTGAAGGAGGGCATAAGGCCTCTCAAGCAAAACTCCAATACTGTCAACCACAGGTAGAGTGGTCTCCCATGGTTCTGTCTCCATTTCACCAGAACATGTGGAAGGAGTCAGCCACGCTCCACAGCCAAATACAGTTGGTCAAATGATGACATTTTTAGGAATGACTGGTTTCAGCTCTGAATGGATTGACAATTACGCTGAAAAAACTGCACCACTTAGAGCACTAATGAAAGATGCAGGTGTTGATTCATTGAAATCACAGTCAAATGGACAACTGAAGCTAAAATAGCTTTCGAAACAATCAAACGAGACATGCAGAAAGCAACGTGTCTCACGACACCGGACTACACAAAACCATTTCTACTATATGTAGCTAATCGACAAAACAAGTATGCCTCAACAGTTCTGATGCAGGAATCATGCAGTGGTGGACAAAAACAGCCAATTGCCTACTGTTGAGGCTATTGCCTTTTACTGAACGAACTGCATCTCCCAGCATGCTTTCACTGAACGAACTGCATCACCGAGCATCCGTTGCGCCGCCCTCAACCCATTCTCATTGGTCTGCGGCTAGTGATGACATCACAGAGTTGATAATAGGGAGCGCGAAAATTGAAATCCTCGTCTTTTGGTTCCTACTCGCGGAGTCGCAAGGAAACACTTTAATCCATTGGTAGCATTTTTCCTTTTTCGTTCAAACCTGCTGGTCCAGGAAGAACCCCCTTTTGAACTTCGAAGTGAACCGGCCAAGCAAACAGACTCCCCGTAGGAGCAACCAGGGAGTCCGCTGGCCTCTGAGCTCTATTGAAAACAGGCCTGAGTCCCTCAGCACCTAAAAGTGGACATTCTGATTCCGACCTCGGTTTTGCGCTAAACCGCTACTTTAAGCTGGACACTTTCAAGTCGTTCTACGTTCTTCATCGTAGACTGTGGAGAGAGTCATCACCAAGTAGGATAAACCTGGTTTATTTCTGTTTGGTCTGGGTAGAGGAGAATTAGGTCTAACGGATTAATAGGCTATCCGTTTTCTGTTGGTTAAAGTAAGTTTGTCAACTTGTAAACCACTGTTATTCTTGGTTGTCTGTCGCTGTACGCTGACCCTGAATGTTGCATGCTTTGTGTTTTATTATTTTACATTGGTTGCAACCAGAAGCAGTATATTATATTGTATTATTTCTCAGCTTGTTGTATTGTCCGCTGCGGTCGCGCGTGTCTGTATAGACAGCTCGCGTGGCCATCCGTCGATTCCCTTTTTCTGTCATCCCTCCCTTTGTCCAAGCCACCATTGCTAATTGAAACTAGCATTTGTTGAATCGCCACGCGGTCTTTCTTTGTCTCCCTTTGTGAACCGATCGCGCCAATTGATAAGGCTTGAGTTATTGATCGCATTGAGAGGGTAAGCTAAACCTCTCTCATCCGCTCGCTGTCTCCCACACACACACGCCACACACACACACGCCGCACACACACACCCCCCCCTTCCCTCGACGTTAACTTTGTTCTATATTTTTGCATGCGTTAGAATAGATGGAAATTATAAATGAAATGTAATCTGTAAGGTTGACCTATTTCATTAATAAATTCCCTTAATTAATGAGAAGTTTTCTGTTCTATTTCAGTGTGTGCTGTAAAGTTTGTTAAATCCCCGTGCACGGACTCCGCCCCTTCAGAAGAGACTGACGGTCTGGTTTAATTAAAAGTATCTCATTTATGAGATTGGTGCCCTGGTGATCTTTAATAAACGAAGGCATCAATAATTATATTAATATTAATTTATTGATTATAATTATTGATTCTCAGAAAACCAGACACCTTTTTTAAATTAATAGTTACAACACTACTATAGTGTAAAACTTGACAACGTAGTCCAAGGTTGGCCTCCGTGCTATCAAGGCCTAGCACGGTACCAACCACCAAGACCACTCAGGTCCTCCAACTCTAGCCTACTAAACATCCCTAGACTCAAAACTAAACATGGAGAAGCAGCTTTCAGTTTCTATGCTCCCCTTATCTGGAACAGACTTCCTGACCAGTGTAGAGCTGCTGAAACGCTGAACTGCTTTAAATCGAGACTAAAAACCCATTTGTTTAGAATTGCCTTCGATTAAATGATTGATGTCATATGTATGAAATGTGTTCATGCTCTCTTGCTTTATTGATCTTTCTCTTACTTTATTGTGTATCATGTGTAATGTGTGTTTACTTTTAATTTCCAGTGTTTTTTTGTTTTTTAAATCACCAAATCATGTAAAGCACCTTGAATTACCCTGCTGTTGAAAGTGTGCTATACAAATAAAATTGCCTTGCCTAGCTGCAGTGCACTATGCATATGAAAAGGCCTCAGTGATTACAATGGGGTATCCAGTCATCATTTACACCCATCACAAAATCACGGAATTAATTAACCAAGGAAGATTTGTGGTACATGAATCAAGATGTTTGCAGTACATGCCACTATTGACGTACCCAGATGTAACAACAAAAAGATGCTTAACGAGCAATCCGGCAAATGTTGTTCCGTTTGAGTTTGAAGGAGAATGTCATGAGTGTATAACTGAATCAATGAAATTTACTAGATTAAGACCAGATTGGAATCTACACCTTTTGAGAATCCCGACATAACATACTTTGTAGATGGATCTTGTTTCAAAGACTACTTAGGAAACCACACAGGCTATGCAGTGGTTGGAAAAATAAACAGTGAGTTCAAAACAGTCAAAGCAGAACAATATGAGGAACTCTGCTCAGCCCAATTGGCTGAGCTGAGAGCAATGACAAAAGCTTGTAAACTAGCTGAAGGAAAGATACCAAACATTTACTCTGATTCCGCCTATGCTCATGGCGTGTGCCACCTTTTTGGCAATGTGTGGAAACAGAGGATTCAAAAAGTCAGACGGAAGTCCTATCCAACACGGTAGACAAATAAATGAGCTAATTTCAGCGATGATGCTACCATCAAAACTTGCAGTGATTAAATGTCCAGCTCACCGCCAGGGCAACACAAATGTTATAAAAGACAACAATGCGGCAGATGAGGCAGCAAAACTATCTTCTAAATGTGAAGTTGCTATTCTAAGTCCAGTTATTTCCGTGTTACACCTGAAGACATAATTCAGATACAAGAAAGTGCCACTCCGAGTGAACAACACATGTGGCATCAGAGACGAGCATCAAAAGACAAAAACGGTTTGTGGAGGTCATATCAAAATTGTCAGTAGTGAAACTGGTGCCACAATCAAACCTTCATATCAGACTGTCATGGCATGGACCATTGTGGTAGAGCCGAAGTTATAAGAAAACTAAACCGCCAAGGTTACTGGTCACCATACTTGAAAGCTATGGTTGACGAAACACTAAGCAGATGCAGTGTTTGTGCGCAGAACAATGTTCGTAAAGGCATAAAAACACCAGTAGGACACATTCCGGTACCTGAAGGCCCATTCATACACCTTGTCATAGACTATGTTGACATGCTTAAGCCAGTGAGGGGACAGCGATACATGTTGGTCGTAATTGACAGATTCAGCCGATTGGGTGGAAGCTATTCCATCTAAAGATTTGAGTGCAGAGACTGTAGTGAAGTTTCTGGTTCGTGAAGTTGTAACTCGTTTCGGAATACCATCAGAAATCTCTTCGGACAATGGTCCTGCATTCGTTCACAAAGTTTTTAAAGGCATTTTACAACAGTTGAGAATCAAGCAGAGATAAGGATCTGTCTACCATCCTCAGAGTCAGGGAATTGTTGAACTTGTGAATGGAACTCTGAAATCAAAGATTAACAAAATATGTGCATGTGCCAAACTAAACTGGGTGGATGCTTTGCCACTCGCTTTGCTTTCTTACTGCATGCAAACACACAGATCAACACATTTGTCTCCGCACAAAGCCCTAACAGGCAGGGCTATACCAGCCCTGCATCTCAGAGGACCCCATAAGGGCCCCCCGCTTAAGCAAGCAGAACAGGAACTAAAAAGTTATGTCAGGCAACTAACTAGTATCCACAAAGCAATTTATCTGCAGGAGAAGGAAAAGGAAGTTGCTGCTAGCAGGGATAACGAAGATCCAGTGGCTCCTGGAGACCAAGTGTACGTTAAGGTCTTCCGGAGGAAATGGCACGAACCCAGACGTGAGGGTCCGTTCGTTGGGGCTCAAGCAACACCAACAGCTGTTCAAATCGAGGGCAGCTCGACATGGTACCATCTGAGCCACTGCACAAAAGTCAGAGAAGCAACTAAGGAGAGTGCCAGTCAACAAAGTAAGACAGAAAAAGTCAACCACAATGAGAAAGATTGTGAGTCTGATAACTGTTCTGTGTTGGGTGATGGCAGGAATGCTGATACTGAAGGGACTGGTCCTGGAGGAGGTGAAGATGGACCCGAGAGGTGTGGGAAGCGACGTCCAGTCACCAGAGCAGACGGAAGGAAGAGTCCGCCTCAAAAAAGTTAAGTATGATGCAACCATGCCGCACCACACCAGATCAGTCAGGACACCAGACAAACTGACACTGTTAATGAAACTGAACATGCTAAACAGCCACCGGAGATTGACGTTGACGTTGATTGACGTCCTATAACAGATCCCACTCCAATTCCCATCCCCATCCCCACAGTATTATTAACCACCGGTGACTGGATACAATTAATGGGTCACAATATCAAAATATAAACAATCCCAGTTACAGACCAATTCGAGTCAAACCACAAAATGTAGCCATCCCGAGAGCAAGAAGGCCCAGGCCAGTATTAAATTAAATCAAATCAAACTTTATTTATAAAGCGCTTTTTCAAACCACAACAAAGTTTCTCAAAGTGCTTTACAGATTAAAATGACCCACAACCCCCTCCCCCCCTTTTCCAAAACCCAAAAGTAAAAAACATCACCACAACTATACCCCCCCATCTCCCATGCACGCACACACATAAAAGCAACAACAGACAAAATCAAAACAGGCTGAGTACAGATGAGCCAGGAAACGTCATCATGGGAGCCATCTACATCGGCAGCAGCAGGTCAACAGCAGCAGCCAAGGGCCTGACCCAGGGAGCCCAGAGGAGGGAGGGCTGGTACCCCCACCCAAGCACCACCTGGAGAGCACCAAGGCAGCCACAGCCAACCACCGCTCCCGAGGCAGAGGGCTCCCACAGAGGAAACACTGGAAGGAAGGCTAAAATAAGTTAAAATATTAAAATTAAAACAATTATAAGATATGATTAAAAAAAATGCTAAGCAGATAAACAATATTTGATAAATAGCCAGCTAAAAGCTAAAAAGAAATTCAATCAAATAAAACATGCAGAGGAATTAAACAGATTTAATAAATAATAATCCGTTAAAAGCTATATTAAAAATGTGAGTCTTGAGCCTGCTCTTAAAAACATGAACGTTCTCTGCAGCCCTGAGGTCCTCTGGCAGCCTGTTCCAGAGGTGAGGGCCATAATAACAGAAAGACGCCTCATCATGAGTGTGTGTCCTGACTTTGGGGATGACTAGGAGACGGCTGCCAGAGGAGCGCAGAGACAGCGAAGGTTCATATGGTAAAAGCAATTCCGAAAGATAAGAAGGCCCAAGACAATTAAGACACTTAAAATTATTAAAAGAATCTTAAAATCGATCCTAAAACATATGGGGAGCCAATGCAGTGATTCTAAGACTGGTGTAATGTGCTCCCGCCTCCTGGTCTTAGTCAGGACACGTGCTGCGGAATTTTGTAAAAGCTGTAAACCTGAGATATACTTTTTGGGAAGACCAGAAAGCAGGGCATTACAGTAATCAATCCTACTGGTGATAAAAGCATGCATCAGCGTCTCCGTATTGGCCAGAGAGAGAATGGGGCGGACTCTGGCAATGTTTAAGTGATAAAAACCTATTTTAGTAATATTTTTTATGTGAGGAATAAAAGTCAGTTCAGAGTCAAAAATCACGCCCAAGTTCTTTACTTGTAGAGAAGGATTAAAAGACAGTGATTGTAGTTTTATTAAAAGTTTCTCTCTCTGAGCCTCAGGACCGATGACTAAAACTTCAGTTTTGTCCTGGTTGAGCTGGAGAAAGTTTTCTGCCATCCAGGATTTAATGTCTAAAATGCAGTTAAAAAGTGCATCCATTGGCTGTGTGTCATCAGGAGACATGGAGATGTATAACAGTGTATCATCAGCATAACCGTGAAAGTTAACTCCATGTCTTCTGATGACACTGCCAAGAGGGAGCATATAAAGGTTAAAAAGCACTGGGCCTAAAATCGAACCCTGGGGCACACCACGTGTGATCTTGTGGACCTTAGAGGAGCAGGTATCTAAACTTACCATAAAAGTCCTGTCTGTGAGATAGGATGTGAACTATTTATGAACAGCACCAGAGAGGCCAATCAAAGGCAGCGCTTAGATCCAGTAGAACCAACACTGTCACCTTCTGAGCGTCATAATTTAATCTAAAATCATTTAACATTTTTAAAACAGCTGTCTCTGTGCTGTGGTTCACCCTAAAACCAGACTGACATTTTTCTAGGACATTATGAGCGTTAACAAAATTAAGTTGAATTAAAACAAGTTTTTCTAAAACTTTGCTTAAAAATGGTAAGTAAGATACCGGTCGGAAGTTGTTTAAATCATTGAAATATAAATTGCTCTTTATCAGCAGGGGCCTCACTACCGCCCCTTTAAAGGCGGCAGGAAAGACCCCCGTCTAAAGGGAACAATTTATCATGGTTAAAATTTCGTCTTTAAAAGATTCATAAAACTGCTTAAAAATCCGGGTGGGAATCGGGTCCAGGTCACTTGTAGTGGGCCTGACTGAGGAGAAAACTTTATCACGGGTCCCAGCTTCCACCAGGACAAAACTGTCCAGCGTTTCCTCTGGTAGAGAGACACACTCAGATTTGTCTAAAACCATGTTACTCTGAGAAGATAAAATATTACATCTGATGGCGTCTACCTTTCCTCTGAAGTGGTTTGCAAACTCCTCACACAGAGTGTTTGAGGGGGTTTTCTGAAGTGCAGTAGAGGTATGATTGAGAATGTTGTCAATGGTGGAAAACAGAATTTTGGGATTATTATTATGTTCTGAGATGATTCTGGAGAAGTATGCATTTCTGGAATTTCTTACAGCTGTCATGGTTCCTGGGTGTTTGTGTTTTGTTTTTCCTTATTTAGTTCTATTATGTTTTAGTTGTTCCTTGTCTCCCTCGGGTGGTCTTGTGTTTGGTTGCCCTGGTTTGTGTTTATCTCCATTTTGCCCAAGTTCCTTTTAATATTTATCCTTCATTAGTCCCAGTTAGTTGTTAGATTTAATTCCTCCTTCTGTTTTCCAGTGTTTCCTTAGATTCCCTTCCAGACTTATTATCTTTAGTTTCGTAAGAGTCTTCTGTCTCCCAGCCTTTTTACCTCCTATCCCAGTTGATTACTTCCACCTGCTCTCTCCCTCCCACCTGCATCTGCTCCCACTAATTGATCATTGGTCTTCTCAGTCACTTCCTCATTTCCTCCCCAGTATATATTCACCTCTACTTCAGTCACTACTCGCTGATTCGTTGTCATTCTTCCCCGTCTGGTTCCTGCCTTCCCTATTGCCTGTCTTTCCTCCCTTCCCTATTGCCTGTCTTTCCTCCCTTCCTGCGTTCCCTGGTCTCTATGTTCCCTGGCTTCCTCGTAATTATTGTAAGTTTTGGAATTTATTATTAATTAAATTCGAGTTCTTAAACGTTCTGCATTTGGGTCCTCTTTGAAACACAACCTGACAACAACGTTATTGTATGATTTGAGATGTTCTACGTATATATGATGATTTATTGTGATTTTGTTTTTCCTCCATTTCCTTTCTGCCACCCTGGAGCTCCTCTTTCATTTCTTAAGGTTTTCTTTTCTCCATGGTATAATATGTTTTGAATAAGTTTTTACAATTTTTTGTGGAGCCAGCAGGTCGAGAGCGGATTGAAGCCTACTGTTAAAATCCTTCACGAAAAAATCACAGGGGGCAGATAAAGCTACAGGAGGAAACTTATTAAAAACTTCAAGAAAACCTGCAGCCACTTTAGGGGTTAGATGATGCTTCCTGATAGTTCTCACAGAGGTCTCCTACTGGATAAAACTGATGTTAAAAAACACACAGTAATGGTCAGACAGCCAGGTCAACAACAGAGGACACACTAGTGGACAGGCCATACGTGATGACCAAGTCCAGGGTGTGTCCTCTGTTGTGAGTTGACTGCATGACATGCTGACTAAAATCCATATAATTCAAAATATTAAAAAATTCTGTTGATAAAGGATCTAAAAGGTTATCTATATGTTGGTTAAAATCACCAGCTAAAATTGATAAAAACTCTGAAAATTCTTAAATAAAAAGTGCACTCTTTATCGGAGGCCTATAAACTGTCACACATAAAATCTGAGGAGTGCTAGAAACAGAGGCAGTATATTCAAAAGCAGTTTCCGTTAAAAATAAACCTTGAAGTTTATGGTCTAAAATCAAATAATTAATTATAAAAGTTTTTTTTCAGCAGAGAGCGAACATTTAAAAGTGCCATATTAATAGTGGTTGGAGATGGAGTGACTATGATTTACTGGAGGTGGGATTTTTAGCAACTGTTTAAGATTATTTGGGTTGCATTTGTTCACTTTATGATTATTTGTTCACTCTCTGCTGATAATTACAGGAATGAAAGAAGTGGGCCAAAGTCCAAGTCCGATATGTGAGTTACTGTTAAAATCAGGACTGAGTTCATAGGAGCAGGGACAAACTGGACATCAGGATGTGGTTGAGGGGGCAGAGAGGGCAGGAGCAGCTGGAGCCAGTGTGGTGGACAGGGGTGGACGTGGGTATGCCAGGCTTAATGCCAGCATACGTGTGCCTTGTCTGTTTAGATGTAGTCCGTCAGCCCCAAACAGTTGACTCCTGCCCCAGAAAATGTTACAATTATCTATAAAACCAATGTTATGCATCACGGTGGCAGAGGAAAGCCAGGAGTTCAGAGAAAGCAGCCTGCTGAAACGGCCTATTCCTCTGCTGATGGTGGGAGTGGGGCCAGAGATAATGTACTTTGGGCAAAAGGTGTACTTTGATGTACTTTTGGCAAAAGCTAATCAGAATAGCTGGTATCTATGGGCATGGTACCCAACGAAGGAAATGACCTCTAATGAGTGCATTATGTGCTTGGAAGCACCAGGAGTAGTTCCAATTGTAGTTCCAGAAAAATATACTTTTGAAGAGTGTGCCTCAGTACAGAAACAAGCCTGTAAAATAGGAGATTTCAATAATGCAACTGGAGTACCATTATTTTTTAGATTTTCCATGTGTGGAATTAAATGCACATTACTTTATGGGTCAAGAAGAATTCATAATTACTTAGATAAGTATAGAAGTTATAAAATTGAGGAAAAATGTGCAGAGTTTAACATTTCAAGGAAGCTTAGCTTCATTAAGGCAATGGCTTCTCTTCTCTCTCCTGTCTCTAACTCTTCTCTTCTCTCTTGCTCTCTCTGACAGATGTTTAGTTACTTCCCTGCCTCCTTTAGTGGTAATGGTAACTGTAATAAATATAATATTTTTGTAGCTTTGGAGGCGAGGGTATCAGAATTAGAAGCACGGCTCCGCGCTGTTGAAAAACCAGCAGATAGCCGAAGCCCATTAGCCAGCGCGGAGCCAACAAGGATAGAACCCCCTAGCTGTCCTCCGGTAGAGCCCGCGCAGCCGGGACCTCAGGCCGGCTGGGTGACTGTACGTAGGAAGCATAGTTCTAGGACCCAGCCCCCGGGCCACCACCAACCGGTCCGCGTTTCTAACAGATTTTCCCCGCTCAGCGACACACCCGCTGAGAAGCCGACCCTGGTAATTGGCAGCTCCATAGTCAGAAACGTGGCATTAGAGACACCATTGACCATAGTCAAATGCTTGCCAGGGGCCAGAACGGGCGACATCAAATCCTACCTGAAACTGCTGGCTAAAGATAAGCGTAAATACAGTAAGATTGTTATTCACGCTGGCGGTAATGACACCTGATTACGCCAATCGGAGGTCACTAAAATTAGTGTTGCTTCGGTGTGTAAGTTTGCCAAAACAATGTCCGACTCTGTAATCTTTTCTGGTCCCCTGCCTGATCGGACCAGTGACGACATGTTTAGCCGCATGCTGTCATTCCATCAATGGTTGTCTGGGAGGTGTCCTGCAAATGATGTGGGCTACATTGATAACTGGAGAACATTTTGGGGAAAACCTGGTCTGATCCGGAGAGACGGCATCCATCCCACTTTGGATGGAGCAGCTCTTCTTTCTAGGAATATGGCCGAATTTATTAGTCCTCCAAAACACTGACAACCCAGGGTCCAGACCAGGAAGCAGAGTCGTAGTTTAACCCACCTCTCTGCTGCTTCTGTACTGTTACCCACCCATTACCCTATAGAAACAGTGTCTTGCCCACGGCCAAAATTAAATGGATTAAAAGTTAAGCCAACAAAAGCAAATTATGGAAATCTCATAAAATAAATACAACTTTGACTGAACAGAAAAATAAATCTATTAAATGTGGTTTATTAAACATAAGATCTCTCTCCTCAAAGACTTTGTTAGTAAATGACTTGATTTGTGATAATCCTATTGATTTCCTTTGTCTCACAGAAACCTGGTTGCAGCAGGAAGATTATGTCAGTATAAATGAGTCAACTCCTTCCAGTCATTTACATTTTCACATTCCTAGAAATGCTGGGCGAGGGGGAGGAGTTGCAACCATTTTCCATTCTGATTTACTAATTAGTCCCAGACCAATTGATAGCTACAGTTTTTTTGAACATCTAACCCTTAATTTTCCTCATCCAAGTTGCAAAACATTAAGACCATTTTTGTTTGTGGTTTTGTATCGTCCACCAGGCCCTTACTCTCAATTCTTGGATCAGATCGCGCATTTTTTTATCTGATTTAGTATTAAATACTGATAGGGTTATTATAGTGGGGGACTTCAATATTCATGTGGATACTGAAAGTGATAGCCTAAATGCAGCCTTTAATGCTATTTTAGACTCAATTGGCTTTACTCAAAAAGTACAGGGATCGACCCACTCGGGTAAACACACTTTGGACCTTGTACTGACATACGGTATTGAGTGTGAGGAAATAACAGTCCACCCACATAACCCGGTCCTGTCTGACCACTTCTTAATAACTTTTGAATTTACTTTAACTGACCATCTTAAATCTGAAAGAAAATTTCATTATAGTAGAGCTTTATCAGACAATGCTGTAACAATTTTTAAAGAATCTGTTCCATTCTTACTTTCCTTAGTGTCTCAGAGTAACACAGTGGATGGCAGCAATTCTATCTCTAACCCTTCAGAAATTGATGGTCTGGTTCACAGCGTTACGTCCTCATTGTGTTTGGCATTAGATAGTGTAGCCCCCTTAAAAAAGAAAGTGGCTAGCCATAGGAGGCTGACTCCTTGGTTTAACGCAGAGTTGCGTACTTTAAAGCAGAATACTAGGAAGTTGGAGAGAAAATGGCGCTCTACACACCTAGAGGATTCCTATTTAACCTGGAATAACAGTCTACTGCTGTATATAAAGACCCTTTAACAAGCTAGAACAGCATATTTTTCATCATTAATAGAGGCGAATAAAAACAATCCTAGGTTTTTTTTAGTACAGTTGCCAAACTTACACAGAGTCATAGCTCTGTTGAGCCAACTATTCCCCCAGCTTTTAGCAGTGATGATTTTATGGGATTCTTCATAAATAAAATTAATTCTATTAAAAATAAAATCATTGGCATCCTCCCAAACATGATTACTTCTTCCTCAGTAAATGAGGCAGTATCGGAAAGAACTGTAGAACCTCAGTTGTGCTTAGGCTGTTTTGATTCAGTCGAGCTTTCGGAATTATCAAAAATGTTAGCCTCATCTAAACCTTCAACTTGTATGTTGGACTCAATTCCAACCAAATTATTTAAAGAAGTGTTCCATTTGGTTCCTGGCCCCATTTTGGATATGAAAGAATCTATCCTTAGTAAACGGATACGTACCACAGGAATTTAAAATAGCTGTAATTAAACCTTTACTCAAGAAACCTTCCCTTGATCAAGATGACTTAGTGAATTACAGACCTATATCTAACCTTCCTTTCTTATCCAAAGTCCTTGAGAAAATTGTTGCTAATCAAGTCTGTGAGCATCTAAACAGTGACGAGCTGTTTGAAGAGTTTCAGTCAGGTTTTAGAGCTCATCATAGCACTCAAACAGCACTGGTGAAGGTTACTAATGATATTCTCATGGCCTCAGATAATGGACTTGTGTCTATTCTGGTTTTGTTAGATCTCAGTGCTGCTTTTGACACAGTCGATCATAATATTCTCTTAGAAAGGCTTGAACATGTTGCAGGGATCAAAGGAACAGCACTAGGCTGGTTTAAATCATATTTGTCTGATAGATCCCAGTTTGTTCATCTACATGATAAATCTTCTTCACTTTCAAGGGTTACTTGTGGAGTTCCACAGGGTTCTGTGCTTGGACCAATTCTGTTCACCATATATATGCTCCCAATTGGTAGAATCATTAGACAGCATGGGATAAATTTCCACAGCTATGCCGATGATACACAACTATATATATCCATAAATCCTGATGAACCCAGTCAGTTAGGTAGATTACAGGCATGTCTGGAAGACATAAAAACATGGATGACCCTAAACTTTTTACTTTTAAATTCTGACAAAACAGAAGTTGCTGTCTTTGGACCAGAAGTTCTTAAACAGAAACTGATTAGTCAATCACTTCATCTGGATGGCATTAAATTGGCCCCCAGTAATAACGTAAAGAACCTCGGCGTTATTTTTGACCGAGACTCGACATTTATATCCCATATTAAACAGGTTTCTAGGATTTCTTTCTTTCACCTCCGGAATATTGCTAAATTAGAAACATCCTGTCCAGGAGTGATGCTGAGAAACTAGTCCATGCATTTGTTACCTCAAGGCTGGACTACTGTAATTCTTTACTATCAGGAAGTCAACAAAATGCCATTAAAAGCCTTCAGTTGATCCAAAATGCGGCAGCAAGAGTTCTGATGAATATTAAAAACAGAGATCACATTTCTCCTGTTCTAGCTTCCCTTCATTGGCTCCCTGTTAAATCCAGAATAGAATTTAAGATCCTTCTTCTTACAAACAAAGCCCTTAATAATCCAGCTCCATCATACATCAGAGATCTGATTGTTCCATATGTTCCTAACAGAGCCCTTCGCTTTCAGACTGCAGGTTTACTTTTAGTTCCTAGGATTTCTAAAAGTAGAATGGGAGGCAGATCTTTTAGTCATCAGGCTCCTCTCCTGTGGAACCAGCTCCCAGCTTTAGTCCGTGAGGCAGACACTCTGTTTACTTTTAAGGCCAGGCTTAAAACTTTCCTTTTGATAAAGCTTATAGTTAGAGTGGCTAAGGTCATCCTGAGCTATCTCTGTAGTTATCCTGCTATAGGCTTAGACTGCTGGAGGACAGACTTACCCATTTTCTTCACTCTGCTACTTCCTTTTCTCCTACAACTCTCCAGTTGTATTACAGTACATTCAGTTATTTTGACTGTTAACTTTGTTTTCTCTCAGTGTTTCTCTCTCCATAGAAGATATACCTGGTCTGGTATCCTGCTTGGCTGCAATGCCCTGTTGGACCGGGGGCATCGACTGGGATGATCCTCCCAGTAACTGAACATCCACTGTGTCCTGTTATCAACTTTTTACTTTCTGTAACATAGAAAGTTCTCTTATATCAGATCTTCTGTTCCTTCTGTGTCTCTGCTCTGTCTTCTCAAACCCCCAGACGGTCGTGGCAGATGGCCGCTCCTACTGAGCCTGGTTCTGTTGGAGGTTTCTTCCTGTTAAAGGGGAGTTTTTCCTCTCCACTGTTGCTACATGCTTGCTCAGTATGAGGGATTGCTGAAGGATTGCTGTGGTTGGAAAGTCTGCATCAACGGGGCCCAACCTCACGCCAATGACTGACGCAATCTGCTGGGATTCCTTAAATAGGAAACTTTTTAATTGATTGGAAATATTTGTATAAATGTATTGAAATGACTTCTTGTTAAGTGCCTTGAGATGACATCTGGTGTGAATTGGCGCTATATAAATAAACTGAATTGAATTGAATTGAATTGAGCAACACAAAATGGTTCGCCAACAATTTACAAAGTAGATTATGAAGCCGAATATGAATGCTTTGCTAGTGGAGGTTTTACAGAAAGCAAAGTAACTTTGTTGGGAAACACAACAGTAAAATGTAAGGTAACTTGGGTTCTATCATGGTTTCCACATGCTAACATGACACCTATGTTTATTACTACACCAGTTTGGTATGAAAAACCTGAACCATTTAGCCAGACATGTGATAACATGAGAATGGTAGAAAAGTATGAAAACAGAATTGGGAATTATATATGTACATTAAGGACACAATTACAAAAAACCAAAGTGTTGTGCAGTTATTAAAAATAAAGTGGCATACTCAGATTAGTATGTACAACTGAGTAGGATAATTTAAAAAACAGTGAATATCTACAGAATATGCATGAGTAGTTGTCCAATAGAAAGTAAAAAAGTAAATGTATTATTTACACGTAGTTAACAAAATATATACTGAGAAAAACAGATGTGCAAATAGCAGCAGCAGAAATGTTAGTTAAATGAGTCAAATAGTGCAAGTTACAGCAGTGATGTAAACATTATTGAATTTGATGGGAGCAGCAATGGTTAAAGAGTCTATCGGCTGCATGGAAGAAGGACATGTGAAATCGCTCCTTCATGCACCGAGGAACTAGCAGTCTGTAACTGAAGGAGCTCTGCAGCATCTTCATGCATGGAGAGGGAGACTCTGTCCATCAGTGATGTTTTTTTGGCCAGAGTCCTTCTGTCTCCCACTACCTGCACCAGATACAGGGGGCGCGGTAGAACAGAGTTGGCCTTCCTGATGAGTTTATGCCAACTTTTCCTCCCAGCTGTAGATAAGCTGCTGCTCCAACACACTACACCAGAGGTCCCCAACCCGGGTCCTCAGGGCCCACTATCCTGCTTATTTTTGGTGTTTCCCTGATCAACCTGGGCCTCTCTAACCCATCTCCAAACCTCACTTAGACTTCAGAGTGAGAGGGACTGTGGTCAGCGTTCTTCGATCGACTGCACTGGGATTTACTAGATCTCTGAGGAAATAGTCCGGTGAGAAAAATTTATTCTTTAATAAATTAGTTAAAGGACCGCATTGGAGTCCAACATTCTAAATAATAGTGATATTAAAGATCCAACTGATAATAACACAGGATATTATATCTTCCTGTTTTCCGTGGTCAGCTGCTTTCATAATAAGTGTTGGGGGAACCATCTATCTGTTTTTGAGGGCAATTGTAGTTAAACAAGACCGGGTAACTTAGAACCGTGAGTTTAATACAAATAAATCTGTGAGCTCGTAAGCAAGACCAGTAAAACACAAAACTGTGAGCTACTTTGCAAGACCAGTAATACAATAAACTGTGAGCTGATGAGCAAGACCAGAAATAAACATGGGGAATGTAAATGGAAAGGATGGTTCCTCCAAGAACATTGAAACTAATTTAATGACTCAAATGAAAAGCAAATATGGTGACACTGTGTGTAAATATTTGTCATACTGGAATGAAAAACATGGTTTTCCTGAAGGTGGGTCTCTTAGTCAGACTCAGTTAGAAAAGCTAAGAGAAAATTTAGAAGGTACTAGACAAGCAATGTTAAAAGGAAAAAAGGTGAAGTGCAAAGATCTCAAACAGATGGATGAGATGGATAATGTTTAAAGAAATGGGAAGAAGAAAGTGAGACAAAAAATAGACAGACGTGCCAACAGGCTCTTACAGCTCTGAAGGTTGGGGGAAAAAAAGGACTGATACGTGTGATGAAGCTGAAAAATGTTCTATGAAGAAATCTGATACTGCTGTGCTTTACCCTTCCTTGCAAGGAACCTGGGGGGCCTCTGTGGACCCCTCTCTGGACAGCGCCCCACCAGCCTACACCCCACCACCTACTGCACCACCCACCCAGGGTCTCACCGCGATGCCCCCACCAGATCCCCAGCAACAGCGCCAGCTGATCAACCTCCAGCCTCCTCTCCAGAAAAAAGACCCCCTCTGCCTGACAGCTCAACATCACATGCCTACGAGGGAGCAGAAGGCTTTTCACCTCTTGCATCAAGAACCGGCAAAAGATATGGCCCAACGCATGACAGTTCTGTGACACAGCTCCCTATGGTACAAGTTATGGGACAGCAAGGACCAGCCTACATGTTTAGAACTTGGACTTCCGAGGACATTGTTAATATGGGAAAACAGCTGCCCAGCTCTGAGAAAGGCAGCGAAGCCCTGGCAAAGACAGTCAGTGACTTTATCAGAGACCTTTCCCCCACAAAGCACAAATTGCTCTCCTGCAGTGTGCTACTGCTGCAGCACCACACTGTCCTGCTTCTCAAAACCAAACTAACTCTGACACCTGCTTCTACGGAGGTTCCGATCACTGATTTCGTTCCTGCCCAGTGAAGGCCTTCCAACGCAGGAGAGGAGGACGAGGAAGAGGACACAGCAGAGGGAATCCCAATCGTGATTTCAGCAGAGGGCGTGGTCACCATCACTCCAACAATCAACAGGCTGACTGAATGGCACGGCGCGGTGGAGATCCAGAGGGGGGAGAAGCAGCAGGTTCCACCGGTCCTTCCAACGAGGTTATGCACACACGCTGTTTTATTTTCCTTCTACTGAAACTATACAAAGACTGCCTATGATAAACATCACAGTTAATGGAAAAATAATTTCATTTATTGTTGATTCTGGTGCCACTTATTCTGTCATTCGGGCAGCTGATCTGCCAGATCAAAAACTTAGTGGAAGGTGTCTTTTTTCTTTTGGAGCGAACGGAAATGAGGTGAAAGAATCGTTCACTGTTCCCATCTCCTGCTCACCTCCTGGAATGCCACCTCTATAAGACTCAGTTCTCTATTCCAACTGTTGCCCCTTTAATTTACTGGGACGAGACCTCATCCTTACTTTGGGGATGGTTTTAAAGTCCACATCCGAAGGCATGGTGGTCTCAACTCCAAATTCTGATCTGACATTCCACTTATTAAAGGATCCATCCAACATACTAATCTATCAATGGTGGATAAATCACAACCAGGCCGTACCCCTTGTAGATCTTGCAGGTCAGCTGATGTCTCCTATGTT
The DNA here is from genome assembly GCA_963556495.2 of Valencia hispanica. Lineage (NCBI taxonomy): Eukaryota > Metazoa > Chordata > Actinopteri > Cyprinodontiformes > Valenciidae > Valencia > Valencia hispanica. Next base: position 45,730,832 of record OY747721.1, on the reverse strand, counting down.
GGATTTTATGAAACCTGCTCACTTACACTGCACAGCTCATGTTACCTCCATCAGAGGTGGAGTGGCAATCGGAACGACCGGGACTTTTCCCGATCGGCCGGCTGAAGGATTTACACAGCGCATCACATTTTAAGCGGCCGTGAGGCGAACGCAACCGGCCTGACTCAGAGCTTATCAAAATCATTGACGTTAATATATTAACCACTAATAGCGGCCATATACTCCCAATTAACCTATAAAGCGTCCCTCAGTATTTATATCAGTTGTTCACTGTCTATATCTTAGTCATGGTCTTATCTTGCAGAACATTCATGGTCACAGATTAAAAAAATAAAACTATTTGATTTGTTTGTTTGTTCTTACATTTCCTCTTAGGGATCAATAAAGTACCTATGCCTCTTGGGAATTGGGAATGCGTTTATCCAATGAACAGATTGCGGGTCAAGTCTGAACGTCTCAGACACAGTGTTGCCAATTTAGCGACTTTGTCGCCATTTCTAACGACTTTTCAGACCCCTTAAAGTGTAACTAAACCCCAAAACAACTTTTTTTTGCTTCTAAACTGTATAAATGGGTCTTTACCAATGCAGTCTTTCAGTTTCTGGGGATTTTTTTACATTTTGGTGTAAACTTGTTTAATTCTACACTTTTTGGTCTTAAAACGTCTTAGTGCTGCCATCTTAGGGTTGAACTGTGGCTACTACATTTACATTTTGTGATTGGTAGAGAGCGGTACATGTTTACGTCACAGGCATGTGACTGTGTCACAGCAGTCATGGTCTCACAGACACGCCCCGTGGGTTTGGGTATAAAACTATCAGACATACCGGCCCGTGGCGAGTTTGGAGTTGAATTGCGTTTTTCAGGTTACCATTATTATCACATTAGCACTTAGTTAGCATAGCTAACATACTGTTTTGAGCATTAGCCTATGTTAGCATTACCATTCAGAGACCGGACCCATCCTGTCTCTCTCTCCCTCAGCAGCAGTGCCAGCCTCGGACAGCGCTGACTCAGCGCCCCGAGCCAGCGGCTCGAATTTATACGGCTCGTGGCCGCTGAGCTCTATAAAGCCTCCCTCTACTCCTCTATCTCCGGTGACGACGGAGGAGATCCGCTGGCTCAGGGCGGCGAGCCAGCGCCGCCCGAGCCCGGTGCTGCCGAGGCAGAGAGAGACAGGAGGAGTCCAGTCTCTGAGTGGTGATGCTAACATAGGCTAACGTTCAAAACAGATGAATGTTGATCATATTGATCAGTTGCAAAACTGCCAACATCGCTTTGGTCACTGTCCATGTTTCAGTGTCACATTAAGCGAGCTGTCACTGTCCTCCTGAACACACCCCCATGTTCCCCCCTCTGCTCGTCCTCCATACTTGGCCACACCCCTCCGTTCTTCCTGGCACCGCCCACTTTGTAGAATTTTTCAAATGTTGTCTGGGGGCGGGGTTATGATTTTTCATGGGGTTCAGTTACACTTTAACGACTTTTTTTCCAAAAAGCGCCTAGCGACAAATCTAGCGACATTTCTGACCACCCTTAGCTACTTTCTGTGAAACTTTGTCGCCGATATTTACTGCAGTTTAGAGACCCAGCGTGCTCCTTCCCAAAGAGAATGATCTGCACGATCGGACTATGTCCACTTACCAATCATAAACCTTTTTCGGTTCATTTCATCCACTCACAAACAAAGTTGTTTGGTAGTTAATGTTAATTCAAAAGTAAAAAATAAACATGCATGTATAAAAGACCGATCTTTCAGCGGGAATTAAGGAAGAAGCCTGTCTGTACTACGCTGCATCTCACACTTGTGGTGCATTCAAGGAACGTCCGAAATGTATGGTGAGTTCAAAAACGTAGGACATTTAAAACTTATGACAAAAAACCCCCACTGAAAATAATACCATAAGCAATAAACTTCTGTTTAATGGCAGTTGGCAAGAAACATTTGATGTATGCTAAATATGCCCTACTTATTTTTACAAAGTACTAAAAAACAAACATCTATATTCTCTGTATTATCCAAATTGAGATGTTTATGTCATTGTGTGGATGTCGATTGTGGTATAGCCCTGTGAGTGAGACTATTTCACCCTGATTAGGTTGAACTGCACGAAATGATCGTGGAGACAGGGCTGGCTCTACGGGTGGGCAAGGGTGGGCAATGCATGGCCAAAAAGAGTGCCTTCCCACCAAATAAAAATACAAGGAAACTAACGTGACGTAACTTAGTCTTCCAATTAAATGGTATAAAACATAGCAGGACATATCTACACTTTTGATTGGACGTGCTATCTATATATATATATATATATATATATATATATATATATATATATATATATATATATATATATATATATATATATATATATATATAGCTAAAACCTAATACTGAATATAATATAACTTAAATAAAATATCATATAGCCTAAACCTAATATAGAATAGAGTGTAACTATAATTTATAGCCTAATGTTATTTAATATATTATATATCTAAAGCCTAATACAGAATATAACTATAATATAACTTACATAGAATATCATATAGCCTAAGCTTAACAAAGAATAAAGTGCAACTATAATGTATATATCCGGTAAGTCCTTTCAAATGCGTAGTCACTAAGAAACAACATAATCTGGGTCTCCATCCAGTGGGCTGGAGGGGGGGCTGGTGCGGTCAGAATTTCCCTGTGGATTTTAGTGCCCCACTCCGCCCCTGACCTCCATGCATGAGACTGAATATGAAAATTATTTCTTTAAAGATTTCAATGATGTCATTACCACCTGTAATTTGTATTGGTCTGCAACTAGATGTGCTCTTTCTGCTACTCTGACTAAAAATCAGGAAAAGTTTTTTCAGGTTGAGAATAGTGTACCACATGTTTCCCTGGTCAAGTCTCGTGGTGACCAGTGGCGTGATTTGGGTCCATGGACTGCACAGTGCACTCAGGTCACAGATTGGCAACCCACTGATGACTTAGACGCATTTTTCTCTCCATCATTGAGCATGTTTACCAAGACACACACACTTTCACTTTCAGCCTTACATTCAGTTTATTCTTTAAACCAGAAAGCAATCAAAATTCCACAATGTTTGTCAGCACCTGCGCCTACAGAACCTCCTGAACTGGCCACAGTTCCATCTGAAGTGTGGGCCAAACACAAATATGATGTAGGGCTGATGAACTTGCTGTCTCTATCCAAGACACTTCCTCTGACTCTGAAGAAGATGATGATACTGTTTTATAAGTTCATTTTATTAAATTCCTTTTGTTCCTTACGTAGTAACACCTTATGAAGAGTTGTCTTAAACCCACGCGGGTGTGGCTTCTCTGATGTTCAAGTGTTACCATTGTACATACATTAGTCACCTGAAAGAAATTTCATTATTGAAGATTAGTCATGAAATGACCAAAAGAGAAGAAATGTAAAAGAAATGTCTTTGTTTATTCTTATTGTTTCACTGATTTGTTTTATTTCATAAAATGTGTTTATTCATTTAAAGATATGTATTTCAGTGTTACTTGTGTGCTAAATTCTCAGCTCCTGCATCCAGAACTGTTTTTATCAATTGAGAGTTCTCTTCTGACCTTGGAGATGTTCAGCTCCTGCAGCTGCACGGAAAACCCGAATAAGGAGTTGTTTTCTCGTAAGACACTAACTGAGGAACCAGGGTTAATGGGTTCGTGAGGATGGGAGGGGGTGGTTCAGGTGTATGACTTACAAATATATATTCATGTCTTTGTAATAACTGTAGAGTCTCTTTTGACTTCTCCTTGCTGCAAGTAATAAACTTTGTTGAAACCAGCTGATCGTTTTCATCTCATCAGGACTCAGAATTTCCACCACACATTCCAATCAGTTAAAAAGTTTCCTATTTAAGGAATCCCAGCAGATTGCGTCAGTCATTGGCGTGAGGTTGGGCCCCGTTGATGCAGACTTTCCAACCACAGCAATCCTTCAGCAATCCCTCATACTGAGCAAGCATGTAGCGACGGTGGAGAGGAAAAACTCCCCTTTCACAGGAAAAAACCTCCAACAGAACCAGGCTCAGTAGGAGCGGCCATCTGCCACGACCGTCTGGGGGTTTGAGAAGACAGAGCAGAAACACAGAAGGAAAGGAAGATCTGATATAAGAGAACTTTCTATGTTACAGAAAGTAAAAGTTGATAACATGACACAGTGGATTCAATTCAATTCAGTTTATTTATATAGCGCCAATTCACAACAGATGTCATCTCAAGGCACATAACAAGAAGTCATTTCAATACATTTATACAAACATTCCAATCAGTTAAAAAGTTTCCTTTTTAAGGAATCCCAGCAGATTGCGTCAGTCATTGGCGTGAGGTTGGGCCCCGTTGATGCAGACTTTCCAACCACAGCAATCCTTCAGCAATCCCTCATACTGAGCAAGCATGTAGCGATGTTCAGTTACTGGGAGCACCATCCCAGTCAATGCCCCCCGTCCAACAGGGCATTGCAGCCAAGCAGGATACCAGACCAGGTATATCTTCTATGGAGAGAAAAACACTGAGAGAAAACAAAGTTAACAGTCAAAATAACTGAATGTACTGTAATACAACTGGAGAGTAGTAGTAGAAAAGGAAGTAGCAGAGTGAAGAAAATTGGTAAGTCTGTCCTCCAGCAGTCTAAGCCTATAGCAGCATAACTACAGAGATAGCTCAGGATGACCTTAGCCACTCTAACTATAAGCTTTATCAAAAAGGAAAGTTTTAAGCCTGGCCTTAAAAGTAAACAGAGTGTCTGCCTCACGGACTAAAGCTGGGAGCTGGTTCCGCAGGAGAGGAGCCTGATAACTAAAAGATCTGCCTCCCATTCTACTTTTAGAAATCCTAGGAAATACAAGTAAACCTGCAGTCTGAGAGCGAAGGGCTCTGTTAGGAACATATGCAACAATCAGATCTCTGATGTATGATGGAGCTGATTATTATGGACTTTATATGTAAGAAGAAGGATCTTAAATTATATTCTGGATTTAACAGGGAGCCAATGAAGGGAAGCTAAAACAGGAGAAATGTGATCTCTCTTTTTAATATTCATCAGAACTCTTGATGCTGCATTTTGGATCAACTGAAGGCTTTTAAGGGCATTTTGTGGACTACCTGATAGTAAAGAATTACAGTAGTCCAGCCTTGAGGTAACAAATGCATGGACTAGTTTCTCAGCATCACTCCTGGACAGGATGTTTCTAATTTTAGCGATATTCCTGAGGGGAAAGAAGGAAATCCTAGAAACCTGTTTAATATGGGATTTAAATGTCAAGTCTTTGTCAAAAATATTGCCGAGGTTCTTTACGTTATTACTGGGGGCCAATTTAATGCCATCCAGATGAAGTGATTGACTAATCAGTTTCTTTTTTAGAACTTCTGGTCCAAAGACAGAAGTTCTAGGCAAGGCAAGGCAAGGCAATTTTATTTGTATAGCACACTTTCAACAGCAGGGTAATTCTAGGTGCTTTACATGATTTGGTGATTTTAAAAAAACACATAAAAGAAACACACATTACACATGATACACATGTAAAGCAAGAGAAAAATAAAAAAAAGCAAGAGAGCATGAACACATTTCATACATATGACATCAAGCATTTACTCAAAGGCAATTCTAAACAGATGGGTTTTTAGTCTCGATTTAAAGCAGTTCAGAGTTTCAGCAGCTCTACACTCGTCAGGAAGTCTGTTCCAGATAAGGGGAGCATAAAAAGTGAAAGCTGCTTCTCCATGTTTAGTTCTGAGTCTAGGGATGTTTAGTAGGCTAGAGTTGGAGGACCTGAGTGGTCTTGGTGGTTGGTACCATGACAACAGGTCTTCAACATATTTTGGTGCTAAGCCATGTAATGATTTATAAACTAGTAAAAGTATTTAGAAGTCTATTCTCTGAGCTACAGGGAGCCAGTGTAAGGACTTTAGAACTGGGTGATGTGCTCTACTTTCCTGGTTCTAGTGAGGACGCGAGTGGCAGCGTTCTGGATCAGCTGCAGCTGTCTGATTGACTTTTTAGGCAGACCTGTGAAGATGCTGTTGCAGTAATCAATCCGACTAAAGATAAACTTATGGATGAGTTTTTCTAGGTCGTGTTGCAAAATCAGACCTTTAATCCTAGAGATGTTCTTCAGGTGATAGAACGCTGACCTTGTTATTGCCTTTATGTGACCCTGGAGGTTCAGGTCTGAGTCCATTACTACACCTAGGTTTCGAACCTGATCAGTAGTTTCTAGCTGTATTAATTGAAGCTGTGTGCTGACTCTTGATCGTTCCTCCTTGGGTCCAAAAATAATCACTTCAGTTTTGTTTCTATTCAGCTGGAGAAGGTTATGGCACATCCATCCATTTATTTGGTCAATGCATTGATTTAGGGTTTGAATGGGTTCAGAGTCACCTGGTGACATTGTAATGTAGAGCTGAGTGTCATCTGCGTAGTTATGGTAGCTAATGTTATTGGTTGCTATAATCTTGCCTAGTGGGAGCATGTAGATATTAAATAAGAGGGGCCCCAGGATGGAGCCCTGGGGCACCCCACATGTGATTTCTGTTCGTTCTGATGAATAGTTTCCTATTGAAACATAGAAGTCCCTGTTCTTTAGGTAAGACTCGAACCAGCCAAGTACTGTACCAGAGAGTCCGACCCAGCTCTCCAGTCGTTCCAATAAAATATCATGATCAACAGTGTCAAATGCTGCACTGAGGTCCAACAGAACCAGCACTGTGGTTCTTCCACAGTCTGTATTTATGCGGATGTTATTAAATACTTTGACGAGGACAGTCTCGGTGCTGTGGTGAGCGCGGAAACCAGACTGAAAAACATCAAAACGGTTTGTCATTGTTATCAAGCCATTTAACTGCTGAAACACAGCTTTTTCAATAATCTAACTGATGAATGGAAGATTAGAGATTGGCCTGTAGTTCTGCATTAACGTGTTGTCCAGATTTTTCTTCTTTAGGAGTGGTTTAATAACTGCTGTTTTTAAAGCCAGAGGGAAGACACCTGATAGCAGTGATGAGTTCACTATTTGAACAAGATCAGAACCAATAACAGGAAGAACTTTCGTTAGAAAAGCTGTGGGTAGGATATCAAGATAGCAGGAGGAGGAGCTTAATTGGATAATGATTTTTTTAAAGGCTGTTCTGGTTTAATTCGTGGAATTCAGACATTTTCTCTACATTATTGTTTATTGGGGATGGCACTGGTTGTGGGTTCGATATTGAGGTACAGATTGACCATCTAATTGTTAGAATCTTTTCAGTGAAAAAGCTGGCAAATTCATTGCAGGCCCTGGTAGAGTTTAGTTCAGGGGCTACTGTCACTAAAGGATTAGTTAGTCTTTCCACTGTTGCAAATAGAGTCCGTGCGTTATTAATGTTTCTGTTGATGATTTCCGAAAAGAACGATTGCCTAGCATCTTTTATAATTAGCTGATATCTATTCAGTCTCTCTTTGTAGATGTCACAGTGAACTTGGAGTCGACTTTTCTGCCATTTTCTCTCGGCTCGTCGACACTCTCTTTTTTCACTACGTACCAGTGGATTACTTGTCCACTGAGACTTTTTTCTACCTGAGACTACTTTCACTTTAATTGGAGCAATGGAATCCATGATGTCTGAGATTTTCGCAAGGAAATTATCTACCAACTTATTTACTGAGTTTGAGTTGGGAGATGAGGGGGATGTGGTGGAAGGATAAATACGTTTAAAGGTTTCTACTGAACTGTCCCCTAGAAAACGCTTTTTTATAGTGGTCTTACTGTGGCTGGATAATTTAGCAGAGATGGTACTTTCAAAGAAAATACAGAAATGGTCAGATAATGCAATATTAATTACAGAGATGTCGGAAATATTTAAACCTTTGCTGATAATTAAGTCCAGAGTGTGTCCTTTATTGTGTGTTGGTTGTTTGACATGCTGGATCAGTCTGAAGTTGTGGAGAGTATCATCTAATGTTTTTGCTTGTCTATCTTGGGGGTTGTCGGTATGGATGTTAAAGTCCCCCACGATGATTAGTTGGTCATAGTCGATACATATTACAGAAAGAAGGTCATTGAAATCATTAAAGAAGTTACAGTTAAGTTTTGGTGATTTATATAAACTTAGAAATAACGCTTTGTTAGGCTCATTTATCTGGGTGGCTAGGTATTCAAAAGAATCAAACGTGCCCAGAGTTACCTTTTTAAAGTTCATTGAGTTGTGAAAGATGGTGGTTACACCTCCTCCTCGTCTATGTTTTCTGTTCTCGCTTAAGAAATTGTAATTTGGAGGACTAGATTCTATTAATGAAGTTGTTTCGTTATTTTCATCTAGCCAAGTTTCTGATAAAAAAAGGGCATGTAAATTATGCTCAGTGATGAAGTCATTGATAAGAAAAGACTTCCCGGATAGAGATCTAATGTTTAATAAAGCTAACTTAAGTATTGTGATGATGGGCAGCTGAACCTTCTGACAGGTTATCAATTTGAGATTTTGTTTAATATGAGAGCGTGTGGTTAACGGTTTATGTTTCCTGCTGCTGATAATCACTGATATAGCCTCAGGGGTGCCGGGTGAATTCTGGGAGACGGTAGGGGTGGATTTATTGCCCGGTTCCCTCAAATATCAAATATCTGTAATAATCAGTGGGGGGAAGCTCCCAGGCTTATTAACACTAGTCCCAGGCGTTTGGTGTAGTCTAAGTTTAGGTGTTAATTGTGTCCCAAATTTGATTTGCTCGTTCAGTCTGTCTGTAAAGTTTCTAAATGGAGACTCATTTGATGTGGCTGAGTCACAGGAAGATGAAGACTTAATCTCTGATGGTTGTTTATCTGTTCGGTCCTGTGGTGTCATCATGACTTGCTGTTTTTGTTCTCTGATATCCATGGGCGCCTCAAGGTCAGCTTTTGGGAGCAAGTGTTTTGCTTTCTGATTTTGATAAGAAAAAATGTTTGCTGCTAAGAGCCTTACTCCGGCCTTGTTCAGATAACGCATCCCTTCTTTGAACAGATGATTAGCACTTCTAAATACTTTGAAATTATTAATAAATGTGAACGACTTCTCAGCTGATTGTTTCTTCAACCATTTATGGAGCATGCGGAGTCTGCTAAATCTTTCATCATTCCCTTCAGGGACTGGTCCGCTGATGAGGATGTTTACGTTAAGTCCATCAAGTCTCTGTAGGAGATCAGAAAAGTCTCTCTTCAGAATCTCTGATTGTCTCATCGCGATATCTGCTGATCCAGCGTGAATGACAAGCTTTTCCAAAGCAGGATGTTGGTCCAAGATTTTAGGGATTTTTTCTGATATTTCTCCCACTGTATTTTTGTAGCAGCTATAAACTTTGGTATTCTTGCTACAAAAAGCCTCATTTCCATTAATTGATCCGTCTTGTATGATAACAGTCTTTGCTGGGGGGGGCTCTTACTTTGTTATGTGTCCGTTTGATGCGGCTGGGTTTCTACTGGTGGCTTTGACTGGTCCCGGGGGCTGCGTCATCTTTCGGGGAACTCAAGGCTGTGAATCTGTTTTTCAGCGGGATTCCAGGTGGAGAAATATCTCTTGTTTTTGGCTGAAACCTCTTTTGTTTACTTTTAGCAGAAGCGGCAATTCTGGGTTCAGAGGTTTCTCTGTGCCGGAGTTTCTTTTGTTTTTTCTTCCTCGGAGAACAGGCTGGGGTTGATGATTCCGTGTGCGTTTTAAAGCTGGCCAGTCTTCATTATAGTGCGGAGTTCTGCCGCTCAGACGCCTGTAGGGAGTCTCTGTGACACGATTAGACCGATGTAACACCGGGCTGATAGGCTGTTCCCTGTTTGTATTCAACGGTAAAGTTGTGTCATTTTATCCATAATCAGCGTGAAGATCAAAATTAATTTCCAGACGACGTAGCTTCGTTTCAATGCCCTCAATTCTGTGGAGCAGTTTTTCAAAATCCTCAGCTGAGCAAAAAACCATGTTGATAAGTCCATAAAAAAGTAATCCAAGAAGAGATCCGGTCCAATACAGTAACTCCAGGGGCTGGGTAGATAAAGTAACTAAGAAAAAGTTAAGAAAAGAAAATAAGAAAAGCAAACAGAAAATAAAATAAAGTGAATGGATCTGGAGAGAGACAGAGAGCAGCTGCTCCTCTTTCAGCAGTCGCAGCAGTAGTCCTAATTCTAATAGCATGTGGGTGCCTTGTCTGTTTAGGGGAAGCCTATCCGCCACAAACAGGTGCCGGCTGCCCCAGAAAATGTTAAAGTTGTCTATAAAACTACAGGGAGAGACAGAGTGAGGGCTCCTCTCATCCTTACATTCCTCACGATGGAGTCACCGATGATGAGCGTGGTGGGGGATGGGTCTGCACATTGTTGACTCTGGCCAGAGGTTTGTTCATCATCTCAGACTTGCTGTATGCCAGGCTGAGAAGCATCCCTAGAACTGTTCAGTGCAGTGGGCTCGTTCCGTGGGTTTGGGGTGAAGTGGAGCAGTCCTCGGCGAGTTCCAGCTGCGGTCCTTGGTTTGGCACCATGTGAAGGACAGCTGCACTGTCTCCTGGGAGGGATTGAGTGGTGACCCTGCAGGGCAACAGGGGCAAGGGGCAGTCAGAGGAGGAAAATCCTTTCCCTAACCCTACCCTTATACAGTTTATAGGGGAAAAAATGTTGTTTTGGGGTTTAGTTACTCTTTAAGAACACTTGGGTTCTGCAACAGTGCCCTTTATAAATAAAATCATAATTTAAATACAGCTTGTTGTATGTACTCTTTAGCTGATATTAAATTAATAGAGTACAGTGAATGAGTGTTTTTATTTGCTAATCTTTTTATCTCTGTATGTAAAAAAAAACATAAAATCCCCATTCACAGATCTGCTGTTATTGACAAAAATAATTCCTATTTAATTTTGAAAGTTTGAACCGGATTTGCTTTGCTTTACGTATTCGGACGCAGCTGCGTAATGGACGAGTTTTAAGAATGTGTGTCGAAGAACCGTTGTTGTGCTACTATCGTGTCCTGAAATAAACGGTAGCAGCTTAAACCAGTGGTTTGGATCGGACCGCCGCCAGAACTAAACGGAACCCGCTGACTCCGGTTCTGTTCTTTGTTTAGCCCAGTTTTAAACTCATCGGACCTGTTTTGGGCTCGTTACTGCTGCTGCCCACTGTGTTTCCTGACTGGAAAACAGGAGGACCTGATATGACGGTGAGTTGATAGGAGAGGCTGTGCCTTGTTTGCAGAGTTCTTCTGCACCATCAGGTGTTGAACCTAAAAAGGCGTCCTGGATAATTGGAGAGTTTTTTTTAATTCGGTGGGATACTAGGGTTTAACCGGGGATTCATATGACATGTTACCTCAGCTCCAAAGCGCCATTTAAAGAGCCGGTGACGTGCCAAGGTAGACTCCGCCTCGATCACAACTAAAAAGGACGATCAACTAGTGATGTTTTATCCTTGGGAATAAATGAAAACCGAGTTTCTTTACTTCATCGCTCAACACATTTATTGTTCTAACGTTGTGTGACCCTAACCCCTGTACCAATTGACTAAAACTTCAGTTTGTCCTGGTTGCTGGAGAAAGTTTTCTGCCATCCAGGATTTGATGTCTACAATGCAGTTAAAAAGTGCATCCATTGGCCGTGTGTCATCGGGAGACATGGAACTGTGAAAGTTAACTCCATCTCTTCTGATGACGCTGCCAAGAGGGAGCATATAAAGGTTAAACAGCACTGGTCCTAAAATTGAACCCTGGGGCACACCACATGTAATCTTGTGGACCTTAGAGGAGCAGGTATCTAAACTTGTCCTGTCTGAGAGATAGGATGTGAACCATTTGTGTACAGCACAGAGAGAACAATCTGTTTTAAACGGGTTAAAAGAATAGTGTGGTCCACTGTATCAAAGCCGGTCTAAAATTGTTAAAATCGTTAAAATTTAAATTGCTCTTCTTCAGCAGGGGCCTCACCACCGCCCCTTTAAAGGCGGCAGGAAAGACCCCCGTCTGAAGGGAGCAATTCATCAAGGATAAAATCTCTTTTCTAAAAGATTCATAAAATTGTTTAAAAAATGAGGTGGGACTTGGGTTTATAAACCCTGGTTGATCTGCATTAACTATATCAGTTAGCCTACAACTCTTTCTACTTGATTAGGCATTTTTTCCCCCCCGAGTATTTTTACATCCACACTTAGTAGGCTAATTGGGCGATAAGAAGCACATACTTCTGGATCTTTTCCTTTCTTGGGGATAACTACAATATGGGCTAAGTACATAGATTTTAGATTTTAAAATTATGATAGTGAAAAGGTAATGCATTAATTCTCCAAGAGAAAGATCGCTATGCAGGTGTAAGAGGCTGCATTACCAGTATGAAAGGAGCATGGTCTGAAAGGGCAATGGATCCGATGTCAGATTGTTCTACTAAATAAGCTATGTGTTCAGATATTAATATGTAGTCAATTCATAAGTGACAAGTGGGGTGGAGAATAAAATGTCTAACGTGGGAGAGACAACAATTAAAATGACCCCCAATCATCATGTTTGTACAGTCCATTTGAGTTTTACTGATGAGGAAAGCAAAAAAGTTCTCGTCATAGCCATTGGGAGCTTAAACATTTCCCAATAATACTGATTCTCCATATACAGACCCTTTCCAAAAAATTAGAATATCATGGAAAAGTTTATTTATTTCCATGATTCCATTCAAAACGTTAAGTGTTTTGGGATGGGCCTTGGTACGTCGGATTGAAAAAATCTCTCTCCCTCAAATACCTCAGACTGCAGCTTTAAACAATTTCAAGTATTTAGTTGTTGTACATAATTTGGGCTTCCAGCTCATAAAACCTATTAGGTACACATTAGGTAGAGGACTTCAATTACTTTTGGTAAACTGTCCAGAACAATGGAGAGTGTGGAAAAGAAGAAGTGTGTGCAAGCAGGTTGGAATGGGTGGAGAAAAGTGTTAGGTGTGATTAAAGGGTTTCAGCAAGAATGAAAAGAAGGTCAAGAATACAGAAGTGAGACAATTGATGTTGTATGGTTTAGAGACAGTACCAAAAGACAAGAAGCAGAATTGGAGGTTGCAGAACTCAAGATGTTGGGATTCTCTTTGGGAATGATGAAGATGGATAGGACCAGGAATGAGTACATCAGAGGGAAAGCTCATGTTAGATGTTTTGGAGACAAAGTCAGAGAGGTCAGACTGAGATGGATAGTTTGGACATGTTCAGAGAAGAGACGACGATTATATCGGTAGAAGGATGCTGAGGTTGGAGCCACCAGGCAGGAGGCAGAGAGGAAGACCAAAATTGATATTTATGGATGTGGTGAAAGAGGACATGAAGTTAGTTGGTATGAGGGCAGAGGATAGTACTAAATGGAGACAAATGATTCACAATGGCAACCCCTGTAGGGGAAAAATCGAAAGAACAGAGGAAAAAAGCTGGCACGCTGATGCTAGGGCTGTCAAAATTGACACTTTAATCCTGGTCGATTAATTCGTAGAATTAACACGATAAATTCTTTTAATGCAATTAATGCATGCACAGAATGACCCACCCTGTTTATCCCACAATGAACCCACACTACTTTTAGTGCTTGCTCATCATGTAAACAGCACGGCAGACCCAAACTACATCCGTGGTTCCATGTGAACGTCTCATCTCAGTTGTGGACCGTAGAGATTATCGATCTGCTTTACTCCCCGCTCTGCTGCGTGTGTAGTCTGAAGAAAGATGCAATTATGTCTTGTGCTGTTGGTGACTTTGATAAAAACGTGCATTCCATCGACTCGCCCTTTTTAAGGCAAACAAAAGACGCTCCTCTGGTAGCCGTCTCCTTGTCATCCCTAAAATCCGGACACACATTAATGGTGAGGCACCTGTCTATTATTATGGCCCTCACCTCTGGAACAGGCTGCTGGAGGACCTCAGGACCGCAGAGATGTTGTTTTTTAAGAGCAGGCTCAAGACTCACTTTTTTAGCCTAGCTTGGAGTTAATTGGTTATTTATTGCCTGTCTATTTGCTTTTCATGTTTTACTTGCTTTTATTGATCAGGGTTTTACTACTTGGTCTTGTAATTATGCCATTAATTTTATTTATTAATTAATTTATCTACCTATCTACCAATCTGTTTATTTATTTATGTATTTTAACATGTTATCCTGTTATTTTACACAGATAATAAATAAATAAATAGACGCATGGTTCCAGTGTTTCCTCTGTTGGAGCTCTCTGCCCCAGGAGCGGTGGTCAGCTTTGGCTGCCTGGGTGCTCTCCAGATGGTGCTTTTTTTAGGGCGTGGCGTAGCATAGTGGTTAGCGCGGGCGCCCCATGTACTGAGGCCTCAGTCCTCGACACGGATGTCCCGGGTTCGAGTTCCGTCCCAGTGGACCTTTGCCACATGTCTTCCCCCACTTCTCTCCCACTTTCTATGTACTATCCACTTTCAAATAAAGGCCACTGTGGCCACTCAACCTTTAAAAAAAAGCAATAATCACTTCACATCAGGTAGTTAACATGGCTAACCAACACTGCAGCTGCAAGATAACTGCAAATAACAGTGGGAACCATGGAGTAATGTCAAGATTTGGTGTTACCATTTGCACACTCCTTGCAATGTTTATAAATAAATAATCCCTCTATTATTCAGAAAAAATCATTTCAAGAATACTTTATGGATCCCTGAGAGAAAGTGTTGTTGTAGCTCATACTATTTAATTCTTCAAGGAGTTGTCTTAGATCCTGATGGCTGTGGGAAGGAAGGATCTCCTGTATCACTCTGTCAGAAGGCTCTGACTGAAGATTCTATTGTTGTAGGACAGTCCCATGAAGAGGATGCTCAGGGTTGTCCAAAATTAATAAACGGTCAGCTTTATATTCAGAAAATGTTAACCTGTCAGTTTGTCTTAGCAACGGGCTAAAAGATAAATAGGTTAAAAGGGCCATGTGTAAATGTGATGGTGGAATTAAAAACAAATGGTCCATAAATCTCTCATGTATTTCCAGAAATATATACTTTTTCAGTCATATTTAGGAATGTTAATTAGTCGTGACTAATACATAGCTACCCTGTGATTAATTAGATTATATTTTAATTATTTGACAGCCCTAGTTGAGGCACAAAATTCCTTCCTTAAAATATCCTGCCTGTTACAAATACGTGGGGACCACATGTTGAAATAATAAAATCCTTTACCAGAATATCCTATCTTAAAAAAAAAAAAAGGATGTTCTTTAGATGTTTGTACTAAAACCCTTCATCAGAATGTGCTACTTTTATAAAACAGAGATAATCCATGGTTAGGGTTACAACTCTATATAATCTACCTGAATTTCTAACATTAAGGCAATGTAAGAATGAAACTGTATCAGACAGGAGAAAGTTTTAATTGTAATGTAACAACTACAGATTAACCCTGCCAACATTTTTTTTGCACAAATAAATTGTCTCAGTCAAAATGTGCCCACCAAACCGCATAGGCCAATATACACCTGAAATGATCAAATGTTTCTGAGCCATTTAAATACTGATGACATGTAATCTTCGACATTAAGATGGCGACTTGGGTAATCCATTTTATTATCATTACAAAACATTATAAACATTTCAGTGGAAACAGTTTACTAACAAATTTAGGCAAGGCAATTTATTTGTATATTTATTTGTATAGCACACTTTCAACAAGGTAATTCAAGGTGCTTTAGTTAGGTTAGGTAATCTAGGTAATTTACTTCAGAGTTTAACTCTGTGGGTTACACTGTAGCTCAGGTTATTTAATCTTTAAAGGTTTAAATGAATGACTGGTCAGCACATCATTTATTTCTCCCAGAACAAGGTTACTGTAGCTCTCAGCTTGCTAAAAATGCACATGAATATCATGATATAAAAAATAAGACAAACAATAATGTACTCTTGCTGTTAAAGTCTTCACACTATAAATATTAAATTGACCAAATATTCAATCGGATCAGTCTTTGCTTCAAGGATTTTGTTTTTTAAAACCCCAGAAAATAATCAGCTTAAATAAAAAATCTTTAGATATGTGAGCCAGACTCTCCAAGAAATGCTGAAGGAAAGACAAGGCAATTTTATTTGTATAGCACACTTTCAACAGGGTAATTCAAGGTGCTTTACATGATTTGGTGATTTAAAAAACAAAACAAACAGACATGGAATATAAAATTGGGAATTAAAAGTAAAAGAAACGCACATTACACATGATACACAATAAAGCAAGAGAAAGATCAATATAGCAGGACAGCATGAACACATTTCATACATATGACATCAAGCATTTACTCGAAGGCAATTCTAAACAGATGGGTTTTGAGTCTCGATCTAAAGCAGTTCAGAGTTTCCGCAGCTCTGCACTCATCAGGAAGTCTGTTCCAGATTAGAGGAGTTCTGAGTCTAGGGATGTTTAGTAGGCTAGAGTTGGAGGACCTGAGTGGTCTTGGTGGTTGGTACCGTGACAATAGGTCTTCAACATATTTGGTGCTAAGCCATGTAATGATTTATAAATTAGTAGGTGTATTTAGAAGTCTATTCTAGGAGCTACAGGGAGCCATTGTAAGGACTTTAGAACTGGGGTGATGTGCTCTACTTTCCTGGTTCTAGTGAGGAACACGAGCAGCAGCGTTCTGGATCAGCTGCAGCTGTCTGATTGACTTTTTAGGCAGACCTGTGAAAATGCTGTTGCAGTAATCAATCGGACTAAAGATAAACGCATGGATGAGTTTTTCTAGGTCCTGTTGCTACATTAGTCCTTTAATTCTAGAAATGTTCTTCAGGTGATAGAAGGCTGACCTTGTTATTGCCTTTATATGACCCTGGAGGTTCAGGTCTGAGTCCATAACTACACCTAGATTTCTGGCCTGATCAGTAATTTGTAATCTGTAATAACTGGAGCTGTGTGCTGACTATTGATCTTTCCTCTTTAGGTCCAAAAGTAATTACTTCTGTTTTGTTTCTGTTCAATTGGAGGAAGTTATGACACATCCATCCATTGATTTGGTCGATGCATGTACTTAGCGTTTGGATGGGTTCAGAGTCACCTGGTGACATTGTAATGTAGAGCTGAGCATCATCTGCATAATTATGGTAGCTAATGTTATCGGTTGTTATAATCTGGGCTAGTGGGAGCATGTAGATATTAAATAAGAGGGGCCCCCGTGGGCTCGTCACTGCTGCCCCCCGGGCCCCTGCATAGTAGCCGCTGGACGTTCCCCTGGGGTTCTCCTTTGCTCCACTCTTGGGGGATGCGGTCGGCCCCGCCGGGTCCGCCTGGGGCTCTGGGGGTTCTTTGGACGTCCTTGCTCCGATCTCCTTCATGTCTGCATCGATTCCTGGGAGACGGATTGATGCCTGCTTACACCAGCTATCGAACACTCTTATGGAGAAACCTTATATGCACCAGCATGCTAACACACACACATAGATGTGGGGTCTCTGGTGTTTAAGGATATATTCTTGGGCTGAGGTTATCATTACTAGAGCTTGATTAATCGGTACCATGAGTTTTTCTGTGACATTGTTGTTGTATATTTATATCTATTTTTGTGTGATGTGGTTGTGTAATTCTTAGTTCACAATGTTTGTTTTGTTTTGTCGATGTTCCTTTTTTGTGTTTTGTTTTGTTTTTTCCCCCTCTCTCTGCCGTCCTGTGGGAATGGAGGCAGACTTCAATGTCTTCCTGTGTTTTCTTTGTTCCCCTTCCTCTCTTGTATTTTCAACTCACCCTCTCTCTTGACTTTTTGTTTCCTACCTCTCTTCTTCATCTTCCTTCTTTCTTCTCCTTAATTTTCCGTCTCCGTGCCCATAACATCAGGAAATAAAAACCCCAACAATTCATAATAAAGATTTTTCACACATATATCAAGTGGAGTACTATAGCAAAAGCTGTACTGCTCCGCTTGTGAAAGTAAATCTGTTGGGCTTCTGCTTGGTACTCAGACACCAATTCTGAGCTCCACACTGCCAAACAGGACACGTGTAAAAAATATATATATATATATATATATATATATATATATATATATATATATATATATATAAAAATAAGAGGGGCACCCCAAATGTGATTTCTATTCTGTTCCAAGTAAACCTGCTGTCTGAGAGCGAAGGGCTCTGTTGGGAACATATGGAACAATCAGATCTCTGATGTATGATGGAGCTTGATTATTAAGGGCTTTGTATGTAAGAAGAAGGATCTTAAATTCTATTCTGGATTTAACAGGGAGCCAATGAAGGGAAGCTAAAGCAGGAGAAATGTGATCTCTCTTTTTAATATTTATCAGAAATAGTTATGAAAGATTGTGGCTACACCTCTACCTCATCTGTGTTTCCTGCTCTTGCTTAAGAAATTGTAATTTGGAGGAGTAGATTATATCAATACAGATGTTTCATTATTTCTATCTAGCCATGTTTCTGTTAAAAAAAGGGCTTGTATTTTATGTTCAGTGATGAATTAAATGATTAGGAGTGACTTTCCTGATAGAGGCCTAAAATTTAATAAAGCTAACTTAAGGGATTTGATAATCGGTAGCTGAACCTTCTGACAGGTGATCAATTTGAGATTTGTTTTATTATAAGTGCGTTTGGCTTTATTTGTTTGTTTTCTCTTGCTAATAATAACTTCTATCCTTTTTTTGGGGGTGGCCAGACGACTTCTGGAAGACGGTGGTAGTGAGATTGCTGTCCGGTTCCTTTGCACATCAGATATCCGTGATTACCAGTTCAGGCATGGGCAGAGTACATCCAGTGTTAGTCCCAGGAGACTGATGTAGTCCAAGTTTCGGTGTTAGTTGTGGTCCCAGGGGCTGTGTTGTCTTTCGGGGAACTGAGGACTGCAAATCTGTTTCTCAGCGGAATTCCAGGGGGAATGAAATCTCCTGCTCTGGGTTGTGGGTTCTTTCGTTTCTTCTTCCTGGGAGCAAAGAAAGCAGGTGTAGATTCAGTGCACTTTAAAGCCGGCCAGTCTACGTCGAATTGGGTGTTCTACTCATTAAACCCCTTTCGGGTGGAGGAGTAGCGTTGTTCTGTGGCTTCTGTGCGAGACTGTTGGACCGAGATAACACCGGGCTGCAGGTTCTTCCTCCCTGCGTGTAGTCATCGGTAAAGTTGTCTAATTTCCATATCCAGTGTTTAGATCAAAATTGATCTGAAGATGGTGTAGCTTCCTCTCGATTGTTTCAATTCTCTGGAGCAGTTTCTCAAAGTCCTCAGCTGTGCCATTTTGGTAATCCACAGTCCTTCAGAAAGTAATCCAAAAAAGAGATCTGGTTTTAAAGTGACTCCACAGGCTGGGTGTATAAAGTAACTAAGAAAAAAAAGCCAAGAAATGAAAATAAGAAAGAGAATAAGGCTAGAGATCAGGAGAGGTTGCCTTTTTATTTTTCCAGTTCAGGAGGATAGTTTTCTTTGCGATGCATAAGGCAATGTGAACCATTAGAACTGACTCTGTGTCCATGGTGACATCGTTAAAATTTCCTAGCAAGCAAACTGAGGGAGAAGGTGGAATATTACATTTCAGACACTTTGATAAGTCCTCACATATCTGGCACCAAAAGTTCTTAACAGGTAGACAGAACCAAAGCGCATGAATATAAATATCCGGTATATTGCTTGTGCATTGTAAGCAGGTATACAAATTACATTTTCCATGTTTACATATGTGGACACCTAATTTGAGGAAAGTGAACTAGTTTGCTTTTGTAAACAGATTTAAATGTTTATCTTTTAAATTTTTAATATTTTATCATAATGTTAATTTACTCATGTTTTTCAAATGAGGAACAACCTCTTTATTTAAAATTGATATAGCATTTCCTAATCATTTACAACTCTGTAAATATTTTGTTTATTAATAATTATTTACTAAGTGTTACATATGCTTTATACGCATCTGGTATTCTAAAGTGGTACTATTGATTTTTTTTCTTTTCTGCATGATCGATCCATCTTAATTTGTGTTAATGTTGGAAATTGTTGCTTTGTGTGAAAATTGATTATGCCCTCTGCAGGTTTCCATGTGATGGAATGATGTCAGCACAGGACAGTGTTGGGAAGGACTGCAGCCCTGGAGGCTGATAAACCCACCCCATTGGACAGCCAGGATGCACGTAGCATCAGTGGGTGTCAGTAAGTCTTGCTTCCTGTTCTCTCTTGCTTTTTGCTGCCTCCTACTTCTGCTCATCCCAGCCCTCCAGTCCCCTACCAGACAGCTGGATCCGCCTCAGCCCCGACCCCAAACTAAATCTGCCCCAGCAAAGCAGCCATACCATGCGGATCGTCCACCAGGTACCCTCTGTGCTGCTTGCACAGACTCGGCCGCAGGGCTTAGTTGGAGTTCTGAGGTCCAAGGAACACCTGCTAGAACTGAATCTCTCAAAAGAGCTATGGAAGTGAAAATATCAGGGCCTAGGCACGGTGACGAGCTGAAGTTGAAGGACATTTTCATCGCAGTGAAGACCACCAGGAAGTACCACAAGTCCAGGGTGGAACTGCTGATTAAAACCTGGGTGTCTCAAGCCAAGGAACAGGTGAGAAGTGCTGCAGGTCTGACAGGTGTGTGTGTTCTCATGCTCACTGAAACAACATTACTGCTGCCCCTGCAGTGATCCCAGTCTAAACAGACACACTTGAAAAACATTAATGGCTCTTTTCCACTGAGGCGGAGCTGGAGCTCCCGTGGCTCTCGTGCTGACTAAGCTCCGGTGTTTTCGTTTTCGATTCCCGCGAGCACCAGCTCCGAGAGCCAGAAACGAGTGCTACTCTGGCACCACTCTTGTGGGGGGCCAAAGCGGAGCTGTCCAAGCACTCACTACGTCAAGGGGGAAGGGGGAGGGATTTGCAGCCTTCACAGTAGAGGACCGCCATATTTAAATCCAGACTGCTCAGAATGTTTTTTTGTTGTTGTTGAAAACATGGATGGCATCAAGGCAACGTCGCCTATTACGACGTTGCCTTGTTGACAGTAACTGCAAAAGCGATGCCTTTTGCCGCTGTATCGCAACAAATACTTGTAAAGCGACGATTAGCATCTGCAACCAGACGTACGGTGGTGACCGAAAGAACGAGATCATGGATACAAGTGGCTGAAATGAGTTTCCTCCATAGACTGTCTGGGCTCTCCCTTAGAGATAGAGTGAGAAGCTCAGTCATGCGGAGGGGGCTCAGAGTAGAGCCGCTGCTCCTCCACATTGAGAGGAGTCAGTTGAAGTGGCTCGGGCATCTGGTCAGGATGCCTCCTGGACGCCTCCCTGGTGAGGTGTTCTGGGCACGTCCCACCGGGAGGAGGCCCAGGGGAAGACCCAGGACACGCTGGAGGAACTATGTTTCTCGGCTGGCCTGGGAACACCTTGGGATTCCTCCCGAGGAGCTGGCCCAAGTGGCTGGGGAGAGGGAAGTTTGGGTCTCTTTGCTTAAGCTGCTGCCCCCGCGACCCGGCCCTGGATAAGTGGAAGAAAATGGATGGATGGATGGATGGATGGATGGAATGGAATGAGCTGAATCACAAAGAGCCAGCAAGTCTGTTTAAAATGTGATTTCTTTTTTAAACACTTCTACACAATAATATGGAACAAACACTTGTTTATTTAGTGTTAGTTTCTATGTAGACATGCCCATTACACTGCTGTCCTGTCTTTATAGAGCAATAATAAGATTCCAACAAGCTGATATTAGCAGATAAAATGAAGATGTAGAGGAGCTGGCCGGGAGCACTCTACAACGGGGGCGGGGTTTGACTGATTCCAATACCGGCTTCCAGCTCTTTTGCTGGAATCCCATTGAAAAGATTTAAAACTGAAGGAACAATGTGACAGGACATGTTAGTGGGGTGTTTTGGAACCTTTGTTATACCTTATCGGGAACTGGTGCATGCCTGTGTTGGATGATGTTTACTGATTTAATCCTGAAATTAACTCCAACCAGACATCATCATTTCAACAGATGACAGACATTTGGCTATTATTACTCTCATATTAACACGCTCAGGAACAGCTTTCAAGATCTTTTATGTGTTTTCTCGTCATTATTCAATTATTTACCTTTGTGATCTGTTGTTGTTCCCCTACCACCAGATTGGAAACTAGAACAGTATCTTTGTATCTAAGTGATGTTTAGGGTACCCATTAATCAATGACCAGTGCCAGTACCTAGCTCTTTATCATCGGTACAGTGGAGCAGTTCTACGCTTTGATTACTGGATCTCTTTCAGCGACTGTCACGCTGCAAAAGCAGCGCTCCTAAAGGAAACTGTCAGTCTCTCTCAGCAGCAGCTGCAACAATCTCTACTAAATAAAAGCCCTCAGATTTTCAATAGATCATTAGCAGCTTATTGTTTTACACTACTGCTAAAGTGAATGTTACATGGAGGTTCTGTCTCTCTCAGTCTCTCTCTCTATCAGCGACTTTCTCACAGTCATTCTCTCTCAGCAGCAGGTACACCTGGAGTCTCTTTGGAGAAGAGCCCATTAAAGGTCACGAAAGGTCATTTTAACACCAACAGACATATTTAAGTTCTGATACAACTGGATTACGATTTGGAAAATTGCTAATGATACTAATGATACTCTATCAGCCTTAACTGACATCCATGCTGGACTTTCAAAATAAGACTCAAACAATCTCTTCAAAGTAAAAGCTTTCAGATTTTCAAAAGAAGATCAAAGGGGCTTCTTTTTTTTTTACACTTCTATTGCACTGAATGTTACATACAGGTTCTGCCTGTCTCTCTCTGTCACCGACTAAAGGACACTGTATCCCTGTCTCTGTATGTCTTTCTGCCTGTCTCCCAGTCTCTCTGTCTGACAGACTGTCAGTGGCAGTGGCTCTCCAAGAACTTTTCTGTCTCTGTCAGTGACTGTCGCGCTGCGAAATGAGCGCGCCTACAGGACTTTGTCTCCCTGTCTCTCTCCATCTGTATGTGTATAAAATAGTTTACTTAATAGGCACATTCTTTATTATGACCACAACTCCATTTCCCATAATGCTTCAGCAATAACGTCCATTCATTTCTAAGCACGATCCTACCTAAGCTTTTAAAACAGACCTTTTTTATATATTTTTTTATAATTACAGTGATCTCCAACCTTGTTGAGCCCTACTTCCTTATGGAGACTAAATGGCTCTAATGGCCGTACCACTTACAGGGAACCCATGGTCCGACATGGATAGAGTACCCAAAAATTGTACTCAAGTAAGAGTAGCAGTGCTTAAACATATTTTTACTCGAGTAAAAGTATGAAGTAGTCCTCCAAGAAATTACTCAAGAGTAAAAATAATATGTAAAGTTTACTTAAGTACTGAGTAACTGATCAGAACATCAAATTAGTTGTATTGGGACTGATTATTGCAAAATGATTTCAGACAGACAAAAATATGAAGGTATTTGTGCAAAGTCTATTATAGAGTACAATGAAATATTAAAAAATATAAATATAATTACAAAATAACCAATTTAAAGCAGAAGAAACACTTTTCAAATCAAAAATTTCTACATAACATGTAAACTCAGCAAAAAAAGAAACGTCCTTTGAGTTTCAACTGTTTTTACTTTCAGTAAACTTAATGTGTGTAAATATTTGTATGAACACTAAAAGAGTCAACACCATAAGCTAAAAATGTTTCACAGACATGTGACTAAGAAATAGAATAATGTGTCCTTGAATGAAGGGAGGCTCAAAATCAAAAGTACCAGTCAGTATCTGGTGTGGCCACCAGCTGCTTGAAGTACTGCAGTGCATCTCCTCCTCATGGACTGGACCAGATTTGTCAGTTCTTGCTGTGAGATGTTACCCCACTCTTTCACTAAGGCACTTGCAAGTTCCTGGACATTTCTGGGGGGAATGGCCCTAGCCCTCACCCTTCGATCCAACAGGTCCCAGACGGGCTCAATGGGATTGAGATCCGGGCTCTTTGCTGGCCATGGCAGAACACCGACATAGCTGTCATGCAGAAACTCACGCACAGAACGAGCAGTATGGCTGGTGGAATTGTCCTGCTGGAGGATCATGTCCGGATGAGCATGCATAAAGGGTACCACATGAGGGAGGAGGATATTTTCCCTGTACCCCAAGGCATTGAGATTGCCTGCAACGACAACAAGCTCAGTCCGATGGTGATGTGATATACCGCCCCAGACCATGACGGACCCCCCAACTCCAAATTGATCCCGCTCCAGGGTACAGGCCTCGGTGTAACGCTCATTCCTTCGACGATAAACACGAATCCGTCCATCACCCCTGGTGAGACAAAACCGTGACTCATCAGTGAAGAGCACTTTTTGCCACTCCTGTCTGGTCCAGCGAAGGTGGGTTTGTGCCCAGAGGCGGCGTTGTTGCTGGTGATGTCTGGTAAGACCCTGCCTTACAACAGGCCTACAAGCCCTCAGTCCAGCCTCTCTCAGCCTATTGCGGACAGTCTGAGCACTGATGGAGGGATTGTGTGTTCCTGGTGTGACTCGGGCAGTTGTTGTGGCCATCCTGTACCTGTCACGCAGGTGTGATATTCGGATGTACCGATCCTGTGCAGGTGTTGTTACACTTGGTCTTCCACTGTGAGGATGATCAGCTCTCCTTCCTGTCTCCCTGTAGTGCTGTCTTAGGCGTCTCACAGTGCGGACATTAGCCACATCAGCAGTCCTCATGCCTCCCTGCAGCATGCCTAATGCACGTTCATGCAGATGAGCAGGGACCCTGGGCATCTTTCTTTGGGTGTTTTTCAGTCGATAGACAAGTCTATTTAGTGTCCTGCGTTTTTAGAACTGTGACCTTAAATACCTACTTTCTGTAACCTGTTAAGGTCTTAACGACCATTCCACAGGTGCATGTTAATTAATTGATTATGGTTAACAGGGTTCCCGCGGGGTCTTAAAAAGCCTTAAAAGCATTGAATTTATAAATTTTGAAATAATACCTTAACAAGACTTGAATTCTTGAATTTTGATGTCTGGGTCATATAAATTGTGCTGTATGGAACTTCTCCGTATTGTATTTTTCTTCAAAAGATTTATTTGTCAACCACCAATTATTTTGATTAAATAACCCCGGGTCACTTTCTTGTGACCTACTGAAATGTTTTTATTTTTCACACCTGCTTGGATTATCAAGGGCTTAAAATATTCTGGCACGTGCCGGATCTCCGGCATTTGACTATGATTCAGAGAAAACAAAACACACAAAAACCCCTCCGAAAAAACCAGCCCTCTTTAATCCAGCATCCCACACGAGCCGGCGGTTGTTTATCCCAAAATCAGAAGAATGGATGCTAAATTCATGGAGCCAGGGGAAGACGTCGTTTTTAACAAGGGTCTTAAAAACAATTGGCGCTGGGCATGGGTAGAGGAAAAGGGCGGAGATGGCAAGCCGTTTGGGAGCTGGTGCCAGAAGCTAAGGGAGCTTGGTACCTGCTTTTGTGTGTTGTGCTCCAAGAAGCTAATATATGCGACTAGCGGGAGAAAAGCTCTTCATCGTCACGGACGAGACGCCGGGCATAAAGCAGCTGTCCACGCGCTCCAACTCACAAGCCGTTTGCCGGGAGCTACAGCCACAGCGGACGCAGCGTCCCCGATGACCGATCGTGTTTGGGACTTGAAAATACGTGTGCTCGTTCATTGCAGAACACGATTTATCATTTACGATCGCTCAACCCCTTGTAAATCTGTGTAAAAAAAGTAGCAGTTGATAAAAATGCTTTAACATAACTGTCCGTTTCCAATCAACATGCCAGTTATATAAACTAGGGTTGCCAACCGTCCTGTAAAAAACGGAATCATCCCGTATTTAGAGAAAGTATTACGCGTTCCTTATTAAGGTGAGAAGGAACGCGGTTTGTCCCGTACTTCAGCTACAATGAAAAGAAGACACAAATGTGGAGTTATTCTGTGTCTTTATGCTGCGCAGCTGCCTTCCTTTCTCTCATTCTCTCCCCTCCCTCTCCTGTTGCTCATTCAATCATGAAACTGATAAATGATCAGCTGATCAGCTTTTCTGTCGGAAGTCTCTCTCTCTCTCTCTCTCTCTCTCTGTCTCACTCTCTCTGTCTCTCTCTCTCTGTCTCTCTCTCTCTCTCTGTCTCACTCTCTCTCTGTCTCAATCTCTCTCACTCTGTCTCTCTCTCTCTCTCTCTCTCTCTCTCTCTCTCTCTCTCTCTCTCTCTCTCTCTCTCTCTCTCTCTCGTTTGTTTATCGCCCACTTTGCACGTAAAGAGGAAACCAGCGGATGTTGCGCTAAACAACAGCAGCACGTTTAATAACCTGTTAGAATTGATTTAAATGCACATTATAACAACACGCATCAACACCATACTCGAGCGAGAGGATGGAGGCTAGGGGAACCCCTGTTCGCTACGGGCCATCAGGGGTTGGGGTCCGGAGGAGGAACGGGCAGTCTGGTCGGGGTCCTGGGCTGTCGGGCTGCTTTGCCACTGTGGGGCCCTTGGCGGTCTGCTTGTCTCCATCCTAGAAGGTAGGGGGTCCATCTCCCGGGTCCGGGGACTGGTGGCTCTACTGGGGCATCGGTACCTGGACCTGGGAGCATAAAGTGTGTATGGGGTGTGTGAGTGAGGGTACAGCGTCATTTTTTTGGGTGTCTTGGTGAGTCAGTGAGAATGTATGTGTTTAAGAGGTAGGGAACGTATGACTGTGTCTGTATGTCTTTGTCTACCTGTCAGGTTAGATCTTGGTCTGCCGCCTCGCCTGGCGCACCTCAGGCCTTACACTTAATGGGGGCCTATTTCCCCTCCGTCACTCCCTACCGGTGACGGGGGCCCCTGCCTGCCGGTGAATCGGTGGTCAATCCGGTTCGGACCTGGTGCGTGCCTGGCCGGGCCTGGGGGGGCCGGTGTGTGTGTGTGTCGTTCGGCCGATGCGCTGGGCCGATATCTTCTTTTGGTTGGTTGGGGCACCTCTTTTAGAGGTGCCAGGTTCGGGATTGTTGGGTGGTGCCTGCTCGGTGGCTCGGCGGGATGCGGATCCGGCGTCTCTGCTCGTTTGATCACCTGTTCTGTGCGCACCGTGCGTGGCCGGTTCATTGGCGGGTTGGACCGTCCCTGGCCCTCGTTGGATGCCTGGTCTCGGCGCCCAGCGTTGCGCGGGATCGGGACCCGGGAGCTGGTACAACTTGGTGTCCAGATGCTGGCTGAGCCCGGCCTGGGGATGCTGTCCGTCCCCTGCGGCTATCGGTGGGGCGCTGGGATGTTGGCGGTGGGAATTGGCCTAGGGTGGAGGCGGCGCGTGGCAGCCGGCATGCAGTGCCGGGGGCCCCTCGTCGGCCGGTCCCTTGTCGGGTCCCTGCTGGGGGATGGGGTGCCCCTGGGCCCCGGCTCTCCCGGTCCATTGATCCGTTGCCGGCGGGGCCCGTGGGCTCGTCACTGCTGCCCCCCGGGCTCCTGCATAGTGGCCGCTGGATGTTCACCTGGGGTTCTCCTTTGCTCCACTCTTGGGGGATGCGGTCGGTCCCACCCGGGTCCGCCTGGGGCTCTGGGGGTCCTTTGGACGTCTTTGCTCCGATCTCCTTCATGTCTGCATCGATTCCTGGGAGACGGATTGATGCCTGCTCACACCAGCTATCGAACACTCTTATGGAGAAACCTTATATGCACCAGCATGCTAACACACACACATAGATGTGGGGTCTCTGGTGTTTAAGGATATATTCTTGGGCTGAGGTTATCATTACTAGAGCTTGATTAATCGGTACCATGAGTTTTTCTGTGACATTGTTGTTGTATTTTTATATCTATTTTTGTGTGATGTAGTTGTGTAATTCTTAGTTCACAATGTTTGGTTTGTTTTGTCGATGTTCCTTTTTCGTGTTTTGTTTTGTTTTTTCCGTCTCTCTGCCGCCCTGTGGGTATGGAGGCAGACTTCAATGTCTTCCTGTGTTTTCTTTGTTCCCCTTCCTCTCTTGTATTTTCAACTCACCCTCTCTCTTGACTTTTTGTTTCCTACCTCTCTTCTTCATCTTCCTTCTTTCTTCTCCTTAATTTTCCGTCTCCGTGTCCATAACATCAGGAAATCAAAACCCCAACAATTCATAATAACGATTTTTTCACACATATATCAAGTGGAGGACTATAGCAAAAGCTGTACTGCTCCGCTTGTGAAAATAAATCTGTTGGGCTTCTACTTGGTACTCAGACACCAATTCTGAGCTCCACACTGCCAAACAGGACACGTTTATAAAAAAAAAAAAAAAAAAAAAAAAAAAAAGAATTGATTTAATATGACTTTCTAGTATCAGCTGATGTTTGCTGGAGCCACAGACGTAAAAGCAGCTGGTCATGATATCGGTTTGGATATGTGGTGAGATGGAAAGATGAAGATGAAACCAGGAGATGTTCTTAGTGAATCATCAGAGCTGAACAGGTGATGGAGAAACAGGTTTACCTTTTAGGTGACATGAATGAGTTGAAGGGAAGTTATAAACTGTTTCTGAGAGACAAATAACACCAGGATCCCTTTTGAGCTGACAGCTGGTAACTGTGCAGGGGCGGCTCTAACAAAGATTTGCGAGGGGGCCAGGTAGGACATTAACAGGTAAAAGGGGGAACAGATAAATACTTTTCTTTCTTATTCTCATTTAAAATGTCTAGCTTTTAATTAAAAAAAATCTGAATCTTACAACTAAAGTGGTCATCTGTTAAATGTATAGAAATCCATTATCTTATATAGTAAATATTTTTGAGTCTAATATATACCCTAGTAAGCTATAGTACTTTTTCCTTCGGGAAGGTACCATCCGTGCAGTCTGCAATTCTGTCGAAGAAAGAGGTTGAATTTATTTAATTATTGTAGAAAAATAATTGATTTCTGTGTATTTGTTTTACACATGCATTAAAATAAAAAGTCGATTACGTCGATTAAGCATCATGCGGGTGGGGGGTGGTTCCTTATTTTATTTGCTGGAAGTTGGCAACCCTAATATGAACACACGGCATAGCTCTGGAGTTCAAGAAATGTATGTCTCATCAGCTCAAAGGATGTATGTTTTCTCTTAATGTTGATGAAGCAATCATCCATAAAATGGAAAAAATACTGGATATAATGGTTCGCTTTTTTGATGATAATGCATCCAATTCAGTTTCAATTCATTTCAGTTTATTTATATAGCGCCAATTCACAACAGATGTCATCTCAAGGCACTTAACAAGTAGTCATTTCAATACATTTATACAAAAATTCCAATCAGTTAAAAAGTTTCCTATTTAAGGAATCCCAGCAGATTGCGTCAGTCATTGGCATGAGGTTGGGCCTCGTCGATGCAGACTTTCCAACCACAGCAATCCTTCAGCAATCCCTCATACTGAGCAAGCATCCAGAGTAATAACACATCATCTTGCAAGCAAGAAAGTAAACATTAGCAATGGCAATGCTTCAGATCTGCTCATTGCACTGGAAGCTTCAGTTTAGCAATTCTGTATTTTTTTGTATTTGTTTCATATTATTCCGTTTACCACTTCTTGGAGCACTTTACTGTTTTTTGTTGTTAAAATGAACTGCCTCTGCAAATATGTTAAAAAAGAAGAAGAGTCAAGACCCAATGTAATGTATTTCCTATAACTTAATTTGCCATTGTTTTGAACAAAAATGATATGAAAAGTTACAATTTATGTTTTTTTGTATAAATTGCCCTTAACTAAATTAAATTGTTGCTAAATGAATCAGATTAATTGGCTTGACTGAGTTTCACATGTTTTCATTTATAACTTAATAACCTTTACTTCTAAAAATCACATTTTAATTGTAGGTCATCTTGTACATTACCAAACACAATGCTAAAAGTTGTTTGCCAAATTGCCTATACTGTATAGCCATTGGATTCACTGCAACCCACTCCTTGGAAAAAAGTTCAGGCTCAGGATTTTTTTTCACTTTAAGCCCTGGTTATCTTTTACCCATTCTACATTTGACTAATAAATGAACACAAGTTCAAGGATTTTGTTTTTCTTTGCTGGTAGGGGCGTGAAATGGGATTTAATTTTTTATATTAATGGTCTTAAAAAGACTTGAATTTAACTTGAAGAAACCTGTAGGAACCCTGGTTAATTGAACATGCATGGAAAACATTGTTTAAACCCTTTACAATGAAGATCTGTAAAGTTATTTGGATTTTTACAACATTATTGTTGAAATACACAGTCCTGAAAAATGGACGTTTCTTTTTTTGCTGAATTTATGACGCTATTACTTACAATAGGTAATGTAGATATGGAACCCTGTCATCAAAAAACACAGCACTACTAAACTATTTCAAACTCTCAATCAAGCGAAGGTGGTTTGGGACTCAAAATGCAAACCCAGTGGACTATTTGGGGGGCACTTAAACATCCGGAGCATGTCAGCTAAACACGACCAACTTGAGCATTTACTGGGAAATTCTAATATCGATTATTTGGGGCTAACAGAAACTTGGCTCATCCACTCTTCCCCAGAGGCGGTGGTAAATATGCCTGAATACAACACTTTCAGAAAAGACAGGGGTAAGGGTAGGGGGGGAGGTGTTATATTGTTACGTTAAAGAAATTCTCAAATGTAAGCAATTGGGAATTCCAAATGATTTTCAACTTGAATATGTTGGTGAATATATAGAGGCGAATAAAAACAATCCTAGGTTTCTTTTTAGTACAGTTGCCAAACTTACACAGAGTCATAGCTCTGTTGAGCAAACTATTCCCCCGGCTCTTAGCAGTGATGATTTTATGAGATTCTTCATAAATAAAATAAATTTTATTAAAAATAAAATCATTGGCACCCTCCCAAACATGAGTACTTCTTCCTCAGTAAATGACGCAGTATCGGAAAGAACTGTAGAACCTCAGTATTGCTTAGGCTGTTTTGATTCAGTCGAGCTTTCAGAATTATCAAAAATATTAGCCTCATCTAAATCTTCAACTTGTATTTTGGACCCAATCTCAACCAAATTATTTAAAGAAGTGTTCCATTTGGTTCCTGGCCCCATTTTGGATATGATGAATCTATCCTTAGTAAACGGATACGTACCACAGGAATTTAAAATAGCTGTAATTAAACCTTTACTCAAGAAACCTTCCCTTGATCAAGATGACTTAGTGAATTACAGACCTATATCTAACCTTCCTTTCTTATCCAAAGTCCTTGAGAAAATAGTTGCTAATCAAGTCTGTGAACATCTAAACAGTAACGAGCTGTTTGAAGAGTTTCAGTCAGGTTTTAGAGCTCATCATAGCACTGAAACAGCACTGGTGAAGGTTACTAATGATATTCTCATGGCCTCAGATAATGGACTGGTGTCTGTTCTGGTTTTGTTAGATCTCAGTGCTGCTTTTGACACAGTCGATCATAATATTCTCTTAGAAAGGCTTGAACATGTTGCAGGGATCAAAGGAACAGCACTAGGCTGGTTTAAATCATATTTGTCTGATAGATTCCAGTTTGTTCATCTAAATGATAAATCATCTTCACTCTCAAGGGTTACTTGTGGAGTTCCACAGGGTTCTGTCCTTGGACCAATTCTTTTCACCATATATATGCTTCCAATTGGTAGAATCATTAGACAGCATGGGATAAATTTCCACAGCTATGCCGATGATACACAACTATATTTATCCATAAATCCTGATGAACCCAGTCAGTTAGGTAGATTACAGGCATGTCTGGAAGACATAAAAGCATGGATGACCCTAAACTTTTTGCTTTTAAATTCTGACAAGACAGAAGTTGCTGTCTTTGGACCAGAAGTTCTTAAACAGAAACTGATTAGTCAATCACTTCATCTGGATGGCATTAAATTGTCCCCCAGTAATAACGTAAAGAACCTCGGCGTTATTTTTGACCAAGACTTGACATTTAAATCCCATATTAAACAGGTTTCTAGGATTTCTTTCTTTCACCTCCGGAATATTGCTAAAATTAGAAACATCCTGTCCAGGAGTGATGCTGAGAAACTAGTCCATGCATTTGTTACCTCAAGGCTGGACTACTGTAATTCTTTACTATCAGGAAGTCCACAAAATGCCATTAAAAGCCTTCAGTTGATCCAAAATGCGGCAGCAAGAGTTCTGATGAATATTAAAAAGAGAATATTAAAAAGATCACATTTCTCCTGTTTTAGCTTCCCTTCATTGGCTCCCTGTTAAGTCCAGAATGGAGTTTAAGATCCTTCTTCTTACATACAAAGCCCTTAATAATCAAGCTCCATCATACATCAGAGATCTAATTGTTCCATATGTTCCTAAAAGAGCACTTCGCTCTCAGACTGCAGGTTTACTTGTAGTTCCTAGGATCTCTAAAAGTAGAATGGGAGGCAGATCTTTTAGTTATCAGGCTCCTCTCCTGTGGAACCAGCTCCCAGCTTTAGTCCGTGAGGCAGACACTCTGTTTACTTTTAAGGCCAGGCTTAAAACTTTCCTTTTTGATAAAGCTTATAGTTAGAGTGGCTTAGGTCATCCTGAGCTATCTCTGTAGTTATGCTGCTATAGGCTTAGACTGCTGGAGGACAGACTTACCAATTTTCTTCACTCTGCTACTTCCTTTTCTCCTACGACTCTCCAGTTGTATTACAGTACATTCTGTTATTTCGACTGTTAACTTTGTTTTCTCTCAGTGTTTTTCTCCCCATCGAAGATACCCCTGGTCTGGTATCCTGCTTGGCTGCAATGCCCTGTTGGACGGGGGTCATCGACTGGGATGATCCTCTCAGTAACTGAACATCCACTGTGTCCTGTTATCAACTTTTTACTTTCTGTAACATAGAAAGTTCTCTTATATCGGATCTTCTGTTCCTTCTGTGTTCTGCTCTGTCTTCTCAAACCCCCAGACGGTCGTGGCAGATGGCCGCTCCTACTGAGCCTGGTTCTGTTGGAGGTTTCTTCCTGTTAAAGGGGAGTTTTTCCTCTCCACTGTCGCTACATGCTTGCTCAGTATGAGGGATTGCTGAAGGATTGCTGTGGTTGGAAATCTGCCCAACCTCACGCCAATGACTGACGCAATCTGCTGGGATTCCTTAAATAGGAAACTTTTTAACTGATTGGAATGTTTGTATAATTGTATTGAAATGACTTCTTGTTAAGTGCCTTGAGAGGACATCTGTTGTGAATTGGCGCTATATAAATAAAACTGAATTGAATTGAATTGAATTGGTGTTTCTATAACTCTGTCACCTGAGATGTCACTTGCTATAGTTTGCGTTTATCGTAAACTATCAGCAACAGTAGATTTCTATGATCAGTTGAAACATCTCTTGGGGTACTGTGATTAAAACAAAGAATTGATCATCATGGGTGATTTTTAATGTGAATTGGGATGATAAAAAAGCAGAAATTACCTTAAACAAATAATGTCAAATAATCTCACACATATTGATAAACCTACCAGAATAACTGCCCACAGTTCAACCAGAATAGACTTACTATTTACAAATCATCCTGAAAGAATTATTAAGAAATATAATCTAATAACAGGTATGTCCGATCATAATATAATTCAATTCTCACTGCAAGTGGATCTAAAAGCAGGTATGAGTTCACACCAAAAAATCGAATTGAAAATCTTGATGTTGCTCTAAGAGACAATGATTGGAGTGAAATTCTTGGAAGCCAAAATGTAGAAGATGGGTGCAATTTGGTTCAACACTTAATGAAATCATGGCACCTTTTTAAGAGCAAAGGAACACAACGGAAAAGAACAAAGAATTCCCTTCCTTAAATAAATGCGGAGTACATAAAAATGATGAAAGAAAGAGATACTTTGGTCAAAAAAACTTTGAAACCTGGTTTGGACAGACTGTGCTCTCTGTCAAAAGCGAAGTACTGGAATAGTCTTCTTTTATCAATAAGAGAGACTCCAACTCTGGCCAATTTTAAAGCACATTCCAAACAGTGGCTAAAGGGAAACCAGGCCTGCGAACGTTTTTTGCAGTTATTGTATTTATGGTGATTTGTCTTTTACATTTCGTAAATTGTGTATTTGTTGACTGCCTGGGGACTACAGATGGAAATAAGCATTTCTGCTATAATCTGGCATATTTACTGCACACTTCTACAGTGCAGCTGTTCATTAATATGCACTGTCTCTATCAAATAAATAAAATATATGTTGGAACAGCTTAAAGTGCTTCGAGTGACAAAATAGTGTTTACCATATATTCAATTGATCTCCAAAAGGATTAGCAGATAGAAAATCACATTAGAACAACAAAGCTTGTGTGCAAACAAGAGGTCTCATTTTAACATAAACTGTAGATTTGTGTCCTTGTCTGGTGCATTTTTGGTTAAACATGCTTGTTTTGATTAAGTGAAATTACTCGCAGTAGGTAGAATATCCAGACATTTTACTCATGAAAAAGTAAGGATACATCATAATACGACTCAAGTAAAAGTAAAATGTATGGTGCAGAAAAAGTACTCCTAAAGTTTTTGTTTTATCCCAAAAAACTAGTCAAATGTAACTAGTTACTACCCACCTCAGTAGATAATGTCCACATTTGCAGAACCTTAAATGGACAGCTTTTCACAAAATGGCAGTTAATCATTACTAGAATCTAACTTTGTATATAGTTTTAATTAATTCACAGCTACTGATTGTGCAAGTTGTCCCACTTAAAAAGGTAAGAGATCTGTAATTTTCATCATAGGTACACTTCAACTGTGAGGGATGAATTGTTTAAAAAAAATTCAAAAAATCACATTGTTTAATTTTTTTTACGATTTTATTTGTATAATGGTTCAGTATAATGGTTCTAGAGTTTACCTAGTTTGTAACGTAACCTTGGTTGGCAATAACAGGGGTCAAAAGTTTCCTGTAGGTCTTCACCGGGTTTGCACACACTAGGCGCGTTTCCACGATCGAAACTTAAGGGCAATTTCATCGTACTTTCCTCTATTGGGATAAATCAGTGGCCCGCTGCTTTCAGCCAGCGTGTCGCCATACAAAATCAGCTAAGACATCAGCATATCACAATCTTTTCAGCATTAAGTAGTATCACTTATCAGTGCAAAAAGGCACCCACAGGAGCAGAGAATAACAAGAGTTTGACAGTTGAATCACGTAGGGATGGTTGCTGCATTTGTGTGCTATGTTGTTATAAAAAGCTTCACCAGCAGCTCTTCCAATTCTACAAAGCCGGTAGTTTGGTGATGTCTGCTCGTTTTCCCTCTGATTCACAACCAATCAGCAAGACTTAACCACAGCTCCCACCCAGCTACCGTGTAATTTCTGAGTACATACCCAAAGACTGGTACTCCGTTAGTTGCTGAAATGGCCCCGAAAGACTGGCTGGGTGAAGTGGAGTCACACACATACCACTAAGGTCCGGTAAAATTGCCCTGAAGTTCCGATAGTGGAAACGTGCCTACTATAGCTAATATTTTGGCCCATTGTTCCATGCAGATCTTTTCTTTTCTAGAGCTGTGATGTTTTGGGGTTGTCGCTGGGCAACACGGCTTTTCAACTCCCTCCACAGATTCTCTTTTGGATTGGGGTCTGGACACTGGCTAGGCCACTCCAGATGCTTGAAATGCTTTTTACTTAGCCACTCCTTCATTGCCCGGGCGATGTGTTTGGGATCATTGTCATGCTGGAGTTTATACTTAAGAGTTCTATGTTGGTCTCATCTGTCCACATGACATTCTCCCAATCCTCCTTTGGATCATCCGGATGGTCTCTGGCAAACTTGAGACAAGCCTGGACAGGTGCTGGCTTAAGCAGGGGACCTTTCAAGCAAAGCAGGATTTTAATCCATGATGACGTAGTGTATTACTAATAGTAACCTTTGTTGCTGTGGTCCCAGCTCTCTTCAGGTCATTGACCAGTTTCCCCCCGTGTAGTTCTGGAGTGATTCCTCACTGTTCTCAAAATCATAGTCTCTTTTGCACTGTAGCAACCTTTTGGAGTTCCTATAACATTTTCAGGAGCTAGGCCGTTTTTTTGGCTCATTCAGACATATAGGAACTAGGGACTACGGCCCTCAATTCCTATAACCATTTTGGCTCCTCCTCCAAGGCAGGGTTTTTTTCAACAGGAAATCGAATACATAGGTGTTTGGTAATTGGTAGAACTGACAAGCTACGCCCCTTGCTTGATATGCTTTTTGTGTTGTTTCTGTTCACTTCTTGCATATTATGTTTGTTATGCTGCTGGGTGTGGCGCTAAAGTAACACGTCAATGTCGTAGACGGTTGTATCACAAATGGTCTATATCAAGGTGCGAACGCAAAATAGAAAAGTCCCCATGGGAATGGTGGTTCTATAACTAAACTGGAAGCGGGTAGTTCTCAGAACTGCGTTCCTAGAACTGATATGTCTGAAAGCTGCTAAAATCATGTGTACCCCACGAGGTGAGATCTTGCATGGAGCCCCAGATCGAGGAAGATTCTCAGTGATCTTGTTTTTATTCAATTTTCTAATAATTGCACCAACAATTTATATTTTCCCACCAAGCTGCTTGCCTGTTTTAGATTGGCTCATCCAAGTTTTGTGCAGGTGTACAATCTTGTCCTTGGTGTCCTTAGACAGCTGTCTGGTCTTGGCGATGGTGAAGGTTGGAGTCTGGAGTTTGAAGGTGTGGACAGGAGTCCTTTATACAGATAAGATCAAAAAGGTGCCATTTATACAAGTAATGAGTGGAGGATAGAATAGCTTCTTAAAGAAGTAATAAGTCTGTGAGTGCTAGAATTGTTGCTGGTTTGTTGGTGCTAAATACTTTATGCCATTATGCAAATGAATTCTTTAAAAATCATACAATGGGAGTTCCTGAACTTTTTTTCTACATTCCGTCTGTCACAGTTGAAGTGTACCTATGATGAAAATTACAGACCTTTTTAAGTGGGACAACTTGCACAATCAGTACCTGCCAAATACCCCCCCCCCCCCCCCCCCCCCCCTCCACTGTATTTAACACTGAAACCATCTGACAGCTTGAAGTAGACCAAAGGATCTTAAATGCAACAAATAAACCACACCATTTGAATTTGGTTTCACTAGGGTTACCCTAATTACTGCCTTACGTGTTAAATCAAGCAATCACTTTAACTGAGCCTGTGAGACAACATGAAGTCGGTTAAAAGAGCTGAAAAAGCAACACCCTATCCCCCAAGCACAGATGAGAAACAGACTAATGGACATCTATCGGTCTGAAAAAGGATACAAAGCCACTTCTATTGTTATGGACTCCAGAGAACCACAAGTCAATTCAGTTTATTTATATAGCACAAATTCACAACACATCTCAATTCAATTCAAGATTGATTGTCCTTGTCACAAAAACAATAAAATTATGTTGGAGTAGCAACACCGTATAGTGTGATTTAACCCGTGTAAACATTTGACATCAGTGCAACAAAATCGTATCAGTTAAAACAGCTCTGGAGGGCAGATTGGACTAAGTGCAGGTATAAAGTGCGTGAGTGTGGTTACTGTCCATGGGAAAGGGGGGGCGTGGAAAGTGTCACAGTGCAGCAATGCAAAGACCAGGTCAGAGCCCGGCCCCGAGCACATGCACGGGGCCGCTGTGCGGTGAGGACGGAGGAGATCCGCTGGCTCATGGCACTGAGTCAGCGCTGCCCGAGGCCGGCGCTGCTGAGGCAGAGGGAGACAGGATGAGTCCAGTCTCTTAGTGGTAATGCTAATATAGGCTAACGTTCAAAACAGATGAACGTCGATCAGATGGATCAGTTGCGAAACTGCCAATGTCGCTTTGGTCACTGTCCATGTTTCAGTGTCAGATTAAGCTAGCTGTCACTGTCCTCCTGAACACACCCCCACGTTACACCCTCCGCTCATCCTCCACACTTGGCCATGCCCCTCCGTGCTTCCTGGCACTGCCCACTTTGTAGAATTTTTAAATGTTGTCTGGGGGCAGGGTTATGATTTTTCATGGGGTTCAGTTACACTTTAAGTAGAAATTTTTTTAGGCCTATGTAAAGAGATATAGTGAAAAAGAAAAAAAAGTGCACTCCCCCCTGCCGGACGATGATATCATCGTCCATCGCAATGTTTTACTGTAAACATTGTAAACTGCCAATTTGGGGGACATCGCCCAACCCTAGTGAACAGAGTGTAGAGCAGGGGACTCTGCACACAACCTTGGGGAGCCCCGGTGTTGATGACAAGGGTTTAGGAGGTGTAATTGTCCACTCTGACACTCTGTGTGCAATTTGTTACAAAGTCCAGTTGCATAGCGTATTGCAGAGGCCCAGTTGGTGAAGTTTGAGGCTTAGTTTGTACGGCCAAATGGTGTTAACAGCCGAACTATAGTCCACAAAGAGCTGCCTTGCATAGGTGTTTTTTTGGTCCAGATGCTCCAGTATTGTGTGGAGCATGAATAGCGATGGCGTCCTCCAATGACCTCCCTGTAGGTGAACTGATATGGATCGTGTGAGGGTAACATGACAGCTTTAATGTCTTTAATGACCAATCTCTCCAGGCATTTGGCCGGGATGGAGGAAAGTGCCACAGGCCTGTAGTAATTTGCACATGTGACAATAGAATGTTTGGGAAAGGGGACAATTGTCGCGGCCTTGAAGCAGGCTGTAACTCATGACGTAGCCAACGAGATGTTATAGATAAAGATGAAGACATCTGCCAGCTCCGCAGCACAGGTTTTAAGCACCTTGCTCTGGTCCAAGTGACTTCCTGATGTTAATGGTGCAGAGGACACATCTCACCTCATGTATGCTCAGGAATGGATGAGGATCAATAGAGGGGAGGCGGGGGGGACAAGGTCTCTAGAACTGAAAGCACTATTCCTAGCGCATATAAGTTGTTGTACTCTGTGTCTTCCAAGGTGGCATATTAGGAAACACACAGAATTTTTTTCATGATGTAACATTGTCCACAGTGGAGGTGTAATTTTCCAAAGTATCCCTAGTGAACGAGCCCGGCTCTCTAAATACATCCCAGTCTGTGTGGTGGAAACAATCCTAAAGCATAGGAATAGCGTCCTCTGGCCATATTCTGACTTTCCTGACTGTATATCCAGCATTTCTGATCTTAGGTGTGTACCATGTACCCAGCAGAAGGCAGAGATGGTCTGACAGACCCAGGTTGGGGTAGGTCTGAGCCCTGTATGCATGTACTACATTGGTATACACCTGGTCCATAATTGTATCTCCCCTAGCAGCACACTTCACATTTCAATGGAATTTGTGAAGGACTGATTTTAAATCTATGTGATTAAAGTCCCCAGCCCCAATAAAAACACTGTCCGGATGTGCTACTAGGCTGTTGTTAATGCTGTTATACACTTGTTCTAGCGCTAGCTTACCAATAGCGTGTGGAATTTAAATATAATGTGTATAAATTACATTATATATAAATATATATTAATTCAATTTTGAATTGAATTGAATTTGGTCCTATATAGACAGCACAGATCTCAAGTCACTTTACAAGTCATTTCAATTCAATCATACATATATTGAGACACAAAGCTGTTTTGTGTCTCTGCTCCAGGTTTTTATACCATCCCCAAATTTGAATTATTTGTTCCTGGTCCCTTTGCAGACATTTTTGGAAGATTTAATCTAAATCTACCAATAACTTTTTGAGTTATGTTGCTAACTGACAAACAAACAAGCAAATGTATAGACCCTGGCGAAAACATGGTAGGAATACTTTCTATGTCAAAGTTCTGTTACTGAGACCATCATCCCAGCTGATGCCCCCCTCCAACAAGGCTTCACAGCCGAACAGAGTGCCACAACAGGTGCTGCTTCTACTGAGGGAAAAACACAGAGAAAACAAAGTTATCAGTTGAAATAACAGCAAATAATGCAATTGGAGAGTAGTGGAAGAGAAAAGTACCAGAATGAAAGAAAGTGGTCAGTCTGTCCTCCAGCAGTCTAATGCCTAATTTATGCTTCTCCATCAGCGGAGGTGTGGAGACACACAGCGCCATTATGCGTTGACACAAGGGCTCTTCGGCAGACACGCAACGACGGACTGAGTGGAGCCCAATTTATTTTAACTATTTGTCAAACAGTACGGACAGCGATCGTCTGTGATTGGTCAGCCCAATATCATTGCACCAGAGCGGTCTGTCATGTATAGTCTGTCATTAGTAGTCAATGCAGCTTTTGGGCACTAGATGCTTTATATTGCACGGCCAGTTTATCTAATATGGTCTTTTGGCGATTTTGAACAACAGGAGGTGTAGAAAACAACACTGTATTCTTTGAGCTGCAGTTCTAGTAAAAAGCTTTACAGTTCAATCAAAACTCGTTCTTTGTCGTCCATTGCTCCTTGAGTGGATATGACAGAGATGAAAATCTCTCACCTTTTGTCTCAATACGCCGTTTCATAGAGCAGCTGTCCTAAAATACCCTAAATTAAATGGTTGTAAAACAATCGTATTTATCCAATGTCTGACTGAATTTCACATACCCGTAAACATGTCAACTTGTGATTGAAGGTCGTTTTGTAACCTGTCAGAAAATGGCAGCAAAACGTGATATTGCCACCTATTGGCATTTCTTGGTATTGCAGTGTTTCAAAAATCAAACCTAATCAGCAATCATTCATGCAATCATTTTGACCCTGCAAATGTGTTCACGCTACAGATGATATGAGTTTTACAAGCTGAACTAAATAAACTGTGTTGACTAGAGATGTCACTGCAATGGTAGGCGGACCTGCCTATTTGGACTCGCCATTTGACTCTGCATGTGGGTTTAAAGATTTCCAGGCAAGGGAATACTTTTTTGAAAGTGATTAATTTTCAGCTGAACTTTCTCTAACATGCTGAATATGACATTACAATGAACTATTTCCATTTCATCTCCAACTGCTGCCATTTATTTGATTCGGAGATTGCTGTACAAAACCAAAATATGGTTCACAGTCCCTGGGCTAAGATGTTTTCTTCATTCTTGAATCACCAAATCATCCACGGAAAAGTCTCTCTCTCCTGGATACAATCCAAACACAAATTAGGTTCTACAGTTCCCTCCAATGCTGCCTCACTGACTGAGAAAGAGGTTATCATGTTTGGGAGGATGCCAATGGTTTTATTTTTAATAGAATTAATTTTAGTTATGAAGAATCCCATAAAGCCGTCACTAGTGAAAGCTGGGGGAATAGTTGGATCAACAGGGCTATGACTCTGTGCTAGTTTTACAAATGTATAAAAAAGAAACCTAGTACTGTTCTTATTCTCTAATGATGAAAAATTTTGTAGCTTGTCGAAGGGTCTTTTTACTAAATTCAAATTCTATTCAAAAATGCTTTATTGATCCCAGAGGGAAAATAAGTGTTGGTATAGCTCATATAATTCTTTAAGGAGTTGTTGTAGATCATGATGGCTTTGGTCTGTATTGCAGAGAAACTGAAGAATCCTCCGACTGAAGACACTCTGTTGTTCTATGAAAGTCTCATTAGGAAGATGCTCAGGGTTGTCCACAATCTTTTTGATTTTATGATGAATCCTTCTTTGCATCATCATCTCCAGATGTTCCACAGTTGTCCCCAGAACAAAACCAGCCTTCATCAGGTTGTTAAGCCTTTTTTTGATTTTATATTATACATATACATTTACATATATTTTTTCAGATTAAATATTAGTGATTTAGGTGTGTAGAGCGCCATTTTCTCTTCAATTTCCTAGCGTTCTTCTTTAAAGCACACAGATCTGCATTAAATCAAGGAGCCAAGCTTCTATGGCTAATTACCTTCTTTTTTTGATAGGGTTACATTGTCTAATGCCAGACACAATGAGGAAGTAACGCTATGAACCAGATCATCAATTATTGAAAGTTTAGAGATTAAATTGCTGCCTTCCATTGTGTTTATCTGAGATACTGAGGAATGCTCTACTATAATTAAGTTTTCTTTCAGGCTTGGGGTGTGCAGTTAAAATAAATTCAAAGGTTATCAAACAATGATCAGACAGGACAGGGTTATATCGAAGTACTGTTATTTCTTCACACTCAATGTAGTATGTTAGTACAAGGTACTAAGTGTGATGACCGGAGTGGGTGGGACCCTGTACTTTTTGAGAAAACCCAGTTGAGTTTAAGATGGCAATATCACTTTCAGTGTCAACATGAATATTGAAATCTCCCACTATAATGACCTTTATCAGTATTTAACATTAAATGAGATTTAAAAAAAATCTGAGATCAGATTTAAAAATCTAGACTAAGGGCCTGGTGGACGATACGAAACCACAATCAAAAGTGGTTTAATGCTTCGCAACTTGGATGAGGAAAGGGTTAGATGTTCAAAAGAATTGTAGCTATTAATTGGTCTGGGATTAATTAATACATTTGAATGAAAAAGGGTTGTTACTCCTCCTCGCCCAGTACTTCGAGGAATTTGAAATTTAAATAATTAGAAGGAGTTGACTAATTTATACTACATGATCCTCCTGCTGCCACCAGGTTTCTGTGAGACAAAACAAATTTATTTGATTATCACAGGTCATTATCTAACCAAGTCTTTGAAGAAGGAGATCTTATGTTCAATAAACTACATTTAATAGTTTTATTTTTTTGTTTAGTCAAAGTCGTATTTATCT
This sequence comes from Valencia hispanica, assembly GCA_963556495.2. NCBI lineage: Eukaryota > Metazoa > Chordata > Actinopteri > Cyprinodontiformes > Valenciidae > Valencia > Valencia hispanica. The sequence continues at coordinate 45,688,381 of OY747721.1, read as the reverse complement.
CTGAGATTTTCATGATTTGCTCTTCTTAGGTTAACTTTTAATACATTTGATTTGGGCCGTGGGCAAGACACTGTCTCTATGGAGTAATGGATGGGTAACTGTACAGAAGCTGCAGTGTGGTGGGTTAAACTACAAACCTTCCTTCCTTCCTTCCTTCCTTCCTTCCTTCCTTCCTTCCTTCCTTCCTTCCTTCCTTCCTTCCTTCCTTCCTTCCTTCCTTCCTTCCTTCCTTCCTTCCTTCCTTCCTTACTTACTTACTTACTTACTTACTTACTTACTTACTTACTTACTTACTTACTTACTTACTTACTTACTTACTTACTTACTTACTTGCTTTGGACAATTATTAGTAAAATTAATATATTTTTTCCAAAAAATACAAAATTTGGAGCACCATCCTGGGATCCAGGAAAAAGAATAGCCAAATAGTTCAGTCTCAGTTAATGTTTATGATTACCTGCCTGATAAGGCTGAGATAATTAAACGATAGAGGAAGGAATAAGTTCTTGGCCTACTTTGTACAGCAAGTTACTACATATATATGTGAAATAACAGACGACCTTCCAAAATACAAGAGTTTATTACAAAAAAGAATTAAACTTCCAGTCAAAATACTATAATCAACAAACTCGCTAAGCTAGTAACACACAACTAAACTACTAAGGAAAAGAAGAATAAATAATCAAACTAACCACCAAAAGTAAAACAGTAAAAGGGGCAAATATGCAAAGAAGTAGAAACAGTAACCAAGAAATTGATTGTGATGTCACAGTTAAGTATGAATATGTATTCTTTAAGACCAAGGTTTGTATTGAAGAGTTTTGGGAGTAAAGCTAAGTTAGGTTAAACTAATTTTGATCAGTATAAGACTAATTAGCATCTTTTAGTGTGTGTTCAAACAACCAATTCACAATGGAAAGCAGACGTGAAGACCAAAAACACTCTTTGGGGGAAATAATGTTTTATTAAATCATTTGCTGAATTAGAATCAAATACCTTTGGCTAACTGATTCTATTTTATGGATCGGCCACCGCAGTGATGGATCCAATTTAGTACATTGACATAATAAGAAGGCGGTTTCAAAAACGACCTATACAATTAGTTTTGTGTTTAAACTATTTATTTTAAGCCAAGCTGTATTTTGAATAGCGTCGTTAGCCATCTTTCTTGTTTATGAAGCACTGGTGGTCTGCAAGAGCAGGCCACACTAATCAGGTTAAGCGTGCGGAGTTAATTTATGTAGCGCAGTGTAGGGCCTCTCTGATTTATCTTAGTACCAAAAACAAAGGAAAATATCCGGTCCAGTGGAGTAACTTGTGTTGCATGATTTAAAATGACTCTGTCAGAAACCTTTGAAAACACTGTTCATGTCGAAACAATTGAGGAATTAAATCTTACAAATGCCGCAAAAAACACCGAAATAGACAAACAATCCTTAGATTGTTTTTATCCTAAGCTAAATAATGTCTGCCCAGACACCATCTTACTTGAACAATTCTTAGCTCACCATGGAAGGGTTGCTCCATTGTCTGGGGAATCAGCGTTGAAGGAGGGATATTTGGGGGGGCCTAGCCAGTCACCGTTAGCCAGAACTCTGGTCGTGCGGTTCCTCTCAGCTCGATTCTGTTCGGCTAAGCACTCTTCTCGCACAGACCAGTCCGTTTTCGTGGGCTCGTGCACCATGCAGCGTGTCGGCGAGGCTCCCCTCACCAGCGAGGATGAAAGCCGAAAGCATCAATTTCTCTCCCGATGCGAGTCCAGTGGGCTCATGGGCAAAAGAGGCCAAAGTTCAGAGCAGCAGCTGGTTTGTTTTTAGTTTGGCCTTTCACAACTCCCCCTCTTTTTGTTGAAACTGTTGAAAGTGTTGTGTGATCAGCACTCCTACAGGCGGGGAGGTCTGTGTTTTGGTCCAGTAACCATGGACCAAAACAAGTCTGTCCCTTCCTCCCAATACATGACAGATTAACTCCACACAGACTGACGTTTTCTAGCTTTTATTTCTGCTCTGCATTCAGTATACCATGATTAAAATTTACTTTTACAGTCACGGGTTAAAAGATGAATATTTTCCTCCTCATGAATCTGAGTTTTGGGGATCTGTGAATTTCAGGACACTGTTCAGGGGAATGAATTTATTTCTAAGTAGTTTTATTTTGTAGCCTTTCTGGTGTTGATTGAAAACACTGAAGTCCTTTTTCTTGTCTTTACTCCTGAAGTCACAATTAAGCAGCACAATGCGTGTAATGTAACAAAGTTGTGTAGGTCAGCCAAACTAAGTGATGGGATTATACACTGAAGGGGTTTCAGATGCTAAGAAACTAAAGATGGTCATTATGTTTTATTCTGATTATTTAATTAACAGTCAACAAATTTCAGCAGATGATCTCCTCATTAAACTTTTAACAGGTGGGCAAAAGACCCCTCCCTGAGTTCTCATAGCAGACACACTAACAGCGCCTCCTTGTGTTTCAGACCTACATATTCACTGATGGGGAGGACAAAGAGCTGCAAGTGAAAACGGGTAAGGAGCTGCAATTTTTTCACGGAGCAGAAGTTTAGTGAATAGTGTCTGTCTGACCACATCAGTTTTCATACTCTGGCTTGTCCTGGGATGTCTCTGTCTCAGGAACTAACATCGTCAACACCAACTGCTCAGCAGCTCACAACCGACAGGCTCTGTGCTGCAAGATGTCTGTGGAGTACGATAAGTTCATCGAGTCTCAGAAGAAGTGAGTATGATGTTCTTGAACAAAGGCATCATGTCAGGGTGCCTACCTGGCATAGAAAATTCTGGAATTAGTATTTTTAGGGTCTGGAAAACTATAGAAAATGTTTTTCTTTCAAGACTTTATTACCTCCCTTCCTTCTTCCCTTCTTCTTGCTTGCTTGGTACGTGCAAAGTGTGGGTGCAGCACCCATTGGCAGAACTGTAAATCAGCGTCTATGCATAGATTAATTCCACGCAGACTGATATTTTATAGATTTTTGTTAATCATGATGATTTTCTGCTTCTAACTAATGATTGAATGATTTATTGTATATTTCTGTATGTAGGATCTCAACAATAGAAACAAATTGTTGGCACATTGAACCGTTGATCCTGATGATGTCTGTTTGTACTCGTTGGTCTGTAGGTGGTTCTGCCATGTGGATGATGACAACTATGTGATCCTGCCTAGTCTGCTGCGACTACTCTCCTCATACCACCACAGTCAGGATATCTACCTTGGCCGGCCCAGTCTGGATCACCCTATAGAGGCTTTAGAGAGGGTGAAGAGTGATGGAACGGTTAGTCTGCCTTTACCTCAATCAGGGATTCCTGACCCACTCACTGAACATCTAAACCTGTTTTAAGTTGGCACATGTTGGTTTGTGGTCATGTGTGCAGATCAGCGCTGTCCTACATTAAGAAGCAAAGTCTTTGTTGAAAAAGAAGTGGTCTGGGTGGCAGTTCATGTAATCTGATGTCGGGGTTTAGCATCATAGTGCACTCACATGTTTAATCTAATCAACAGTACAGTGTGCACTTAAAGGCTCCCATACCACCACAGATGACCCTTCAAATCTAAAGCCGGCTGAGTAATATTACATTCTAAATTTATAAGACCTGTTGATAGCTGTTTCTTTTAATACAATCCCACTAACAATCAGGGATATAAATACAGGTATCCACATTATGTCTGGTGGACCATAACTAAGTGTAGCTTCAAAATGCAAAGATAGGGAGCAGGAGATACATAGGGTAGGTAAAAGATTTTAATTAAATTCTATTTAAAGTCAAACTGTCATGTTTGCAGAAAGACTGTTGCGAACACACTTGACTCACAAAATCAGAGAAATGCAAGTTTATTGTCAGATAGGAGGGCTGTCCGATACTGGAGAGGAAGAGGACAGTGGGACTCAGGAGAAGATAGTTGCTGGAAGGAGGACAAGAGGTGAGTAATGTGTATGTGAGGAAGATCTGATCAGAGGTCAGGAGGAATTAATTCTTACTTGTAGGTGGAGTCCAGAGATCTTCTGAGGGGAGGTAAGTGAGTCCAGTGAGGTTGTGGTTGACAGAGAAGTGGATGCTCGTTAATGTTAGTTTCCCCTTTTCCTTAGATTCCAGGGGTGGGTTGGAGTTTGCAGGAGCTCGAGGGTGGACAGGCAGGTGAGAGCAGCGAAGAACCAGCAGGTGAACCTCAAAGGGGCCTCCGAAGAGATGGCGAGGAAAGTAAAGAGGACCAGGAAGGAACAGACACCCTGACCCCTAATTTCCCCTGCATGCGCTCTGCTCCGCCATGCACTCCGCAGCCGTTCGCTCCCGTCCCTGATTTCCACTGAATGCGTTCTACAACCGCTCCAGTCCGAAGCCCAGAGGTGTTCAAAGAAGCATGCGAGGCAATTGCGAGATCTCGCTCTAAAAGCCAGTAATAAGTCGGAATAAATAGAATACATTCGGAAGTCAGACCATTCCTGGAAGATGAACAGAAAACAACTGTTTTATGTTCATTTTATTAGTTTTATTATGTATGAACACGCACGATTATTTTAGACAAAATATATGTATAAATATGTGTTGTGGAGTGAAAGAAGGCAACACAAGCTTGCTGCGAGTGAGTCAACTTTATTCCTTCAGAGCCAACAGACAACAGAGGAAAATCGGGGACGAACCAGGCAGGTGAGAACTAAGACACGCCCCAAACCCCAAAACCTGCTGGGTGAGAGGCACCTCCTTAACATGTATGCCACACAGTCCCCCCCCCGAACACCCAGAAGGGAACTTGGCATGAAAAAGTCCCTCAATGGAGACCTAAGCAGCCTGCCATAACGGCTGCGCCGGCCAACAGTCGAAGCAGCAGGTGGAACCTGTAAAACAAGGCTGTCATGTGAACTGTGGGCAGGCACAACATTGTCCATAAAAGATTGAGAAACAAGGTCAGGGCAACGAGGCAGGGTAGGCGGCCTGGGAGGCGGACGGCCACGTCGAGGAACCTGGGCTGGCAACATAGTCTCACCCGCCAAAACGTACGCTGGCTTAAGGTGGTCCAGAGAAACCAACTCCCTGCGCCCGCCCATATCCAAAACAAAACCCTTGGACCCCCGTTCCAGTATCTGGAAGGGACCGTCATATGGAGGCTGGAGGGGCGAGCAGTGGGCGTCGCGGCGCACGAAAACGAAACTGGCAGACTGGAGTGCTGTAGGTACAAACGACCTTGGGAAACAAAGGTGCAAAGGCCCCAGAGCATAAACGCCACCAGACGAAAAGGGATCCACAACCGCCTGGAGGCTTGGAAGCCCCGAGGTCCTCCTTTAGGGAGGTTGCGTTCGGTTGAACGCAACCCGAGCAAGACCCACGGCAAACGATCAACCCAACCGCCACCTGTAAGCGCGGCTCGTAGAGCTCCCTTAAGCGAACGATGGAAACGCTCACACAAGCAGTTCGCCTGAGGGTGATACGCTGTAGTACGGTGCACCTGCAAACCCAAGGAACGTGCCATGCCTGACCAAAGCCCTGAAATAAACTGGGGGCCTCTGTCAGAAGTGATATCCGACGGTACGCCAAAATGAGCAACCCAAGCTGAGAGAAACGCGTTAACCACATCAGCGGATGTGGTGGATGACAGAGGCACATCCTCTGGCCAGCTGGTTGTGCGATCCACCATCGTAAACAGATGTGTAAAGCCTTTCGACGGCGGCAGAGGACCAACCAGATCCACGTGCACATGGTCGAAACGCCTGGCTGAAATTGGAAACGGTTCCAGAGGGGCTTTGGTATGCCGGTGCACTTTAGCACGCTGACATGCAACGCAAAATAGAAGCTACACCTGGTCTGGTGTCCTGCTTGGCTGCAATGCCCTGTTGGATGGGGGCATCGACTGGGATGATGCTCCCAGTAACTGAACATCCACTGTGTCCTGTTATCAACTTTTTACTTTCTGTAACATAGAAAGTTCTCTTATATTAGATCTTCTGTTCCTTCTGTGTCTCTGCTCTGTCTTCTCAAACCCCCCAGACGGTCGTGGCAGATGGCCGCTCCTTCTGAGCCTGGTTCTGTTGGAGGTTTCTTCCTGTTAAAGGGGAGTTTTTCCTCTCCACCGTCGCTACATGCTTGCTCAGTATGAGGGATTGCTGAAGGATTGCTGTGGTTGGAAAGTCTGCATCAACGGGGCCCAACCTCACGCCAATGACTGACGCAATCTGCTGGGATTCCTTAAATAGGAAACTTTTTAACTGATTGGAATGTTTGTATAAATGTATTGAAATGACTTCTTGTTAAGTGCCTTGAGATGACATCTGTTGTGAATTGGCGCTATATAAATAAACTGAATTGAATTGAAAGATGCCGCCCACCGCTTAACCTCTTTGCGCAAACCAGGCCAAACAAAACGGGAGCTGACTAGCTTCACCGACTTGCATACTCCCGGGTGCAAAAGGGAATGAATAGAGTCAAAAATGCGGCGGCGCCAACCTGCTGGATCCACGGGATGAGGCTGCCCCGTGGAAACATCACACAGGAGGGTGGGACCCCCCCTCTTGTAACGCATGCTCCTCAAGCTTAAGGCCAGAACCGACAGAGTGAAGGGTCAGGATATCCGCATCAACGGGCTGCTCTGCCACCATCTCAGCAAAATCCATCCCTAGAAACACAGGGCAAACCAGCACACGAGAGAGACCGAGTTGGACTTCCCTGCGACATGACGTATGCCAGAAGTAAACTCGGATATGGCTGCCAAGTGGCGCTGTTGACGCGCTGACCAGGGCTCAGTAACCTTAGACATAGCAAACGTCAACGGTTTATGGTCTACGTGAGCCGTAAAAGAACGACCTTCCAGCAAAACACGAAAATGCCGGGTAGCCAAAAACAGTGTCAACAACTCTCGGTCAAAAACTCTGTACTTGTGCTCACAGTCCCGCAGCTTGCGACTAAAAAACGCCAGAGGCTGCCACGCGTCTGCTACCCGCTGCTCCACAACAGCCCCCACAGCTAAGTCGGAAGCGTCGGTAGTCAGGGCGATCGGAGCATCTGAATCTGGGTGAGCGAGGAGAGATGCACTGGCTAACGCAGACTTAGCTCAATCAAAAGCAACCATCCAGTCCGGCGTTCAGACAACGGCGTCAGTTTCCTTCTGTGAACGCAAAGCATCGTAGAGGGGTTGGAGGAGGTGGGCAGCGTGAAGGATGAACCTATTATAAAAGTTCACTATGCCCAAAAACTCCTGTAATCCCTTGACCACAACCGGGCGAGGGAAATGCGATGACCTAAAAAATCTATCACAGGCAACCCAAACTGGCATTTGGCTGGGTTGAGAATCAGGCCGTGGGAATCCAGACGCTGGAAAACTTCTCTGAGGTGCGCGTAGTGTTCTTCAGCAGATGAGCTGGGGTTGGGGTCCGGAGGAGGAACAGGCGGTCTGGTCGGGGTCCTGGGCTGTCGGGCTGCTTTGCCACTGTGGGGCCCTTGGCAGTCTGCTTGTCTCCGTCCTAGAAGGTGACGGGGGGCCCTGCCTGCCGGTGCATCTGTGGTCAATCCGGTTGGGACCTGGTGCGTGCCTGGCCAGGCCCGGTGTGTCGCTTGGCCGATGCGCTTGGCCAATATCTTCCTTTGGTTGGTTGGGGCACCTCTTTTAGGGGTGCCAGGTTTGGGATTGTTGGGTGGTGCCTGCTCGGTGGCTCGGCGCGATGCGGATCCGGCGTCTCTACTCGTTCGATCACCTGTTCTGTGCGCACCGTGCGTGGTCGGTTCATTGGCGGGTTGGACCGGCCCTGGCCCTCGTTGGATGCCTAGTCTCGGCGCTCTGCGTTACGCGGGATCAGGACCCGGGAGCTGGTACAACTTGGTGTCCAGATGCTGGCTGAGCCCGGCCTGGGGATGCTGTCCGTCCCCTGCGGCTATCGGTGGGGCGCCCCGACGTAGGGCAGGAGTGGGGCGCTGGGATGTTGGCGGTGGGGATTGGCCTAGGGTGGTGGCGGCCGGCCGCGGCCCCTGCAGTGCCGGGGGCCCCTCGTCGGCCGGTCCCTTGTCGGGTCCCTGCTGGGGGGTGGGGTGCCCCTGGTCCCCGGCTCTCCCGGTCCATTGACCGGTTGCCGGCAGGGCCAGGGCGGGCCCCCCGGGCTGCCCCCCGGGCCCCTGCATAGTAGCCGCTGGATGTTCCCCTGGGGTTCTCCTTTGCTCCACTCTTGGGGGATGCGGTCGGCCCCGCCCGGGTTCGCCTGGGGCTCTGGGGGTCCTTTAGACGTCTTTGCTCCGATCTCCTTCATGTCTGCATCGATTCCTGGGAGACGGATTGATGCCTGCTCACACCAACTATCGAACACTCTTATGGAGAAACCTTATATGCACCAGCATGCTAACACACACACATAGATGTGGGGTCTCTGGTGTTTAAGGATATATTCTTGGGCTGAGGTTATCATTACTAGAGCTTGATTAATTGGTACCATCAGTTTTTCTGGGACGTTGTTGTATTTTTATATCTATTTTTGTGTGATGTGGTTGTGTAGTTCTTAGTTCACAATGTTTGGTTTGTTTTGTCGATGTTCCTTTTTCGTGTTTTGTTTTGTTTTCCCCCCTCTCTCTGCCGTCCTGTGGGTATGGAGGCAGACTTCAATGTCTTCCTGTGTTTTCTTTGTTCCCCTTCCTCTCTTGTATTTTCAACTCACCCTCTCTGTTGACTTTTTGTTTCCTACCTCTCTTCTTCATCTTGCTTCTTTCTTCTCCTTAATTTTCCGTCTCCGTGTCCATAACATCAGGAATTAAAAACCCCAACATTTCATAATAAAGATTTTTCACACATATATCAAGTGGAGTACTATAGAAAAAGCTGTACTGCTCCGCTTGTGAAAGTAAATCTGTTGGGCTTCTACTCCCAAACAGGACGCGTAAAAAAAAGATGAGCTGGCCACCAATATGCCGTCAGGATAGACCAAAACAAACCAGAGGCCGCGCAAAACAGAGTTCATCAACCTCTGAAATGTCTGCGCTGCTCCTTTGAGGCCAAACGGCATGCGGAGGAACTCGAAAAGCCCAAACGGAGTTATCACAGCGATTCTAGGAACATCATCTGCATGCACCGGAATCTGATGATACCCGCGAACTAGGTCCACTTTAGAGAAAACTGAGGGACCAAACAACCGCACAGAGAAATCTTGAATGTGAGGAATGGGGTAACGGTCTGGCGTGGTTACGTTGTTTAAACGCCGAAAGTTACCGCATGGGCACCAGGAACCATCTGTCTTAGTCACCATATGGAGGGGGGATGCCAACGGGCTGTTAGAGCGTCTCACTATCCCTAACCTCTCCATCGTGGCGAACTCCTCCCTAGCAATAGCTAATTTTGCCATGTCAAGACGCCGCACACGTGCAAAAACCGGAGGGCCACTGGTGGGGATGAAATGTTCTACACCGTGTTTGGACACCGTGGAAGAAAAAGCTGGTGTGGTCAACGACGGAAATTCAGCTGGCAAACGCTGGAAAACCTCACCGGACGCTAAGGAATTTGCATGCGCCACTCACCCGGCTCCCCCAGCCTCACACGGAAAGGTTGCAAAAGTTACAGCATCAATCAACCTACGGTTAGCAACATCGACTAACAAGCCACGAGCACACAAAAAATCAGCACCAATGATTGGAACAGTCACAGAGGCAACTACAAAATCCAACTCATACTCACGCCCGTGAAAACATACCATCGTCCATTTTGTGCCGAAAGTTCCAATGGGGGAACCGTTCGGAGCGCTCAGCAACGGGCCACCGCTGTAGCCCGAATCCTCTGGGTCGGTGGGATGGACTAAACTCTTCTGAGAGCCAGAGTCCACCAGAAACCGACGTCCTGAAAGGGAGTCCTTGATGAAAAGCAGCTCGCCTCGGTCGCCAACGCCCACAGCTGCTACTGAGCGCCGGCCGCTGCGTTTCCCGAAACCTCAAACGTGCACGGCGGGACACAACGCTTCACTTTGCTGCCGAACCGCTGGTGGTAGAAACACAGGGAGCTCCCACGACGTCACCTCCTCACGCCGGCGACAGTCATCGGTTGGGGTTCCATCGTCATGCTCTGCACAGCAAAACGTCTAGTAGCCAGCAGGACCCGGTCCGCCTCCTCCGGGCGGCCTTGGTAATCGCCAGCGGTGAGGAGAGTTAGCCAGAGCAGCTTATACCTGCGGCGGGAGCTGCCGGAGGAAAATGTGCGGGAAAAGGAAACCGCCGTCGTCTGAACCGAGGAGAGATAACGTATTTTCCATTAGGTCCACAGCAGTACTGTCCCCCAAACCGGGCAGAGTGAGGATCTTATCCGCCCTCTCCGCCGAGGACAGGCTGTACCTCCGCTGCTTGAGAGTGGCGTACTTCCCCAGCTGAGGGGGGTTACGCAGTAACTGCATCACTCTGCGGATTGACTGTTGATCCAGGGCCGAAACAACCAAGTAGTACCTGGAGTCATCCGCGTCCACACCCCGGAGATGGAAAAGCGCCTCGATGTGCTGGAATCACAAAGCTGGATCGTTCTGCCAAAACTCTGGAAGTTTCACTGCGGGGGCGGCGGGAAACAAAGCCGGCGGCTGAGGCCAAGTCCGCGGCCGAAACAGAAGGCGAAACACCCTCTTCCACTTTATCTGCCATGATCACGTCGGGGTCACCAATGTGGAGTGAAAGAAGGCGACACAAGCTCAACTATTCCTTCAGAGCCAACTGACAACAGAGGAAAATCGGGGACGAACCAGGCAGGTGAGAACTAAGACACACCCCAAACCCCAAAACCTGCTGGGTGAGAGGCACCCCCTTAACATGTATGCCACAGTGTGATTATATTAATATAGCTATGCATCGCAAAAAATCTAGTCTGTCTTTATTGATTTATTTTGAAAAAATGGATGTTGTGCTTGTTCGGTATCCTGTTGCTGCTGTTTGATTTGTGATTGACTGTGAACTTGCTCCGGGGTTCAGCAAAAATAGAATCGATTCTATTTTTGCCAGATGGCGAAACTGCGCTCGATGGCGGCAATGGAAAGGCTTTCATTGACTGCAAAGGGAGCGTGGCGGAGCAGAGCGCATGCAGTGGAAATTAGGGGTGAGACTGCAGCTTGCAGCCGGGAAAGCGAGCAGGTCCAGAAACTTGGGAGAACAGGGATGGCAATGAGGGAAAGATACAAAGCAAAGATTAGTTTCTTGACTACTCGGGAGAGCTCAGACGTGGAGCTAAAATTGGCCTAATTACACTCAGCAGAGTTTCATCATCTGGCATCTGCTCCAGGTAACCGCTCCACTTTTAAAGCTCCGCCTTGAGTAAGCGCACCTGCCACTTCACCTGCCTGCACCACCCTGAGTGAGAAAAAAGGTAGGGACACACACCCACACACCATACAATCCACACGGAACCCAAAACAAACAGGCTGTTTATCAGCTGATTAAAAGTTTAAGACCAAATGAATAAATTTAAATCTTTTCTTAAATCTGAAGAGGAAATGAGATCATCCTGTAGTTCTGCTGAGGTGTTCAGGAAGCGGCCTTCAGCTCATCTACATTGTTGGCTCTGATGTCTCTCATCTTCCTCTTGACAACATGCCATAGATTTTCCATGGGGTTGCGTTCAGACCAGTTTACTGGTGTTACCATTGTGATTAATGCAGGTATTGGTACCTTTGAGAGTGTGGGCTGTTACCAAGTCCTACTAGTAAATTAAATCAGCTTCTCCATAAAGCCTTTCAGCAAGTGAAGCATGATGTGCTCCAGGATTTCTCCTTAGCCCAGGTAAGATACTTCACCCCTCTCTCTGGTCCAGGAGTAGCTTAACACCAGGAATGTGACTGTTGTACTTCATGTCCTGGATATGAATGTGGTTGGTGGATGTTGAAGCCCTGACTCCAGCTGCAGTCCACACAGTCTTGTAAATCTCCTCCAAACTCTTGAATGGCATTTGCTTTACAATCCTCTCAACCCCATCCAGGCATTCATGTCGCTTGTGCACTTTTTTGTGTCAAACTTTTTCCTTCCGCTGAACTTTATGTGCTTTGATACAACACTCTGTGAACAGCTGGCTTCTTTAACTTTTTTTGTGGTTTTTCTTACCTTTTACCATTTGTTCTCTTACATTTCTTCTCTTTGTCTGTTTAGACTTTGAGTCTTGTAGCAGTTGGTTGATTTGCCTTCTTCATTTCAGGTGTCTGTGAAGTTCTGGTTTGCCACCGGGGGAGCAGGGTTCTGCATTAGTCGAGGTCTGGCACTGAAAATGAGCCCATGGGCTAGGTAGGTTACCAAAAGTTTGGCTCCAAAGCTGTCACATAAAGTACTGTATAACGTTCAGACCTAAAAAATGCTGTAAACAAAGAATGCTTTCAGAAATATGATTTTTTTTTTTAATCAATTTACAAATTGAAAAGTGAGCAAACAAAAAAAACAAAAGAAAAATCTAAATCAAATCAATATTTGGTGTTACTACTTTTTGTCTCAAAACCAGCATCAATTCTTATAGGTACAAAAAAGTTCACAAAGTCAGATATGGTAGGATTATAGTCAACCAGTTATACCAAAGAGGTGCTGATGATCATTAGTGTCACTCGTAGGTTGAAACACAGTCATTAACGGAAACAGAAACAGCTGTGTAAGGAGGCTTAAAACTGGTTGAGGAACAGCCAAACTCTGCTACCAAGATGAGATTGTGGAAGGTGGTTTCATGTCATGGCAAAATTGAGCACAGCAACAAGACACAAGGTAGTTATACTACCTCAGCAAGGTATCTCCCAGACAAAGCTTTCAAAGCAGATTGGGGTTTCTAGATGTGCTGTTCAAGCTCTTTGGAAGAAGCACAAAGAAAGTGGCAACGTTGAGGATTGTAGACGCAGTGCTCAGCCAAGGAAACGTACTGCAGTAGATTAAATACACATCAAGCTTATCCTTGGAAATCAGAAGATGTCCAGCAGTGCCATCAGCTCAGAACTGGCAGCAATCAGTGGGACCCAGGAACACCCATCTACTGTCCGGAAAAATCTGGCCAGAATTGGTCTTCGTGGAAGAGTTGAAGCCAAAAAGCCATTCCTCTGATGTGGAAACAAGGCTAAGTGATTCAAATATGCACGAAAACATATGAACTAGGATGGGGTTGGGTCACGGGGGCAGCAGCTTAAGAAAAGAGAGCCAGACTTCCCTCTCCCCAGCCACTTGGGCAAATCCGTCTATTGATCTCCCTCTCCATTTTTCCCTCATTAGTAAACAAGACCCCCATATACTTAAACTCCTCCACTTGTGGAAAGACCTCATCCCCAACCTGGAGAAGGCATCCTACCCTTTTCCGGCTCAAGACCATGGTCTCCGATTTTGAGGTGCTGATTCTCATCCCAGCCGCTTCACACTCGGCTGCGTACCGCCCCATCAAAAGTTGTTCCGATGAACCCAACAGGACCACATCATCTGCAAAAAGCAGAGACCCGATCCTGACGCCATCGAAACGTGTCAACCTCAACACATTGGCTGTGCCTAGAAATCGTGTCCATAAAAGTTATAAACAGCATTGGTGACCAAGGGCAACTTTGTCCAACGCTCACCGGAAACGAGCCTGACTTACTGCCAGCATTGCGAACGAAGCTCTGACACCGGTCGTACAGAGACCTAGAAGCCCGTATTAAGGGGACCGGTACCCCATACTCCCAGACTACCCCCCACAGGACTCCCTGAGGGACATGTTCGAACGCCTTCTCAAAGTCCATGAAACACATGGGCGAACTCCCATGCACCCTCCAGGATGCTTCTGAGTGTGTAGAGCTGGTCCAGTGTTCCACGGCCAGGACGAAAACCACATTGTTCCTCCTATATCCGAGGTTTGACTATCCGTGCTCTGGACTGATGAGTCAAAATGTGAAACACTTGACTGTTGCAGAAGACAGTTTGTTCGTTGAAGGGCTGGAGAGCGATACAATAATGAGTGTCTGCAGGCAACAGTGAAGCATGGTGGTGGTTCCTTGAACGTTTGGGGCTGCATTTGTGCAAATGGAGTTAGAGATTTGTTCAGGATTAGTGGTGTTCTCAGTGCTGATAAATACAGGCAGATACTTATCCATCATGCAATACAACCAGGGAGGAGTATGATTGGCCCCAAATTTATTCTGCAGCAGGTCAACGACCCCAAACATACAGCCAAAGTCATTGAGAACTATCTTCAGCTTAAAGAACAAGAAGTCGTGGAAGTGATGGTATGGCCCCCACAGAGCCCTGATCTCAACATCATGGAGTGTGTCTGGGATTACATGAAGAGACAGAAGGATGTGAGGAAGCCTACATCCACAGATCTGTGGTTAGTTCTCCAAAATGTTTGGAACAACCTACCAGCCGAGTTCCTTCAAAAACTGTGTGTAGGTGTACTTAACAATTGATGCTGTTTTGAAGGCAAAGAGTGGTCACACCAAACATTGATTTGATTTAGATTTTTTCTTTTGTTCATCGGCTTCTTTTTGTTGATTGATGTAAAAAAAAATATGAACACTTTTTTGGAGCATTCTTTGTTTATAGCATTTTTCCACACCTGCCTAAAACTTTTGCACATTACTGTATTTATTTTCTGAACTGGAATGAAAGGAGAAATACTGCGTTTCTTTCTTTTGAATATAACAAGAACCAGTCTGTACTAGGGGTGCACCGATCCCCCTTTTTCAGTCCCGATGCCTGGGCTTTGTGTATCTGTCGATACCCGATACCGATCCGATACTATTGTTGAATTAATAATAAACTGTATACCCTCCACCTTATACCTTACTTGAAGAGACTAAAGGTACCAGACTTTATTAACTAAACATAAATAAGACTTCTTTTTTCCTTTTTGACCCCGCTCCTTTTGTTTTGCTGAGGTGAAGGAATTCAGCGTGCTCTTTAGCATAGTGTTTCTGGATGTGCTTGATTAAAGTGGTAGTATTGTACTTTGCAGTAATACCACCTCCGCTCGAAACATTTACTTTGCAGACATTGCAAACAGCCAAACTATTTGGCGTGGCAAACGTGAAATATCTCCACACAGCGACCCTCTGGCTCGCTCCATGTTGCTTCTAGCATGCAACACACGTGAAGCTGATGCATGAAATACGTTCTGCTGTGATGAGAAAAAAAAAAAAAAAAAAAAAAAAAACCTGGATCGGCAAGTGGATCTGTTCATTTTTCCGATCCCCGATCCAGCTATTTTGTCAGGATCGCTGCTGATATCCAATCCTAATATCGGATCGGTGCACCCCTCTGTACAAGCAGATGAGATGATGTTAATAAGGCTCTGTGATGAATGACATTTTAGATTAAAAAAGGTATA
This sequence comes from Valencia hispanica, assembly GCA_963556495.2. Classification (NCBI taxonomy): domain Eukaryota; kingdom Metazoa; phylum Chordata; class Actinopteri; order Cyprinodontiformes; family Valenciidae; genus Valencia; species Valencia hispanica. Next base: position 45,673,120 of record OY747721.1, on the reverse strand, counting down.
TAATGATTAGGAATGTCAAATTATTGCATTAATTGCGATTAATTAATTATGGCCATATTTAGCACGCTATGGTTTTTAATCACATTAATCTAAGTTTAAATTTTTCATTTGACTGTTTCTGCTTGTGAGTTGACTTTTAAAGTGTAACTGAACCTCATGAAAAATCATAACCCCGCCCCCAGACAACATTAGAAAAATTCTACAAAATGGGCGGTGCCAGGTGGCACGGAGGGGTGTGGCCAAGTGTGGAGGATGAGCAGAGGCAGGAGCGTGGGGGTGTGTTCAGGAGGACAGTGACACCTCGCTTAATCTGACACTGAAACATGGACAGTGAACAAAGCGACGATGGCAGTTTTGCAACTGATCGATCTGATCGGCGTTCATCTGTTTTGAACGTTAGCCTATGTGAGCCAGCGGCTGGAATTGATACGGCTCGCGGTCGCTGGGCTCCATAAAACCTCCCTCTATCTCCGGTGTCGGTGGAGGAGATCCGCTGGCTCGGGGTGCTGAGTCAGGGCTGCCCGAGGCCGGTGCTGCTGAGGTAATGCTAAAAAACAGTATGTAAGCTATGCTAACTAAGTGCTAATGTGATAATAATGGTAACCTAAAAAAACACAATTCAACTCCAAACTCGCCATGTGGCGAGTGTGTCTGAGAGATGGTTTTATACCCAAACCCACAGGGCGTGTCTGTGAGACCATGCCTGTGACACAGCCAATGCCTGTGACAGAAAGATGTACCGCTCTCTACCAATCACAAAATTCAAATGCAGTAGCCACAGTTCAACCCTAAGAGGGCAGCACTAAGACGTTTTTAGACCAAAACGTGTAGAATTAAATAGGTTTACACAAAAATGGTAAAAAATGGTTTTGGGGTTTAGTTACTCTTTAAATAAAATCAGTTTTTATGCATTGGGCTCCTTGTGCTTGAGTTGTTGGGGGTTAACCACACCCTGAAGTGGACATCGATTGGCTGTCATTAGGCCTGCTTATCATGAGCTGACTCTTCCTTTTGTGTGGCAAGGTCAAGATGAGTGAGGATGAGTTGCAGACAGAGTTGCCAATTTAGCATCTTTGTTGCTATATTTAGCCATTTAATTTTTTTAAACCCCTCCAATGTTTGTGTGTTTTTTTTTTGTTTTTTTTCGACTAGCGAAAAATCTAGTGACTTTCTGGCAGTCTGCTCACTGCAGCTCCGCCCACCCCCAGGTCCCTCTGGACTCAGAGCAGATATTTATCCCTCTGAGTCCAGAATGCTAACAAATCGCACAAGATCGAGGGCGAAGCTGCAGTCAGCACCGGGACTAGTCTCAAAAACAGAGAAATGTAAAAGGTTGGGACTGCATCTGTTAGTCTGTTACAATGACTTCATAAAGCCAATTTTTTGGTTATACATTTGTTCTGCCGCAATAATGAATTGAATTTAAATGAAAATACATCAAGATGAGGGCTTTTCTCATCAATTATTAGGTGCGGTTAAAAAAAGAGATTAATCAGATAAATTATTTACAGATCATAATTAATTAAAGGTATTGTGGAGGATTTTTCTGAATTTCAGGGAAGAACCTCCCTCTGGACATTTTGAAAAAAATGTGCATGCGCAACACTACCTGCTTCTGAGAGGGAACGCCCAGTTATCCTCATGCACGCTTTGTTTACAAGTTGCTGTCTGCACTGGAGGATACTATTACTGTACATACGAAGATTTGCGCATTGTCAGACTCGCCACCGGTAAATGATGATCTATTTAGCATTACGAACATCTCCAGGAAGCAGTGGCGGCTGGCCAATAGAGGGCAATAGGGCGCCGCCCCCCCAGTGTTTCCCAAGTGTTTTTTAATTTTATTAAATTTTTTTAATTAACAATAATCACATATTCTAAGTTAATTGTGTGTTTAAATTTGTAACAAAGTATCATATAAACTCAGCAACATTTTTTTTTAACTTTCAGTAAACTTAATGTGTGTAAATATTTGTATGAACACTAAAAGAGTCAACACCATAAGACATGGACTAAAAATGTCTCACAGAAATGTGACTAACAGAAATAGAATAATGTGTCCTTGAATGAAGGGAGGCTCAAAATCAAAAGTACCAGTCAGTATCTGGTGTGGCCACCAGCTGCTTGAGGTACTGCAGTGCATCTCCTCCTCATGAACTGGACCAGATTTGTCAGTTCTTGCTGTGAGATGTTACCCCACTCTTCCACCAAGGCACTTGCAAGTTCCTGGACATTTCTAGGGGGAATGGCCCTAGCCCTCACCCTGCGATCCAACAGGTCCCAGACGTGCTCAATGGGATTCAGATCCGGGCTCTTCACTGGCCATGGCAGAACACTGACATTGCTGTCATGTAGAAACTCACGCACAGAACGAGCAGTATGGCTGGTGGCATTGTCCTGCTGGAGGATCATGTCTGGATGAGCATGCTGAAAGGGTACCACATGAGGGAAGATGATGTCTTCCCTGTACCGCAAGGCATTGAGATGGCCTGCAATGACAACAAGCTCAATCCGATGATGATGACGGACCACCCACCTCCAAATCGATCCCGCTCCAGGGTTCAGGCCTGGGTGTAACGCTCGTTCCTTCGACAATAAACACAAATCCGTCCATCACCCCTGGTGAGACAAAACCATGACTCATCAGTGAAGAGCACTTTTTGCCACTCCTGTCTGGTCCAGCGAAGGTGGGTTTGTGCCCATAGGCGGTGTTGTTGCTGGTGATGTCTGGTAAGGACCTGCCTTACAACAGGCCTAAAAGCCCTCAGTCCAGCCTCTCTCAGCCAATTGCGGACAGTCTGAGCACTGATGGAGGGATTGCGTGTTCCTGGTGTGACTCGGGCAGTTGTTGTGGCCATCTTGTACCTGTCACGCAGGTGTGATATTCGGATGTACCGATCCTGTGCAAGTGTTGTTACACGTGGTCTTTCACTGCGAGGATGATCAGCTGTCCTTCCTGTCTCCCTGTAACGCTGTCTTAGGCGTCTCACAGTGCGGACATGGCAATTTATTGCCCTAGCCAAATCAGCAGTCCTCATGCCTCCCTGCAGCATGCCTAATGCACATTCATGCAGATGAGCAGGGACCCTGGGCGTCTTTCTTTGTGTGTTTTTCACAGTCGGTAGACAAGTCTCTTTAGTGTCCTGCGTTTTTAGAACTGTGACCTTAAATGCCCTACTTTCTGTAAGCTTTTAAGGTCTTAACGACCATTCCACAGGTGCATGTTAATTAATTGATTATGGTTAATTGAACATGCATGGAAAACATTGTTTAAACCCTTTTCAATGAAGATCTGTAAAGTCATTTGGATTTTTACAATATTGTTGAAATACACAGTCCTGAAAAAAGGACTTTTTTTTTTTTGCTGAGTTTATAAAAATATATATAATTTTCGGAGAAAAAGCTCCCGCTGCTGAGCGGCTGGGGCGACAGAAAGATCGCCCAAGCAGTGCAGCAGCCAGCCAGTTACTGACAACAAATTCGCACATAGCAACAGGAAATTATCCAATCAGCGTCGTTGATTCGGCCGCATGAAGGGCGATAGAGAAATCGCCCCAAGGTTGGTGTGAGGGCGTGCAAGATATCTGGTGGTGACATTGGCAGTGTAATTTCTCTGTCACAAGGGGGCGCTGCTGTAAGAGTTAACAGCTTTGGGTGTAAAATTTTTGTGTAAACCTAATAGGTTATTGTTTTCAGTTTGGTTCTAAACTTGTTGGTGCAATATTGTATTTATGTTTAGTATAAGAATGCCTCAAGTTGTTAATATAGGCAATAAAATAATCAGTATTTCCCATAGTACTGGTATCCAGCCGTTTATATTCAATTGTTTTGGGATGATTATTGAAAATGACTTGACAAGCTATATGCACAGATCCACTACTTCCTTAACTAAGTACAGCCCTTTTACTTCCTGTCTGCATTGGACAAACTGATCAATCCAGGTGTGTCTGACCTCAGTAGTCACAACAACAATGGTCAGACACACCTGGATTAATCAGTTTGTCCAATGATGTAAGACAGGAAATAAAAGAGCTGTACTTAGTTCAGGAAATAGTGGAGTTGTGCACAAAGCTCAGGAGGCACAAGTTTGACAAAGGAAAAAAAAAAGAAAGCACAGCCCAACCAAGAATATTTTTTACCAGCCACCACTGCCAATAAGTGAAAACTATACCAGGGACGAGCACATACGACGGCCTTGCGTAGAAATATTTCCAGAATGATTGACAGCTAGGAGGACCAGTAGCCTAGGTGATCCACCCGGAAGAACAAGATCCTCCACAATACCTTTAATCTCAGAGATTTTGTTTAAATCTCATGACAGCCCTAATAATGATACATAATACCGTACTGTTACAAATATTTTAACTTATATAAATGATGATAAAATCGTTTTAACCCTTATCTTGCAGCTGGAAAAATTTGGTCATGCGCTTTTTGGGAAATCAATGTCTAGAAAACAAATCCAGGTCAGTTTGAGTTTAGCTGGAAAAATATAAGGCAAAGGTTTTATGTAGAAGTTACATCTTAGTGACTCCATTACTGAATTTTCGGAATTTGAAGCCACTCTAGCTTAAATTTAAGCAAATGCTATCTTTGTTCAAACATTTTTACAACTTTTCTCTTTATTATTTATTTACTTTGTTACAGTTTTGTCTGCTTAATATGCTGGTCTTTGTTTTCCCCACATTAGGGGAGTTTCCACTATCAGAACTTCAGGGTAATTTTACATCATTTTCTGACTGGGTAATCTGCTGGCCCACTCCTCTCAGCCGCAGTGTCTCCATACATAAACTGCCCATTTTTTTATTTTTTTATTTTTTGCATATGTGTATTGATTGCACAAGTAGAAAAAGTACAATTCACATTGGTTAAATTTTCAATTTTTCCTTTTAACAGACATACACCCTTTCAATCCCACACCCTCCCCGATTTGCCACATCACAAATTTGGCAGTACACACAAAACTAAAATTAATAAAGTCTGAGGCGTAACACAAAAAAGATAGTGTTATGGTAAAAAAAAGTATCTCAGGGTTTCCATAATAAAGAAGACTTGAGTCCCAGAAGGCGTTTAAGTATTTAATACAAACATGTCTGGCCAGCGCATAGAAGGGACAGAGTTACTCGTGCATCACCCTATCCAACCTTTCCAACTAACTGCTTGAATAGTATTCAGCAATCACTGTTTATCTCTGTAGACGTCTTTTCCAACCTTCATGCCCCGCTTTCGGAGTAACTGGTCTATGCGAGTCTTATAGCAACGCATAAAACAGCACATCTGAAGGCCAGACTGTTATCTTACTGCCCCGGCGTCTGTCTCTCTGGTGACCTGACACATATATCTTTATCATAACATTAAGCTGGAACAATAAGCTTACCACTAACCTGGTCCTCTACCTTAGATACATTCACGAAAAAGAGAATATACACTTAATTCCTAATTACATAACAATTTTACACCACAATTCCCTGCTTTTATTAACTTAATTAATACCATAAATGTAAAGGGAAAATTCTACAGTGCTATCACAAACTCCCTAAAAGGTTGGTAGGTTGATCAAAAAAAAGACAATGTTCAAAACACAAATTACAATCAAACATGTGACATGTTTGGCCATGGAATTAGCTCACAGTGACAAATATTAGATCCTTCCAGATGACTTTGCTGAGACTCCTGTGCATTAAAACCGAAAACACACGGGGTCTTCTTACGCCATTTTCTTGTGGGCAAAATGTAATCTCAATAGCCCCTCGCCCCAGAGGCGGCCATCCACAGGTCTCGTCATCGGTCAGGATGCTCTAGATAAAAACACAGAACAAAGGAGAAATATGTAGCATCTTCCAGTACATTTCAGAAGGTATTACATCAACACTAGGTTTTGAAATGTGTACGCTTCCCTTGCTGTTGTCTGTTGCCGTGAAGTCAGCCTCCGTCAGCATCCAGTGACCCGTAGCCACCGATCAGTCCTTCCTCAGACAGGAGAGAGTGGTCACCCCTCATAAGGTCCTCCAGTGAGAACCTCCCTATGTGACCCTTGGGAGCTGAGCTAATTAGGTATTAGAGCATTGATGTTCAAATACAGGTGAGCCAATTCACAAAAGATGAATATGACAAGTGATTAAGTAGAACCAACACCCTCAGAGTATGGTTTCAGATCAACCTGATGCAACTGTGTGCAAAAGCAATTCTAAACAACTCACAACCTGGTTAATGAGCCAAACCTCATCAACTGAAGCTAGATTACAATTAAGGTAAATTCAGATCACTCTGTACTAAATCCATGCCAAGAAAAAGACAACCAACCATTCCAACTTGTGAGAGCAAAAAATCCCAAGAATCAACTACTCCCAGCAAAAAGTAAAGAAGGTTTTCAGATCAAATTAAATCTTTGTAAAGTTCCCAGACACAATATGTACTACAACTCTGAACCCAAACGGAATATGAGGTCAGACGTCAAGTCCAGGTAGTAAAAACCCCCATTAATTTATGACAGAGTTATGAGTTATAAGTTACAATTCTCTTCATAATCTCTTAAAAATCTGTTCCAATTACTATCAAATCCAATTCCCCCCTTTTTTAAGGCATTGTCTTGCACATGCCTTAAAAATTCAAGAAACAAGGAAACAATAACTTCAACTGTCTTTCCAGTGTCCAGAAAAGAAACATAGTGGGGTTAAAGGTCATGCATAAGACATAACTTCAGAACCTGTGTATCGTGCTGCTGTCGCTGCTGAGGCAGCTTCAACCCCCAGATGATCATATCCCAATCATTTAGGTTCGCAATTAGGTTCTTATATTTGAATTACCTTGTTGTTAAACGTGTGCTACACAAATAAAATTGCCTTGCCTTGCAAAAACAAAACAAACTAATAAATTACCCACATAGCTACCTAATGTATTTAAGAATTTAGTCCTACTTGCATGAACTACAAAACACTTCATTTCCCTCTGGGATCAATAAAGTATTTTGAATTGAATTAGACGGCTTCTTCAGACCCTGCTTTTCCAGAATCTAATTGATGTTTATTTACCTAATTAATATCTCTGCTGCTGTTATTTGCTCATTTGTTTCTTACAGTTTATTATCTGTTAACTCCTTGGAAAAATAATACATTTATTCTAAATGCACAATTTTAAAACTTGTACAACTGTAAAACATCTCTATTTTTCAATTTATCTAACTCAGTTGCACATTCAGATTTGAGTATGCCACACTAATTTAATAACAACGATGTCAAGTAACCTTTTTACCTGTACCTGATAAAAAAAACTTTTTCTTCATTGCAGTTTCTGTGTAGGACTTGAGTTATACTTTTCTTCACCGGAGTAATTATCTATTTGCCCACTTTTTACCTCTACTCAGTACTTTAGACTTCTTATATCTTAAAATTTGCCTCGTTACTCCTGTCTCATTTGGTCTTTTATTAAAAGGTACTCACAAAAACCCTCAAACATTAAAAAGTGTTACAACTGAAAAGAATTTAACTGTGGTTTGATAGTAGGTCTCACATTTATTATTCTGACACCCTGTTTTTTATGCGATCTATGGCATATACTGCACACAGGTGTTAACAGAATATTTTCCACATTTCTCCCGTCTTTAGAACAGTGACGAAATTCCAAATCTATTTTTAATTATCATTTGTCTTAATGATGTAAACTACATTTTAAAAATAGAAACCAAATAATTTTAAAACCCCACTGTGTGTGTGTGTTTAGGTCACACCTGTTGGCTTAAAGATCGCACTAAATGCATAATTTTCACATATGCAGCTGAAACAGGTAGCCTAGTGTATCCCAAATGTGTCAATATTATTTAACATTTTTATTAAACCTTACAATCATTATGGCCTTAAGTAAAAGTTCTCTTTTTTTTTTTTGAGGTGTGGCTAACGCTTTACTCTTTATCATTTAATGTTCTAAGTCTTAAGTTTGACTTATGCTTTCTACCTCCTTTGTGTGAATCTAAATTTATGTACAGTCTATGATCTAAATGCTTCTACTATCTGTCACTTGGCTGCCGGTACAGCAGAAGTTTCCCTTCTTGGGAAAATAAAATGATTATTCATGAAGTTAAGCATTCCCGTATTTTAATTTGGAAAGCTCATGTTTGAAACAGGAAGTGGTGTTCCGCACAACAAACAGTTTGACTAATCCGGACTTGTTAACATCCAGGAAATAACTGAAAACTCAAGACTAAACTTTTCGTAAAAACAAGTGTTTAAGTTCTTATTTTTAGACTTCCAGACGCAGTCTAAGAGCGCTATTAACGCTTCGTCAGTGTCGGGATCTATGATTGTTTACAACCAGAGAATCGCAGCACATCGGTCGTAAGAAAGAAGTTCGTAGCTCAATTAGCTGGTTAGCTGATTAGCAACAAGAGAATCGCATTAAACCTGCAACTGACTTTATTTCAGATCATTTTTACCACATTGTAGTTAATAACTCGCTGGCTAAGATTAACCTTAGTGTTTACCCGTATGGACCCGTGTTGTTTTCTGATTCGTTTTCTGTAAATTACTCAAAAGACTGAAATACTTTCATACTTCCACTCGGATTTGTAACTTGAGTTGGTTTTAATATGTATATGTCCGATTTTAACAGTCCGTTTTCCGTGTTATTTCTATTTACTACGGCGTAAGCTACGTTTATGAAAAGTATTATTTAAACATAGAAACCATCGTTCATCTAGTTTATTGCTGAATGGCATCGTTTCACATAGGATTTTAAAAGAACGTTTTCCAGCTAAGGTTCCCGGGCCAAACGCGGCCGTCCCTTATTCACGAACACAGAGTGTTACAGGTTTAAGTCTAACCAGTTTTAATCAGTTACAATAGTTCAAATTTTATATTACCATTACCTTTGTTCATTATTTCCCCCGAGGCTTTTATTAACGCAAATCTAACAGCTGTAATATTAGATTGATAAGGTAAATACAGTCAGATGTAATTTCCATCTCTCACATGAATTTGAAGAATTGCTTTGAAAAACCAGCACAATAAATCAAATAGACTAAAGAATGTTTATTCATATTTGCTTAAAAATATCATTATTAAAGTTTGTTGGAAATGTGTTCCAGCAAATATGTTTTTTTAAAATTATGTAGGAATTTATTCTCCAGTAAATCACTGAGTCATGTTTAATGTTTTACCTGCTGTCTGACAGAGAACTTCTTCTGTATCTTATAACATGCAGGCTGGATGGTGCGACTTGAAAACTTTATTTTCCAGTGGATGCATTAGATAAAAAAATTAATCATTATTATATTATCACCATTATAAACTATAGCAAGTTTTCAAGATAATATAGTTTATTTTAAACATGAAATGTGACTCATATGCACCAATCTAGATCATAATAATCAGACTCTGGCCTCCATCATTTATTATGCTTTAAAATTGGAATATTCTCCTTTTTATTTGATCTATTTTTACCCAAGATCACTTGATGTTAAGATTGCAGTTTTCTAGATCTGTTGCGTTCAGTTTTTCATATAGAGCGATGACAGTAGCATATTTATAATCCTGGACATAATTTTATGGCCAAAAAGGAGGACATGTCCGTGAAAAAGAGGACGTATGGTCACCCTACATTTAAGGGCTTATCACCCATTGTTTTTACCAATGTTTAATTATGTTTAAAGAAGAAGAAACAACAACAACAAGCTGGTAGTGGTCAGTGTCCTTCATATTTTCTTGTCCTGGTCCTAGATTGCGTTAGGCAAGGCAAGGCAAGGCAAGGCAAGGCAAGTTTATTTGTATACCACAATTCATGTTACAAGACAATTCAAAGTGCTTTACATAAAACATCAAAAGCATTATAGCAGGGTGCAGAAAAAGCAAAAGTACAGGAATAAAAACCATGATTAAAAAATAAATAAAAAAATTCATAAAAGAAGCCGTGCAGATTTAAAACTTAGAATAAACATCGTTAGAATAAATCTTGAAAGCATTTAAGAACGGTATCTATTGCAATACATTCTTCTAAAATATTCTTTCCATATGCATTGCAGCAGAACAACAACTTCAAAAGTTCAGAATCCATTTACAGAATATTTATTGTCAAATGCATTAAAAAGACATTCAAATCTTCTTTTATAAGATATGCTATGCAGAAAATTTCTCATAACAGGCCTCAAATAATTTACGCTGTGATAAAAGCCAAGAGAGCTACAACAAAACTAACTGTGAAATATATTGTTCAGGATTTGATTTTTACCCTTAAACACCAAGTGATTATATATTATTTGCTTTCTTAATTTGAAGAGTGATACGTCACTGTTGACAAACAATTACCTTTCGTTGGATTTGCTTTTACTACAAAAAAGGAAAACTGGCTAAACAGTCTCCAGTATGCTCATTCATTTCAATTCAATTCAGTGTATTTATATAGCGCAAATTCACAACAGATGTCATCTCAAGGCACTTAAGTCATTTCAATACATTTATACAAACATTCCAATCAGTTAAAGAGTTTCCTATTTAAGGAATCCCAAACAGGACACGTAAAAAAAAACAAAAAAAAAACAAGTTTCCTTTTTAAGGAATCCCAGCAGATTGTGTCAGTCATTGGCGTGAGGTTGGGCAGACTTTCCAACCACAGCAATCCTTCAGCAATCCCTCATACAGAACAAGCATATAGCGACGGTGGAGAGGAAAAACTCCCCTTTAACAGGAAGAAACCTCCAACAGAACCAGGCTCAATAGGAGCGGCCATCTGCCACGACCGTCTGGGGGCTTGAGAAGACAGAGCAGAAACACAGAAGGAACAGAAGATCCGATATAAGAGAACTTTCTATGTTACAGAAAGTAAAAAGTTGATAACAGGACACAGTGGATGTTCAGTTACTGGGGGGATCATCCCAGTCGATGCCCCCCGTCCAACAGGGCATTGCAGCCAAGCAGGATACCAGACCAGGTATATCTTCTATGGAGAGAAAAACACTGAGAGAACACAAAGTTAACAGTCGAAATAGCAGAATATACTGTAATACAACTGGAGAGTAGTAGTAGAAAAGGAAGTAGCAGAGTGAAGAAAATTGGTAAGTCTGTCCTCCAGCAGTCTAAGCCTATGCGAATGGCTAGTGGCTACGTCATCGTAGCCGAAAACGTCACTTCCGTGTCCAAACCAAATTGCGGTAGCAATGGTGCAGTGCTGTGTCCCATGTTGCAATAAAATAAATTATGCCAATAAAACCATTAATACTGCCGCTTTCCTCTGGACGAAAACAAGAGGAGGAGATGGCTTAAACTGATACAATAAGCTGGATCTCTTTAAAAGTGTGGACTAGCGCCAGTATTTGCACTAAGCGTTAGCCGAAATAACGTTACCTGTTGCTGTTATGATGGAGTGGGACCACATAAAATAAGAGATTAAAGTCAATATTTATGAGAATAAAGTTATCATTTACTAGTTTAATCTGTCAATTTATTTATAAAGTCCTTTAAGATGACCAAAAGTCAAAAACAAGGTGCTGTACAATCAAGACAAAATGAGACATTAAAATCCAAAAATAATAAAAAATAAAAACAGAAAACATTTCCACATATATATATATATATATATATATATATATATATATATATATATATATATATATATATATATATATATATATATATATATATATATATATATATATATATATATATATATAGCATAATAGAACACTCGGAGAGCACAGACCTCCGCCAGGGCCACTCATCCCCCCCATCACCATGTTGTTATATTTCTAATATTCTGTACTTTACCAATAAAATGTCTGTCAATGAGATGCATGGCTGCGCTTTTCCAGCGGAGAGCAGAGATTCGGGGCTGCTGCGCGAGGGATGCCGCTTGTGAGCTCTTTGACACGGGGGAGGAGTGGAGTTTAGCACAGCTGGTCGGTGGGTGAATAGGCGCTTCATGTCGGATCAACCCCAAGATGGAATCACTTGTTCCTAATCCCATTGCTGACATTTCCTTAAAATCTTATCAAAATCCATCCACAACTTCCTAAGTTATGTTGCTAACAGACAGATAATTGGGCACGAAAACATTAAGTCCTGGCGGAGGTAATAAAAAAAGACATCTTCCATCTACCGTCTTTCTGTGTAAATATCTCACGTTACAACATGAAAACATCTGGTTTACATTCAGTGCGGCATATATATGAACAAAATGTACTTTCTTTTAAAATGTAGCTGGTGGGGCTCATTCAGGTGTGCTCAACAGTCCGAAAATTATGGTAATTATCTATGAAAAGTCATATTTTACGAAAATAAACTCATTTACGAAAATAAAGTAATTTACGAAAATTAGTTATAATTTAGAAGATTAAAATAATTTGAGATTTAAGTAATAATTTACATGATTAAGTCATTTAAAAGAATCAACCTTGGCAACCACCATTGTGTTTACATTAGGAGCAGCGGCGGGTTGGACCTGGAAGTGATGTCGTGATGTCACGCTAGCCATCCTCATAGCAGCATAACTACAGAGCTAGCTCAGGATGACCTTAGCCACTCTAACTATAAACTTTATCAAAAAGGAAAGTTTTAAGCCTGGCCTTAAAAGTAAACAGAGTGTCTGCCTCACGGACCAAAGCTGGGAGCTGGTTCCACAGGAGAGGAGCCTGATAACTAAAAGATCTGCCTCCCATTCTACATTTAGAAATCCTAGGAACTACAAGTAAACCTGCAGTCTGAGAGCAAAGTGCTCTGTTGGGAACATATGAAACAATTAGATCTCTGATGTATGATGGAGCTTGATTATTAAGGGCTTTGTATGTAAGAAGAAGTATCTTAAATTCTATTCCGGATTTAACAGGGAGCCAATGAAGGGAAGCTAAAACAGGAGAAATGTGATCTCTCTTTTTAATATTCATCAGAACTCTTGCTGCTGCATTTTGGATCAACTGAAGGCTTTTAATGTCATTTTGTGGACTACCTGATAGTTAAGAATTACAGTAGTCCAGCCTTGAGGTAACAAATGCATGGACTAGTTTCTCAGCATCACTCCTGGACAGGATGTTTTCTAATTTTATCAGTATTCCGGAGGTGAAAGAAGGAAATCCTAGAAACCTGTTTAATATGGGATTTAAATGTCATGCCTTGGTCAAAAATAACGCCGAGGTTCTTTACGTTATTACTGGGGCAAATATAATGCCATCCAGATGAAGTGATTGACTAATTAGTTACTTTTTTAGAACTTTTGGTCCAAAGACAGCAACTTCTGTCTTGTCAGAATTTAAAAGCAAAAAGTTTAGATTCATCCATGTTTTTATGTCTTCCAGACATGCCTGTAATCTACCTAACTGACTGGGTTTATCAGGATGTTTGGATAAATATAGTTGTGTATTATCGGCATAGCTGTGGAAATTTATCCCATGCTGTCTAATGATTCTACCAATTGGGAGCGTATATATGGTGAAAAGAATTGGTCCAAGCACAGAACCCTGTGGAACTCCACAAGTAACCCTTGAGAGTAAAGATTGATCATTTAGATGAACAAATTGGAATCTGTCAGACAAATATGATTTAAACCAGCCCAGTGCTGTTCCTTTGATCCCTGTAACATGTTCAAGCCTTTCTAAGAGAATATTATGATCGAGTGTGTCAAAAGCAGCACTGAGATCTAACAAAACCATTATCTGAGGACATGAGAATATCATTAGTAACCTTCACCAGTGCTGTTTCAGTGCTATGATGAGCTCTAAAACCTGACTGAAACTCTTCAAACAGCTCGTTACTGTTTAGATGCTCACAGACTTGATTAGCAACAATTTTCTCAAGGACTTTGGATAAGAAAGGAAGGTTAGATATAGGTCTGTAATTCACTAAGTCATCTTGATCAAGGGAAGGTTTCTTGAGTAAAGGTTTAATTACAGCTATTTTAAATTCTTGTGGTACGTATCCGTTTACTAAGGATAGATTCATCATATCTAAAATGGGGCCAGGAACCAAATGGAACACTTCCTTAAATAATTTGGTTGGGATTGGGTCCAACATACAAGTTGAAGGTTTAGATGAGGCTAATATTTTTGATAATTCCGAAAGCTCGACTAAATCAAAACAGCAAAGCACAAATGAGGTTCTACAGTTCTTTCCGATGCTGCCTCATTTACTGAGGAAGAAGTAATCATGTTTTTATTCGCCTCTATTAATGATGAAAAATATGCTGTTGTAACTTGTCGAAGGGTCTTTTTATACAACAGTAGACTGTTATTCCAGGTTAAATAAGAATCCTCTAGATGTGTAAAGTGCCATTTTCTCTCCAACTTCCTAGTGTTCTGCTTTAAAGTACGCAACTCTGCGTTAAACCAAGGAGTCAGCCTCCTATGGCTACCCACTTTCTTTTTTATGGGGGCTACACTGTCAAGGTCCAAAGTGTGTTTACCCGAGTGTGTGGATCCCTGTACTTTTTGAGTAAAGCCAATTGAGTCTAAAATAGCATTAAAGGCTGCATTTATGCTATCACTTTCAGGGTCCACATGGATATTGAAGTCCCCCACTATAATGACCCTATCAGTATTTAATACTAAATCAGATCAAAAATTTGAGATTTGATCCAAGAATTGAGAGTAAGGGCCTGGTGGACGATATAAAACCACAAACAAAAATGGTCTTAATGTTTTGCAACTTGGATGAGGAAAATTAAGGGTTAGATGTTCAAAAGAACTGTAGCTATCAATTGGTCTGGGACTAATTAGTAAATCAGAACGGAAAATGGTTGCAACTCCTCCTCGCCCAGTATTTCTAGGAATGTGAAAATTTAAATGACTGGAAGGAGTTGACTCATTTATACTGACTCCTGCTGCAACCAGGTTTCTGTGAGACAAAGCAAATCAATGTGATTATCACAAATCAAGTCATTTACTAACAAAGTATTTGAGGAGAGAGATCTTATGTTTAATAAACCACATTTAATAGATTTATTTTTCTTTTCAGTCAAAGTCGTATTTATCTTTATGAGATTTCCATAATTTGCATTTGTTGGCTTAACTTTTAATCCATTTAATTTTGGCCGTGGGCAAGACACTGTTTCAATAGGGTAATGGGTGGGTAACAGTACAGAAGCAGCAGAGAGATGGGTTAAACTACGACTCTGTTTCCTGGTCTGGACCCTGGGTTGTCAGTGTTTTGGAGGACTAATAAATTCGGCCATATTCCTAGAAAGAAGAGCTGCTCCATCCAAAGTAGGATGGATGCTGTCTCTGCGGATCAGACCAGATTTTCTCCAAAATGTTCGCCAGTTATCAATGTAGCCCACATCGTTTGCAGGACACCACCTAGACAACCATTGATGGAATGACAGCATGCGTCTAAACATGTCGTCACTGGTCCCATCATGCAGGGGACCAGAAAAGATTACAGAGCCTGACATTGTTTTGGCAAACTTACACACCGAAGCAACACAAATTTTTGTGACATCCAATTGGCGTAACCGGGTGTCATTACCGCCAACGTGAATAACAATCTTACTGTATTTACGTTTATCTTTAGCCAGCAGTTTCAGGTAGGATTTGATGTTGCCCTTTCTGACCCCTGGCAAGCATTTGACTTTGGTCAATGGTGTCTCTAATGCCACGTTTCTGATTATGGAGCCTCCAATTACCAGGGTTGGCTTCTCAGCGGGTGTGTCGCTGAGCGGGGAAAATCTGTTTGAAACGTGGACCAGTTAGTGGTGGCCCGTGGGCTGGGTCCTAGAACTATACTTCCTACGTACCGTCCCGGCTGCAAGGGCTCTACCGGAGGACGGCTAGGGGGTTCTGTCCTTGTTGGCTCCGCGCTGGCTAATGGGCAAAGGTGTCAAGTAACGAAGTACAAATACTTAGTTACCTTACTTAAGTAGCAATTTTGGGTATTTATACTTTACTAAAGTAATTATCTATGGGCCTACTTTTTACTTCTACTCCTTCTACGCAATTATCTTTACTTTCTACTCCTTACGTTTTAAAAATAGCCTCGTTACTCCTGCTTCATTAAGTCTTTTAGACACACAAAAAATTATCTAAAATGCACCAACTGGATAGAATTTGACAGCGGTTTGATCATAATTTTACACATCTACCATTATGACACCCCGCTTGTATGCGATCCATTGCACACTGTGCACACGGGGTCCCGTTAACCGAATATTTTCCATATTAGTCTCACAGTTGTCACTTGTCATTTTGACAGACAACTGCACACTTAGTAGCAGTCACTAGCTCGGTCACACAGGACTACACATTCATCTGGAACATGTGTGGAGTTAAAACAACTGTGATCCTAGATTTTTGGTTGAACATCTTGTGTTTTCAGTTTGGGGAATTTTATCAGCACAGCAGAAAAGATCCGCCTCCCAGACGACTGCACCATAGGCTACATCATCGAGGCGCTGCTGGAGGTGACTCTGACACACACACATCTGTTCCACTCTCACTTGGAGAATCTGCAGAAACTGCCCGTTTTCACCGTGCTTGATCAGGTGAGCCAGCATTCACTTTTTACTATTTCACAAATATTTTAATTTTATCCTCTGGCCACTTTATGGCCTATTGGGTACAGTTGTGCAACACATCTAGGAGCTTAGCCAATCAGATGGCATTAACTCTTTACTTTTCAAAAAATCCAGAATGTCCGATGGACATTCTGGGCATGAGCTCAGGGGTCCACATGACCATGTTGAGCAAGAAAAAAGGTTTTAGTTGAAGATTGCCAGGGATAACCAATACAAAGCAGGGTTGAAACCATTTTAACCTGCCTGGCCCCTACCATATTGCTTTTGAATGAGCCATTGTTTAACTGCCTGGACTGTGGGAGTGGTTGTAAACAAGTGAAAATAAGCGAGAATAGGAGAAGCAGTTGGTTTAAATGGAAGCAAAAAAGAGAAAAGGAGGATGGGAAGTTGTGGTGATTAAGAGGGGTACCTTCTATTGACACTTTATTTGTCAAACGGATGAAAGAAAATCAGAACAAAGAAGTCATGGAAGATGTAAACCAACCTGGGTCCAGAAGAGGCACAAGCCAAGCTGAAGCTCGCTACAGCAGTAGCTGAAGTTGCTAATGGATTTACCATGTGATGCTGCCTTTTGGGAGGCTGTTGACAAAAAGGCTTGCACTGACCTCATCGATCGTTAAAGTGGTGCCTTTCATAACAAGGTGAGCAAATATCTAGCTTTAACTGATGATGGGGAACAGAGGTTGTGCTAGAATTTTTTGTTGTTGATCAATTTGACTGACGGGGTCAAGAAAATCTCATCTATTTTCTTTACCCGTGAATTTTTAAAATAATGACATTAAGTAGTATTTAATTTTCATTCATTTTAATCTATATTTTATATCTATATCTGAACAAACTTATAAGAGAATCCACATCGTGCCACACATCGAGCAGATTAATAAGCTACGTTAAATATGAACATTTCACCTGCTGTGGTCTGAACGCTCCGAATGGAGCTGAACTGCTCTCTGTATTCTCACTGGATCAAGACTGGATTATATAGTCATCGTCCGCAGGTGCAATTTTTTGTTTTCTCTGCATATTATTTACAACAAAAGAGCAGTTCATTGGGGGATTCTGACTAGAAACATCCAGAACACGTGTGACCATGGGAAACAGCACAGCGCACTCCATCAGGATGTTAGCATTTCTTTGGTGCTTGAAGGACCAGAAGAGCAGTGTGAGACAGGACAGGAGAGTGAGACAGGACACTCAACCCTTTCTAAGATTTACAGAGAATGGTCCAAATGAAACAACATTTCCAGGGAGAAAAAGCTGTGTGCAGGGAAAATACCTTGATGTCAGAGCAGACGGAGCAAACTGGTTCAAGATGATGAAAAGACAAGTGGCTCAAGCCTGGTCTTTTGTTTTGATAGATTTGGGTTTCATCATTTATAGGCATTCTGTCAGAAAAGATCGATTTAAGTCTTTATTTGACTTAAAAAATAATTGCAAAAAGTAAACTGTTTAACGTAGTTGCGCTATGGTGGACTGATTGCGGATGTTGAAAGATCTCACTCACTGCAGTACCTCTGCTAAGAACAAGGTGTCACTGAAGAAAAATTAATATAACTACGGTACAGGATTGGTAGCAGAAGAAGACTTAACCGGAAGTACACTGTAAAACAAGCTCAGCAAATATGTGCTAATCTTTGTATGACCATCATGCAGTAGTTAGTGATGTTATTCAAAACAAAAAAAATCACTAGTTTTGGTGACGATGGTGTACGTTGTTGTGACACAGAGTGAGTGAATTTTGTCTGGTTTACATAACCATCAATAATTATGACCAATAGTTTAATATTAATATGATTATTGATGAAGTTAAATTTTTAATCTATATATGTTTGGGGCACCAGTTTCTTCCTGAGAAGCACTTGTAATCCCAGACACCCAGTTTCTTCTGAAAGGTATAAGTTCAAAACACCGGGGACAATAATTGTTCGCATACACCAAGTAATCACAGAAAACTTCTCTTTATACCAAGGGGGGAATTTATTAAGAAAATAGATTAACCTTACAGGCAAAACATTGAGTCACTAATTCCCATCTATTCTAAAGCATGCAACTACTACTACTGACTTTGAAAAAATGGATAATATGGGAATGGAACGAATAAAAATAAGCTTCACTGAATCATTTCAAAACATCGCTTCTTATAAAAGAAAGGTGTGGGAAGTCATGCGTTATTTCTTCCCGTAGTTAGAACTAAGAAATGCGCAGATGTGGATGCTAAAGGGGTTTTAGCCACTGGGAGGTGGGTTAATCCCTCCCTCCAGGGTGGCTCAAGTAAGACACAGCCTGTAGGACAAGGGTCATAAAACTTATCTCTGAGCCAAGATGGAGGACAGCACATGGAGTGTAAGGAGACAGGGCCATAAAACTAGCTTTGGCTAAAATGGGGCAGAGCACATGATGTGTACTGTCCACGTGGAAGGCCACAGCTTTAACTAACAAAGAACAATGGAGTTAACCTTTCAACTAAGAGGGTAGAATGACGAAGAGAGAGAGAAAGATTGGGATCCACTCAGGAAAAAAAAACTGTTTAAAACACAGCAAATAAAACAGCTCACAAACTTATGCGTGCGGCGACGCTAAATGACCAAACAGGTTCCGCGCTTAAAAACACTTGAAGCAACAATGAACTAGTCTAACTCGTTCTGAACTATATTTTCCCTATTTCTCTGCCCAGACACAAGATTAGGATTAATGAACCGGTTCAGTCCTATTTAGCTTTGAGGGAGGTCCCCTCCACAAAGAGGGGAGCAAAATGTGTCTGTAGTTGAGCAAAAGGAGAAACAAAACCTTGCGCAGGGTTCTTCAGAACTCTGTCCCGGTTAAAGGCCTGACGGTTGCAAGGTCAGAAGTCACATGGATTCATTGATGAGTAGCGTGTCTCCTTGCATTGCCAGAACAGAATTCCGGAACACTGGAATGGCCAAGTTTCCCCTTTTATAAACTTCATGATGTCATCATTGGCCACAGCCAATGGGAATGTGTTGGGGTCACAGCTAGGAATGCTGGGATGCAGTCTGTTCAGTTCATTTGTGGAAAATGGATCCTCAACAACGGTAATATTAGGAGTGTAATGGTCCCTGTATTCATAACAAAAATGGTCACTGCAGCCCTTATGGTTTCCCAGGTGAATATAATGTTTTAAACTTGAACACTTGCAGGTCGTTTCTGTGTGAAATTCTAAAGCAACACCAAAACAAAACTGAAAGGACTCCCACCTATCACTGAACTCTGCTAAACATTGAGGTTTCTTATTCAGCTACAGTTTCAGAAACGAAGGTGGGCTGAACCAGAACTTTCTGAGTTTCTCCATACTGAACTTCATCATAAGTTCAGATGCTGAAGTCCAAATCTGGCTGCCTGTCAAATTCAGCCAGACCTAAAGACCATGGGAGTCTATAGCAGCAGCCATCTGTATGGTGATGGCATATAATGGGTAATGTGCATGCGTAGCTGTGAAACTTGAGGAATTGCGTTAAAATCAAATCATAATTTCAGCATTCCTCGGACTACAAGCAGTATGTTTTGGTGTATTATATGCACACTACCTAGTTGGATGCCTTATAGAATCACAAGAAATGTTAACAGAAGTTGTACAATTGTGTAATGTCATGTTAAATCGTTAATTCTGGTGTATTAGGGCCATTGTAGATAAAAGGGGAAAAAAAGTAAATTTCTCCCAAGACTCAGAAATTTTGACATTTCACACATTTTTAAGACAAAACTGGAAAATTCTCTGAAAAGTCAAAGAAACTCGAAAAGTCGTACATTTGCGAGAGAAAACTCATAAATTTTTTTATATTTAAAGAAGGATATTTTTTGGCATCGTAAAGTCAGACAAAAATATTGTTAAGATTTTAAATCAGTCATGTCCAACAGAAAATGCCAGTCCTATAAGATTTAAGTGTTAATTTTATGAGATGTGCATCTGAATGATTTCCAAAGTGTATGTGGTTCATGTGACTCTTTTCCGGGATCAGAACAACTTCTCCTGGGTTCAGAGTTGCCATTAATGCCTCAAGAAAACAGCAGATAAGCAGATCTTTATAAACTATTTTCTATGAAGCAAAGATCTGTCAAAACAGCATACTCTTATCTAAACGGCATACCAGTGTTTGTGACAAAGTAGACTAAATGACAGACAGCCCTATAAAAATTAACTTCCAAAATGTTATTCTGACAGGGTATGCCACATTGAGAGCACTGGTACCGTGTTGAGAGGACTCCATTTGTCAGGTGGTGTTTCCCCACCAGCTGCATTCAAATATACCTTCTTCCAGCTCCAAAGTGATTTAAACATTTGTTTTAACCAAATGTTGACACAGAATAGTTTAAAGCTTCCTGAATAACACTCACAATTTACTAGTAGTTTTATTACTGTAAAATCCCTCTATCCATCCATTTTCCTCACTCGCTTATCATTTATTAGTTGGCAAACTCAAACTAGATCATTTGAATTTTGGGTACACACCCAGTATAGAAGTTAATTGGTAGAACACTATAACTCTGTCCAGTTTCTTCAACCAGTTCTTTCATTTCTATCCTGGCCACTTTTTAAAATGCTAGAATGTACTGATAACAGATAACTGTTTTAGCATCTTTTTATCTGTATTGAATAAAGTAAAAATATAAATATTTATATATTTTTATTATTATTGAAACTATTTTTTTTTACTTTAAAACAGAGGTACATCCTGAACCAGAAACTTTAGTGTAGTTACACCCCTATTTACCTCCCAACCCAATACCTGACACTATCCACCCCTTTATGACCAGTGCATCCTATATGTTGTGAGGGCTACTTCCAGCAGGCAAAAGAGAGTTCAGTACCAACAGGGTGCTCCTAATAAATTGGCCAGTGAATATATTTTTCTTATATTTTATTATTTCTGTACATGTCTTTCACAAAGGTAACTCTGAGTTATGGAGGCTTTGAGAACAGAAGAAATGTGGTCAGCGTTGTAGGGGGCTTTTCATTGGCTGAAGACCCCACAAGGTAAGTGTCTTTTTCTGCATGGTTGACTTTATGAAGGGGTAGCCCACAAGACCTGCAGTTATATCCTCAGGCCTTTAAAGCTGGGGTACGTAGTTTTAACATTTTTAAGTAAAAATGCTTAACTTGACTCTGTTTAATGATATAAAGTGATCATTACAGAAGATCACTACATTGGTAGGAAAAAGGGGGAAGTTTCCGAACATGAGAACCCCATCCCACGTATGATGTAAGGGAGTGGCAGCGTCAAGTTGTAGGTGTGTTGTGGTAACCCAAACAGACCTACACAACAAGTTTAGTCTGGTTTAATGTAATGAAAAGGTTGTCTTTTTATAGTTTCAGCTGTTTTAAGAAGGTCGAACGCGTTCACACCGAACGCGTTTGAAGCGTCATGGGCGTCAGGTTTACATTTAAGGTCTATGCCGAAGCCAGGGTTTCTGCATTATGTCAGAAGCAGGTTTGTGTCGCAAAAACACATTTATGCCTCTGATTTACGCGAATGAAGCGTTTGACGCGTGTCAGAAAATATGCACGTCATTTTATGTGGTGCATTTGTGCATTCGCGCGTCACGAGCATTTTTGCGTCTGCCACTGAAGTTGACAAATCTAACCTTAGGCATCAAATTTGTGCAGCGTCGACCAATCAGGAGCCTGGTGACATGGTGTCACATGATGCTGTAACCCAGTTCACAGGGTCAGATCTCGGCAAAATTCATTAATTCAACATGGAGGAAGTACTGATAACGGCCGTGGCTAATCACCCCGAGCTACACGATACCAGCTGCTTTCTCTACAGAGACAGGAATAAAAAGGACCTCGCTTTGAGGAATATAAGTGAGGAGATAGGGCAACCTGGTAATTTCATTTCACTTTTGAAAGTTTTTACGTTACTTACCCTGCGTACCTGCGCAGGGTACTCTTCACATAAATAGAAAATGGAGACTCTTTCTTCCAACGCTAGATCGACAGCTGCCATCTTGCAAAAAACACAGTCTGGCACTAGCTCCTCCCACAAGTTGCTTATTTCCGGATTGATGCGAGTCAAAATATACGATTTTGTCCAATTCGCTTTGTATGCGCTTCGAGGTGCGAATGTTCAAGCCTCAAACTTTGGCGTCCGGCCCGTTTTTGACGCTTTGGTGTGAACGCACCGTTAGTTTTAATGGGGGGGGTATTATGCTTCTTCCAGGCACATATGACCCTTCTATAGCACAGCTTAAAGAAGTTTACTTCCATATTGGACGCCTTGATTTTTGCCTGTGCCTCTCTAAGACCCTCCTACTCTTTCTGACACTCCCCCTTCAGTTCCTCACATACCGTTCATCATTGCAGCATGCATGGAGTCGGAAAAAAAATCCCACAAAAGACGCGCAGCTGCAGCTGGTGTGTTATAATTACTGCACCTGGGACTCAGTCGGAGTTGTGTGAGGTGGTGAGGGGTGGGGGAGCTCTGCAGGGGCGAGGCTTACGGCTGAGTACGTAAGGTCGGAGGAGGAGATGGGTGTAAAAGGCGGGGATAGGTGGGAGCAGGCGTTTCAGCAACCCCGAGAACTACCAGCAGAGACTCAAAGATTACTCTAACATGAGTGAATGGGTCAGAGCAACACTTCAGGGATGTTTTTAATGAGGTATCTCAGGATATTAAGCTTCAGAATGTCCATTGTGCATAATACCCCCCCTTTTAATATGTCATTTTTGGCCATGAAATTTATTTTGATGTGTTGCTCTTTGTCATAGATGTTTGTTTTTCCACATTCAACCTCCTAGCTTATGTGCTAACCCATTCCAGCCTTTTTTGTTTCTAGCCTAGAACTGATTCATTTAGTTGTAAGTCATAGACAGTAGTGGTGCAACGGATCATCATTGATCCGTGATCTGTTCGGATCAATATCTTCGCTTCGGCACACACATTATCCGCAGATTGATTTATGGAGAAAAAAACTTGTGCGCATGTTAAGTCCGCACACAGCGTGGTCATGGCGAGCGGAGGCACGGAGGAGCTTGAACGCCTCGCGTCATTTAAATCCCCTGACTGTATGGGGACATTTGCATTTTTACACACTCTCCCCAGACAATGGAGACATCCTTTGAATAAACAATTTGAAACTATAAGCTCAAGTATGCTTTCCTTTATTTCTTTTATTCTTCTTTGATGATGGCTTTATGTCACTCTCCAAGTTTAAAGGAAGGAGATGTGCCTTTTTATGTTGCACTTCAAGTTGTTTTTCATAAATGTTAAAAAGAAGATATTATGCCTTGCTCATTTTAAGTAGATTTTATACATTTTAATTTAATAATGTAATGTGAGGGGCGGGGCAGGGATTTACCTGAAGGACTGATGTTGATTCAGCATAGGTGACTGCGATCAGAGTGTCAGACTGAATAAAGCAGGTGGGATCGGTGGGAAGAGGAGAGCACCTGTCTGGCGGTATGGCATTCTTTGAGAGGGAGGGTGTCGTTCGCAGTGGTTTAGCGCTGCCGGCGATGAAGACAGTCAAGTAGGTGGTTAGTTGTTCCTATGTGAGGAGGGGAGGTCAGCTGCCTCCTTTAGATAGTCAGGGTCGGGTTCAGTGCCGCTCTGCTCTTCCTGATCGCCTTTCATAGAGAACCAGACGATCCTGATTCGGCCGCCGTGTGAATTTCCACGGGGCGTGGAGAACTCAGACCCTCGGGAGGGGTCTCGTCAAGCGGGCGAGCTAAGTGATATTTGACTGTATGAATGTGTGGATGTATGAAAGAGGGTTTTATGGTATATTTTAGTTGGGTGGAGCAGGATCGGGGGGAAGGAATGAGCAGGATCACGGCAGTTTAAAGAACCGTTCTGATTTGTCTGCATGCTCATTTTGCTGTGCCTCTCTAAGGGTGTTAATTGTTTGTAGTGTGCACTTTTATTGATTGCAGTGTATTGTGGTGCTTCCTGGGACATGACCTTTCGTGACAGGGGAGGCAATGTTTGTCTGGATCTGCTCGCCCCTTAAAGCTTCCTTTTCTATTTATAAATAACGATTTTGTGGACTACGACTAACTGTTTCCGGTGATTATTTTACGCCTCTGACGTGGTAGGATAAGGATTTCCTGCCCGTGCTTAGATCCAAAGAACATTTAATTACAATAATTTAAAAGTGTTAATAAATGAAAAGACAAAAGTTATGTTTATTTGTCTTTATTTATTTATTTTTTTCTGATCCGAAAACTGATCCGATCCGTGACTCTGATCCGAGGAACGATCCGAACCGTGAGTTTTTTTTATCCGTTGCACCCCTAATAGACAGTAGTAATTTTTTGAATACCAAGACATTTAAGCCTCGCCTGATAAAACATGAGATCCTGCTTGAGAGATAGAGACACGTTGAATCATGGTAATAATGGATACACTTTCAATGTGCAATGTAGGCTATATGTAAATACTTTACTTCTTTTGCAAATCAACACTTTTTTTGCTTTCTTTGTGTCTCCTCCCATCCTGCAGGTTTAAGACAGTCCACTGCCTTCTGTATCCAGACACTGAGTGGTGTCCAAAGTTAAAATCTGGCCACAAACCTGAATGACTCTGTATTAATTAATATCCTGCAGGACTCGCCCCACTTTTTGTATTAATCAGTGTTAAGCTGGAAACAACTCGGCCATAATATATTAGCAACGATTTGATATGCCAAAAATACTTCTGGCTCCAAAAAAGCTTCCTTGTTCCTGAACTGATGTCATGTCTGTGAGGAGATGATCAAACTCCAAAATCCATTCATCCATAATCTTCCTCTTAATCCGGTCTCCAGTTGTGGAGACAGCAGCCTGAGCAGAGAGCTCCAGATTCCCTCCTTCCAGCCACTTGGGCCAGCCCCTCCGGTGGGAATACCAAGGCGTTCCTTGGCCAGTTGAGAAACAGTCCCACCAGCGTGTCTTACGTCTTCCTTTAGCTCTCATCCTGGAGCAGAGCTTGGAACTACTTAACCAGGGAGGTTCTAAATGTGCTCTAAATTAGTTATCTGTCAGGTTATCTGCTCTTCTGTTGTTTCCAACCCGGTACGATGGTAGGTACATATTTTGTCATTTCTTTCACAATGATGTGGGATTGTTCGACTAAATGATTATAGCGGTTAATCACCTATTGTCCGTTGCCAATGCAACTCTTCAACCAGCACCAGTGTTAACCAGGGGAACAAACCTAAACAGCCAAAGATTTGGGGGTATTTGTTGATGATCCAAATACTGGTTCATTTTTCCTACTGAAACTTTTCTACTTGTTTGTGCCTTCTCAGCTTACAACAATATCATGTGAACAGAGAGAGAGATTACATTTTCTTGTTCACTGAATTTTGTTTTGTTGTTGCAAAAAATTCAGGTTATGGAAAATCTACAAATCATGGATCATTTAGTACCTCTTGTAAAAAGAAAAAAAAAAGCCAGAACTGACTGGAGTATCAAGTTCTGTGTAAAATAAATGCAAGGTTATACACAGAATTTTAAATAATTATTACTGTATACTTCACCAGCACCACCATTAATGCTGCCCTGGACAAGCCCCGCCCCCTCCTGTACCAACCCTTCATTGACTAATGCATATAAAGCAACTATCTTTCTACACATGACTGAGGGAGAGATTAAAGCCTAACATATCACCAGATAAGATCTGGAATAATCCCTCATCCAGCTGTCAAACCACCCTCCTCACACAGAGAACCATTTTAAAATGGAGACTTGTTTTTGACCAAATTCCATTTTATGTGAAACACCTTTCAGTATTTTGATTTCCCTTTTATTAGGACATACTGTTTCTAGTTTCATAAATGACTTCTTCTGTCCATGTGTTCTAAGGCTTTATTAAAATGAAGGAGATGTTTAAGGTACTTGTAGTGAGTGATTGTATCTCACATTAACTGAGCAGGGTTCTAAATGAGCTGTCTGCACACTTTCAATCTGTACCTGACAAATGCTTTTATATACTCAGCCAAATATTCTTTCCTTGTGTATTTCTGTTTTTGCACTTGTCTCATTCTCCTTCAGTTTTTTTACAGTGTTGATGTAAAAATGGATGAACTATATTTTATATTTGTTTTTCTTTTTGTGAATAGTGGCACAGTTAGTTCAGTGGGTGGACAGACCTTCACAACCAGTGTATAAAACCTGGACCAGATGCTCTCAGTCCCCACGGGATGAATATAGCTCACAATGCTAACTTGTACTTGAATACTGCTAGAAATGAAAGGTCAGCCCCCACTGTACTCATTGCAACATGCTTGTTATTCAGTGACGGGTTCGTTATTTCATTTTTGAGCTTTTATGTAGTGGGGTTCTGTTGTGAAGTTATTAGTCATGATCTTACCTGTAGTTTTGGTATCTTCTGCCTAATAAAATGGAGATCAGTTGTGCAGCTAATGATTAGTCAGAGAAACGAATTTCCTTCACATTTAAAGGGGACATAATAATCAAATGTCACTTTTTTCATCCTTTTGTGTTACCATCATCCATTTTTTTATATGTATTTTGTAAATTGTTTGCTGTCAGAAAACGTGTACTTTTTGAAAAAGTGTCTTAATGTGACGTCGCAGTAAGATGAATTTGAATATAAACGCCCCTCACCTGTCCAAACTCCACCCACCAATTTCAATTCCATGTCATTCTCATGTGTGACAAACCTGCAGCCTAGTAACAAGCTGGGTGGGTTTGGTCTGCAACCACTAATTTGCATAAAAGTGACAGAGCCCTCTTAATAGCTTATTGCGAACAAGACTGAAATTGTCAAGAATAGAGCTGGTGAGATCACTTTATGTGAGAGTGATTCTGTGCAAAAAAACTTCATTAAAATGTTTTGTTCAGATCATAGACCTATTATAATTGGTTTAGAAAGAGGCATAATATGTCCTCTTTAAACAACTTCAAAACTCAAACATGTCACTGTGGCTCATGTAAAGACTTTTTTTATAAACCTCTAAAGCTGTGGTTTCCATTCCATCACTGGGGAAGGTGTGTGTGTGTGTCCAGGGATGTCAGGATGTAGAGGAGATTACAGGCTGGTGTTATTTGAAAGATGAAATTGATTAGTCTGAGCTTAACAAATCTTGACTTTTTTGACGATTTAAAACCGGACTAGTGACCTGTCAGGGTTCACCTTTGCCTCCTTTGGACTCTGTGGAAAGATGTTGCAAACCTTTGCACAAACAGGTTTACCCCCTCCAAATGCTTTCTAGTGCAGTGTTTCCCAACCCTAGTCTTTAAGGCACATTGCCCTGCATGTTTTAGATGCTCTCCTCCTTTAAAGCTGCAGTCCAGAGAATATATTTATGTATCAAAGTTTTATAAATCTTTAAAATGATATTGGGGTTCAATACTATGATAAAGGGCTGGTGCTCCAAAACACTTGTTATTTTTCTTAATCGCACCTTCCTCACGTTAGACCTCTATGCATTTCACACTGAGTGCCAAATTTTTTTAGCCAATAGAATTTGAGTTTCCGCATTGTCGGCTGTCAATCAACTTGCATGCGGATCGTGCAAACGTGAACCTGGGGCTGCGCACACAGACCGCTCCGTGTCTTCCCGTTTACAGTCGCCATATTGTGAGAGTACTTGGTATGTCTGATTCAAAAAATCTCTCTCCCTCAAATACTCCAGACTGCAACTTTAGCACAGAGTTCAGTAAAAGCCTTTTAATCAGCCATCAATTGAAATCAGGTGTGCTGAAGCAGGGAAAAAATCTAAAACATGCAGGACAGTGTACCTTGAGGACCAGGGTTGAGAAACCCTGCTGTAGGAGCTCTTTAACTCAATTCAGTTTATTTCTATAGTGCTGATTCACATAAGATGTCATCTCAAGGCACTTTACAGGAAAAGTCATTTCAGTAAAATCATAAAAACATTCCAATACGTTTAAAGTTTTAGTTTTCTATATACCCAGCAGATTGCGTCAGTCATTGACTTGAGGTTGGGCCCCGTTGATGCAGACTCCAACCACAGCAATCCCTCAGCAATCCCTCATACTGAGCAAGCATGTAGCGACGGTGGAGAGGAAAAACTCCCCTTTAACAGGAAGAAACCTCCAACAGAACCAGGCTCAGTAGGAGCGGCCATCTGCCACGACCGTCTGGGGGTTTGAGAAGACAGCCTTTAGCCTTCGGTTTATTAAGCCTGACATCCGCAGGTAAATCAGTATTAGGTCTCTAACTCATTAGGTTTTTCCTCTTAGATGCATTATAAACCCTGACACATACAGTAATGACATCATTGTGACAGCAGCCTGTCAACAACAAAAATAGTACTTTTCTCTGTAGCATAATGAAAATATTTGACCTACTGCTGCCATCTTACAGATAAACTCCTGTCTCCACCCACTCAGCTAACAAACCCCACCCACTGTGTTTCTGCTTAGAAATCACCATGTTTGTGTAAAGCAACAGGCTACCTCTGCACAAGAAGACTAGAAACCAAAATGATGTCCCACTGCGGGTCGGTGGAGGAAACCGTTATGTTTCTGTGAACTCTGCCACTAATGTTGTTCTGTATGCTGTGGCAGAATGAAATAAAGTTTTAATATTTCAGACTGAGTGACTCTTTTTTTTTTTTTTTTTTTTTACTTTGGAATGTATGCTCAAAATCACATTTCTCTGGGTTAATAAAAGGCATCTGATTTACTGCTCTTAACTGGTATCACTGGGTGAATCAGAGCAGGAGTGGAGGTGTGTGTATGTTGGCATACTTCCACAAATGCTATGTAGTATGTCATTTGTAAATCTAAAGTTTACTGGAAAAGCATTGGTTAGAGAGCTTGACCTGTGAGTAGTGTCCTAAAAGTTCCTTTAAGGTGGTTATAAATACTTCCATATGATGTATAAGCAGAGGTGGGTGGTGTACCCAAATATTATCAGTAGCAGGACTTTAACACATTTTTGCTCAAGTAAAAAATAGCCGTCCAAAAAAATTACTTGATTAGGAATAAAATATGTTGTAAAATCTGATATTTTTTATTTTATATTTTATGGAATGGTATGTAGAAGAAACACTTTTCTAGGGCTTTTTTTATGCCAATATAAAGAACAAGGTAAAAATGACTTCCAGTGAAAATGTCTGGTGTTAACCGTATATGCACTTGACCTCAAAATGCAACAATCTCAACAGGTAGAAAATGACATTAGAAAACCAAAAGTGAAGTAGAACCAGGTGGTCTCTTCTGATAAGCTGTTGGTGTATTGTGTACATGTTTCTTCATTCAGTGAAGTTACAGCGGGTAGAGCATCTAGAAGATGTACTCAAGTAAGAGTAGCTATACTTAATAATATTACTATTACTAGTACGTAAAAAGTATGGAGTAGTAAAACTACTCTTAAAAGTACACTTGTTCCAGAAAGTTACTCAAGAAAATGTAACTAGTTACTACCCACCTCTTTACATGGGTAAATCTTGATAAGATAATCAAAAAGTTCATTTATTTCCCTCATTTAATTCCAAAATTGAAATGCATTCATTATACAGTTATTTATTTCTGTATTTCAAGCTTTTATTTCTGTTATTCCCTAAAGAATTTCCATCAAGACAGTGGGGCCGATCCATCTAAAGTTAAAACTAGGAAGTTGACTGTATAATGATGGTTAAATCCAGATACACCAGGGTAGAAAACTCAGCAATGAAGAGGAGCCGGTCTTTGTAAGTGAACTGTGAGAAGTCAGCTGGAGGAAATAACTTTCACCTCAACATTCAGAAACATAACCAGAACAAGGTTCTAGAAGCAGTTATGGAACATGATGGATGGATGGATGGATGGACAACAGGTTCAGTGATGTGCGTTCCCAATAAAACCTACAGATGACTGTAGTTACTGACGTGAGTGTGGCTGTCGTGTAGCTACAGCGGTAGGACAGATGGCCTCGGGTAGATCTGATGACCTGAGGATCTACATGGTTCATACCTGATCAGTAACTCATTCTATGTGCAGACAGGGAGCCATTTTCTTGGTGTTGGTCAGAACTCTAGCAGCAGCGTTTTGGAGGAGCTGCTACCTGATTAATTTTCTTTTAACAGAGACCAATAAAGACACCAGTGCAATACTCAAACCCAGGAGTGCCCAAGTCCAGTCCTCCAGAGCTCCCTCTACAATCCTGCAGCTTTTAGATGCATGCCTGCTCCAACACATCGGACTCAGAAGGCTGAATTTCCTCCTCAGTAGTGATTCAGTTCTGCAGAGGCCCTGAACACATTCATTTGATTCAGCTATGCTGGGGCAGATGTATGCATCTAAAAGCTGCAGGACAGTAGCTAAACTTGGCAGCCCTGCTCTAACCCAGTGGTTTATTATTTATTTATTGGCTGATTATTATAGATGTAATTAGCTAGAGTTCAGGTCTGAGTGAGTCCATTATGACTACGTGGTCTTTAGGTCAATGATGTCTGCTTCAGTTCTGATTTCTATCCATGCATTTTTGGGACCAAAGACGATGACGGTCCGGCTGTCACTTCTGCACTGTTAGAGGAAATTCTGACCCATCTGTTCAGACATTTTGGACAGCCTTACTGACCAGTGATCTAAGTTGTAACGATGTGTGTGTGTGTGTGTGTGTGGATCGGTCATTTGGTGGTGATCTCCTGCAGCTTTCTGTGTGCGCAGACCTCAGATTGACGGTTACGTAAAGAACAGCTCTGACCCGGAAGAGAACCAGAACTTTACTCATGAACTTGCTTGAGTTTTTGAACCCAGCAGCAGAAGTCTGTTCCTGGCCACACTGCTGCTCTCCTCCCTCCCTGTGAGAGGTAAGTCCGGATCGAGCTGCTATCTTCTGGGATCAGTCTCATGGAAGGAAAGAAGCAACAGGGACGGATCCAGCAGAAACATGAAGCAGACTTATGCGTGAAGCTGTTCTGTGTTTTCTCTCTGTTTGCAGCCGAACCGAACCGAATCTCGCAACATGGAGATTTCATTTGTAGGAAAACAGGCGCTTGTGACCGGAGCAGGAAAAGGTGGGAGTGATCCGTGTGTGTGTGTGTGTGTGTGTGTGTGTGTGTGTGTGTCACCCCCCACCACCATCAGCGCTAATATTCACCGAACCTGAACAGAATCATTCCGTGTTGTTTTTCTAGAGCAGTTAGAGATTGCTGAGGAAAACCAGTCAGACTATCAAAGCGGTTTCCTTGCATGGTCATTTCTACCTTTATATTCTATCAGCTCTTGCATAAATCAATCCAGGACTGGAATATTCTATAAAGAAAGATTATTTTAAAACTTGATTTGTGAAACCAGAGGATCATGGACAGTGATCCTCATCTCCGAACAGAAGAGATACCTGCATCACATTTAACCATCTTCCCCAAACTGGTCAGTTCTGGACTGGATCATCATGCACCTTCCAAGCACAGATTGTGATCCATTTTCATTTTTTGAAAGTAAAATAAAAACATGTTCCGATATGATCCAGTTTACTCACTGCTTTCAAAGTAAATAGTTGTACAGTAGTGTTAAACAGAAGTGATAAAATCAGTAAAGAGATGGTGTGTGGGTGCACAGCTTCAGTATTCAGTCCTTATGTTGATGGATGTTCTGTGTCTCAGGTATTGGCAGGGCCACAGCTCTGGCTCTGGCACGCTGCGGGGCACGGGTCACCGCTGTCACCCGGACACAGGCTGACCTGACCAGTTTAGTGCATGAGGTACCTACCCCTACCTTAATGTAACACCAGCTCCCACACAGTTTGGCATTCTAAGTCCCCTGTAGCCTTGCAGACTTCCTCTTGTTCATGCTCTCTCTGTCTTCACCTGGAAAGAAAATGTTGTGTGTTGACCTCCCCTCTCAGTGTGCATCCATCATCCCAATGTGTGTGGATCTGGCAGACTGGGCTGCCACAGAGGCTGCCCTGAAAGACATTGGCCACATCGATCTGTTGGTGAACAATGCTGCCTGTGCCGCGCTGCAGCCATTTCTGGAGGTTACACCTGACCAGTTTGACAGGTAAGGCCAACTGTCACCATTATATTCTCCTTATTGAAGATGTCATACAGGCCAAAGGATAAGAATAAGGACTGCGTTATTGATTTCAATCATGTGTTACTTGTTTTCAGATCATTTAATGTGAATGTGAAAGCTGTGCTCCATGTGTCTCAGGTGAAACGCTCCTAAAAATACGATTTTCTTTTTTTTCTGTCTGCATATGTTCAGTTTCCAAAGTTCATTTATTCTAAACCTGAATTGATCAAATCACGTTATATTCGTCATCACTATTCATGTACTCTTCCCAGTTCTGACAGAATGACCCTAAAAAAGCTGCCGGTGGCACTTCGAGGTGGACTTGAAGCTTTGCAGTATGCAGCAAAACACAGTGATCAGCTGCTGGCTATTGAAGGCTTAGCTCTGAGACACATAGTGTGAATCTGAATGCTTCTAATAATAAATAATTAAATGTATTCTATTAAAAATAAAATCATTGGCATCGGAGAAAACTGTAGAACCTCATTTGTGTTTGGACTGTTTTCATTCAGTCGAGCTTTCAGAATTATCAAAAATATTAGCCTCATCTAAACCATCAACTTGTATGTTGGACCCAATCCCAACCAAATTATTTAAGGAAGTGTTCCATTTGGTTCCTGGCCCCATTTTGGATATGATGAATCTATCCTTAGTAAACGGATACGTACCACAGGAATAGCTGTAATTAAACCTTTACTTAAGAAACCTTCCCTTGATCAAGATGACTTAGTGAATTACAGACCTTTATCTAACCTTCCTTTCTTATCCAAAGTCCTTGAGAAAATAGTTGCTAATCAAGTATGTGAGCATCTAAACAGTAACGAGCTGTTTGAAGAGTTTCAGTCAGGTTTTAGAGCTCATCATAGCACTGAAACAGCACTGGTGAAGGTTACTAATGATATTCTCATGGCCTCAGATAATGGACTGGTGTCTGTTCTGATCCTGTTAGATCTCAGTGATCTTTAAAATTTTAATTGAATTCTTTTTCCTGTCACTTTGCTGCTGTTACAACTGAGTTTCCCCTCTGTGGGACAATAAAGGATGATTCTATTCTATATACACACTTACACACAGAGGGGACTTGCAATACTTCTATTTCAATCCTTTTAAAGCTTGCTTGCCACTGCTGTTTTTTTTTCTCTGTGGGTAGATAGTGGCTCGTGGTATGAAGGCCAGAGGATCAGGTGGTTCCATTGTCAATGTGTCCAGCCAGGCTTCTCAGAGTGCTCTCAGGGACCATGCGGTATACTGTGAGTAACGGGGGGGCAGAAGGCCTTCATCTTGAGGTTTCTATGTTCACTTTCTTCTCATTAACCACACTTTGAGGAAACAAACATAGGAAATAATCACTTCCAGTAAGAGTTGCTGTATCTTTTTCCGCCTTGTTCAGGTTCCACAAAAGGGGCCCTGGACATGCTGACTAAAGTGATGGCACTAGAACTCGGGCCCCATCAGGTACTACCTAACTCAAACCTTCAGTAAGGATTCCAGGAGAACAACATCTATCTGTCTTAAGTACTAGAACATTTTCAGAGAACTGTTCTTATTTTAAGTGCTTGAACAGAGGACAACTGACCTTTTACTCTTGCCACTTGAAACTGTTTCACCTCTCATCCAAAAGGCGACCTTAGCTCTGATCATGGGTTAGGAGTATCAGGATTATAAGGTGGTTTCAGAGCAATCACGCTGATGGGGCTGTTAAGGTCACATGAGTCTCTGAGTCAACCCTCCATCCCTTCCACCATGAGCAGTAAAGTAGTCATCTGTGTTAAACATGAAAAGCCAACATTAAACAGAAGAGGTGGTTTCTGGTTAAATCCTTCTAACACCTACAGTGCAACCTTGACAGAGCCAGGTGGTTCTGGCTTCGACACTGTAAAACTGGTTCTATTCAGTGTTTTTACAGTGGTGTCACAAAACTTACCTTTGGCCCATTTTAGAGAACAAGTAATAAGTGATGATATATTGGAGAGAGTACTTATAAAAAGCAGTTATTATGGAAAAGTAGGGCTTTTTGAATAGAGCATTTGTGGCAACTGTGGCTCCCTAGGTAGAGTAGTTGGCTTGTAATCTGAGGGTTGTAGATTCAATTCCAGTTAAATTCCAGTTCAATATGTGCACGTTTGTGAGTGCGACTGGATGAATGTGGCTTCATCAATCACTTCATCTGGATGGCATTAAATTGGCCCCCAGTAATAACGTAAAGAACCTCGGCGTTATTTTTGACCAAGACTTGACATTTAAATACCATATTAAACAGGTTTCTAGGATTTCTTTCTTTCACCTCCGGAATATTGCTAAAATTAGAAACATCCTGTCCAGGAGTGATGCTGAGAAACTAGTCCATGCATTCGTTACCTCAAGGCTGGACTACTGTAATTCTTTACTATCAGGAAGTCAATAAAATGCCATTAAAAGCCTTCAGTTGATCCAAAATGCGGCAGCAAGAGTTCTGATGAATATTAAAAAGAGAGATCACATTTCTCCTGTTTTAGCTTCCCTTCATTGGCTCCCTGTTAAATCCAGAATAGAATTTAAGATCCTCCTTCTTACATACAAAGCCCTTAATAATCAAGCTCCATCATCCATCAGAGATCTGATTGGTCCATATGTTCCTAACAGAGCACTTCGCTCTCAGACTGCAGGTTTACTTGTAATTCCTAGGATTTCTAAAAGTAGAATGGGAGGCAGATCTTTTAGTTATCAGGCTCCTCTCCTGTGGAACCAGCTCCCAGCTTTAGTCCGTGAGGCAGACACTCTGTTTACTTTTAAGGCCAGGCTTAAAACTTTCCTTTTTGATAAAGCTTATAGTTAGAGTGGCTAAGGTCATCCTGAGCTATCTCTGTAGTTATGCTGCTATAGGCTTAGACTGCTGGAGGACAGACTTACCAATTTTCTTCACTCTGATACTTCCTTTTCTACACCTACTCTCCAGTTGTCTTACAGTACATTCTGTTATTTCGACTGTTAACTTTGTTTTCTCTCAGTGTTTTTCTCTCCATAGAAGATATACCTGGTCTGGTATCCTGCTTGGCTGCAATGCCCTGTTGGACGGGGGGCATCGACTGGGATGATCCTCCCAGTAACTGAACATCCACTGTGTCCTGTTATCAACTTTTTACTTTCTGTAACATAGAAAGTTCTCTTATACAGGTCCTTCTCAAAAAATCAGCATATTGTGATAAAGTTCATTCTTTTCCATAATGTAATGATAAAAATTTTACTTTCATATATTTTAGATTCATTGCACACCAACTGAAATATTTCAGGTCTTTTATTGTTTTAAAACTGAGGATTTTGGCATTCAGCTCATGAAAACCCAAAATTCCTATCTCAAAAAATTAGCATATTTCATCCGACCAATAAAAGAAAAGTGTTTTTAATATAAAAAAAGTCAACCTTCAAATAATTATGTTCAGTTATGCACTCAATACTTGGTCGGGAATCCTTTTGCAGAAATGACTGCTTCAATGCGCCGTGGCATGGAGGCAATCAGCCTGTGGCACTGCTGAGGTGTTATGGAGGCCCAGGATGCTTCGATAGCGGCCTTAAGATCATCCAGAGTGTTGGGTCTTGCGTCTCTCAACTTCCTCTTCACAATATCCCACAGATTCTCTATGGGGTTCAGGTCAGGGGAGTTGGCAGGCCAATGGAGCACAGTAATACCATGGTCAGTAAACCATTTACCAGTGGTTTTGGCACTGTGAGCAGGTGCCAGGTCGTGCTGAAAAATGAAATCTTCATCTCCATAAAGCTTTTCAGCAGATGGAAGCATGAAGTGCTCCAAAATCTCCTGATAGCTAGCTGCATTGACCCTGCCCTTGATAAAACACAGTGGACCAACACCAGCAGCTGACATGGCACCCCAGACCATCACTGACTGTGGGTACTTGACACTGGACTTCAGGCATTTTGGCATTTCCTTCTCCCCAGTCTTCCTCCAGACTCTGGCACCTTGATTTCCGAATGACATGCAAAATTTGCTTTCATCCGAAAAAAGTACTTTGGACCACTGAGCAACAGTCCAGTGCTGCTTCTCTGTAGCCCAGGTCAGGCGCTTCTGCCGCTGTTTCTGGTTCAAAGGTGGCTTGACCTGGGGAATGCGGCACCTGTAACCCATTTCCTGCACACGCCTGTGCACGGTGGCTCTGGATGTTTCTACTCCAGACTCAGTCCACTGCTTCCGCAGGTCCCCCAAGGTCTGGAATCGGTCCTTCTCCACAATCTTCCTCAGGGTCCGGTCACCTCTTCTCGTTGTGCAGTGTTTTCTGCCACACTTTTTCCTTCCCACAGACTTCCCACTGAGGTGCCTTGATACAGCACTCTGGGAACAGCCTATTCGTTCAGAAATGTCTTTCTGTGTCTTACCCTCTTGCTTGAGGGTGTCAATGATGGCCTTCTGGGCAGCAGTCAGGTCGGCAGTCTTACCCATGATTGCGGTTTTGAGTAATGAACCAGGCTGGGAGTTTTTAAAAGCCTCAGGAATCTTTTGCAGGTGTTTAGAGTTAATTAGTTGATTCAGATGTTTAGGTTAATAGCTCGTTTAGAGAACCTTTTCATGATATGCTAATTTTTTGAGAAGGACCTGTATTAGATCTTCTGTTCCTTCTGTGTTTCTGCTCTGTCTTCTCAAACCCCCAGACGGTCGTGGCAGATGGCCGCTCCTACTGAGCCTGGTTCTGTTGGAGGTTTCTTCCTGTTAAAGGGGAGTTTTTCCTCTCCACCGTCGCTACATGCTTGCTCAGTATGAGGGATTGGTGAAGGATTGCTGTGGATGGAAAGTCTGCATCAACGGGGCCCAACCTCACGCCAATGACTGACGCAATCTGCTGGGATTCCTTAAATAGGAAACTTTTTAACTGATTGGAATGTTTGTATAAATGTATTGAAATGACTTCTTGTTAAGTGCCTTGAGAGGACATCTGTTGTGAATTGGCGCTATATAAATAAACTGAATTGAATTCAGTGTAATGCACTTTGAGTGGTCAGCATGACTAGAAAAGCAGTACTATCATCCGTCTATTGTTTTTATTGACTCTCCCTGTGGTCACTGTACTATCACTGAAGTTAGCACATATATACTACATAGACATTCAGATTTTGCTCTCTATGCTGTCCCAGGTAAACTTGTTTTGTTGTACAATCAGATCCGTGTGAACAGCGTGAACCCTACAGTTGTTATGACTGACATGGGTCGCCTGGGGTGGAGTGACCCAGAAAAATCCAGGATCATGACGTCCCGCATCCCCCTCGGACGCTTCGCAGGTCAGATACAGCAGGTTATATGCGTCTTTGTGCAGTGTTTCTCATCCACTAACTCGTGTTTTCTCAGGGGTATGTGTTCATCTGTGCAGATACAAAGATGTCAAGTAGATGTGGTGCAACATTATTTGATCAATTGTGTCATTGGAAAAGCAAGTTTCAGAGATTTTGCTGTTTTCTTTTCAGTTTTTGTTTTAGCAAGACTGACCAGACTCTTGAAACAAACTATTACCAGTTTCAGCCAGCATCTTCACAAGGTCTTTAGCTTTTGTTCTGAAGTCAATTTACACTTCAAACTAGAACCTATTCATTACTGGGACCAAAAATCTGTCTTCTTCCAGTTTGATGGCTAGGCATCCCTATGATGTTTATACTTGCATATCGTTGTTTGAACAGATGAACATGGAACCTTCAGGGATCAGGAAATTGGAACCAAGGATGAACCACACTTGTAGAGGTCCACAATTGTCTTCCTTATATCTGGGTTAGCTTCTTTGGAGTTTTTCCATGATGTCACACAAGGAAGCAGTGTTTAAGGAGTTGTCTTAAAATACATATCCACAGGAGGGCCTTCTTTAACTAAAATGTTGTGAGGAAAGGGTCACTTATCTTCCCTTATGGAAAAAATGCGTGCAAAATCATATGTGATCACATGTAAAAACTATTTGACTCATGTTAAATTTCCATGTGAAAACATGTTAAGAACATGTGAGATGTATGAAAAACCTGTGACCACCTGTGTTTTGCGCACGTGTGAATTTGGAAGATTTTCATGGGAATAAAGTATGAAACTCGTGGACATGTGAAGCCTGTGGGATAACATGTAAACCAAATGTGAAACTTGTTATTTTATATATAAATGGAAACTTGTAAAAAAATTTGTCAAACTCATGTAAGACAATACACATGAAGTCCATGTGTGCTTCACACGGGATAACATGTGAAGAACATATTTAATCCATGTGACTTTTTCGTAGGAAGTTTTATACGGCATATGTAAATATCTGGTTTCAACATTACTTTTAACAAAGTCTTGCATATAAAACATATGCATGGATGAAAAGAACGCTGTACACATGATAATGCACTACTTCATTTTGGCTCTTTGTTGGGTGCTGCCTGTGTTGCTAAGAAACTAACAAACCAGAATGTCTCATTTAAGTGATTTCACAGCATGCTTTTTTGCGAAGCACTTATTTAAATCATACAAACTACGTTATATGGCAAAGTACCTGCTGGTATCATACTCACAGTATACTTAACCCCCCTCCCAACACTTTCAGTCTCAAACAGAGAAATTTCAGGTTTTCAGTTTACTTCTTGCCTTTGTGACATAAGCTTTGCTGCTTTTTACTATCCATCTCCTGCCTCATACCTAGAGCTGAATAACAGAGTTCTACTACAGCTAATTGTCCTTGTAGTACCTACCAGTTAGCCCCTGTGATTGGCTTGTTCCAGTCCCATAAAACTGGCTGCACAATGAGTATTGGTTGGATCCGTAGGTGCAAGCAGGTTGTTTTAATTGATGATCGAGGGATGAAGAAGAGAGATTGGAAATTCTGACGGGTTACTTCTACATATATACGTTTTGATGCAGTTTGTAAAGCTTGCTGGGATCTCAAGTCTCTGTTTCTGTGTGCAGAGGTGGAAGACGTGGTCAACAGTATCTTGTTCCTGCTGAGCGATAAGAGCAACATGACTAATGGAGTAACCTTGCCAGTGGATGGAGGCTTCCTCGCGTGCTAACCTCACATGAGCTGTACACCATCATGAAGCCCAACTGATCAGAGGAAAAAAAGAAGACTCTCCTTCAGTTTGACAGTATTTTACCCAAACACATTCATATTGTGTCCTAAATAAAATATCCCTATCCCAAACTTATTGTTTGGTGAATGATGATTCTTCTCTTCAATTCAATTCTATTCAGTTTATTTCTATAGCGCTGGTTTACAACAGATGTCATCTCAAGGCACTTTACAAGAAAAGCCATTTCAATACAATCATACAAACATTCCAATTAGTTTAAAGTTTTAGTTAGTTTTTTATTTAAGGAATCCCAGCAGATTGCATCGAGTCATTGACTGGCAGTTGATGCAGACTCCAACCACAGCAATCCCTCAGCAATCCCTCATACTGAGCAAGCATGTAGCGACAGTGGAGAGGAAAAACTCCACTTTAACAGGAAGAAACCTCCAGCAGAACCAGAACCAGGCTCAGTACAAGCGGCCATTTGCCACGACATCTGGAGGTTCAAGAAGACAGACCAGAGACACAGAAAGACCAAAAGAACTGATGTAAGAATACTTTCCTTAAGAAAGTTTTCTCTGTCATTGTGTCTGATCTGATTCAAATAGTGAACTCATCCCTCCTGTCAGGTGTCTTTCCCCAGGCTTTAAAAACAGCAGTTATTAAACCACTGCTAAAAAAGAAGAATCTGGACAACACGTTAATGCAGAACTACAGGTTAATTTCTAATCTTCCATGCATCAGTAAAAGTATTGAAAAAGCTGTTTCAGCAGTTGATTGATTTTTTTCCCGACTGTTTCCATTATAAAATATAATACAGCTTTACACCATACATTAAAAAACAAAAACAAAGTCAGGATAACACAATAAAGCCCTAGGGCTTATTTCCATTGTGGTCCCTTGAGGAATGGGGGGGCAGAACAGTTGGCAACAGACCAATCATCAGTCACCACATCCATACATATATTACATCCATCTAGACAATACAGTAATAAAAAAACAATACTAAGATTGGCATCTAAGCCATTTTTTCAATGACAGCTTAAAACCTCTTAAACTTCTGACCATCTTTATATTTCCTGGTAACCTGTTCCACAGGCTTGTTGCAACATACAAGAAGGACTCCTTACCTAAGTTACTCTTAACTCTAGGGGATACAAAATCAGTAGAGCTGCCCCTAGTAGATAACTTGTGAACATCTCTCACTCTATCAAAGTAATTGATTAAATATTTGGGGACAACCCCATGCACGATCTTAAGTATCATGCACAGGTGAATCTGGGAGACCTTGTCTTCTATTTTTAACCATCCAATAGTCTCAAAATGAGAAGTGTCAAGATGAGCTCTCATGGGGAGGTTCAAACTAATCTGTATAACCTTATTTT
Organism: Valencia hispanica; assembly: GCA_963556495.2. Taxonomy (NCBI): domain Eukaryota; kingdom Metazoa; phylum Chordata; class Actinopteri; order Cyprinodontiformes; family Valenciidae; genus Valencia; species Valencia hispanica. The sequence continues at coordinate 45,632,314 of OY747721.1, read as the reverse complement.
AAGCAGTCCAAAGCCTATATTTCAGGTGCTTCAAGACACCATTATACCATGAGCAGCATGCATAGTCAAAATAAGGCTGAATTAGAGCACTTGCCAGGGCTAGCATCACTTTCCTGTCCACAAACCTTGAGATTCTCGCCAAGAAACGTACTCTTTGATTAACCTTGCCAAGTACCTTTTGGGCTTGGCCCACTCCAGACCGGTGGCAGTCCAGGACACAACCAAGGTAACTAACTGAGTCCTTTACAGTAATCTCATTATCTCCAACTGAAACCTTATAACCAGGGGATCTTTTCAGTTTAACCTTTGACCCAAACAGTATAGCCTCCGTTTTTACCAGAAGAAGCGATAGCCTATTATCTGACATCCAGCTACTAACATTTAATAGTTCTTCACTTAGAGTTCTTTCAACTATGTTCTTATCTTTATGAGAAACCAATAATGCAGAATCATCTGCATACACATATATATGACTTAAGGTCATTTATATATATATATAAGGAAGAATAGTGGGCCCATGACACTCCCTTGAGGGACCCCACAGTCTATGCATTGTGGTTAAGAAGTTGTTCCCCCAATATCCACCACCTGTTTCCTGTCCTTCAGATAAGAACTCACCCATCTGACTGCTAAGTCATTGAAACCTATAGCTTTCCATTTCTGCACCAAAATGCCATGGTCAATAGTGTCGAAGGGCTTCTGTAAGTCTAGCATGACAATACCACATAAATTACTTTTATCTACCTCCCTCTTGATGTAGTCGGTTAAATACAGTAAACAAGTGTCTGTGGAATGTGATTTTCAAAAACCAGACTGAAATTCATAGAGTAAATTGTGTGAACCTAAATACTTATCAATCTGTTCAAAGATGATCCTTTCAATTATCCTTGACAAACTACACAGAATAGAAACAGGTCTATAATTTCCATGGTGTAATTTACTCCCTTTCTTATAAAGTGGAATCACTCTGGCAAGCTTGAGATCCTTCGGGAAGCTTCCTTGCACTATTGACATGTTAATGATATGGGTGATACATGGGGTGATAACCTCAGCAGCGTTTATGAAGAATCTAAATGGAATATTGTCAATGCCAGTGGCTTTAGAGATATTTAAGTTTTTTAGCTTCTCGAGTACAATTGCCTCTGACACCTTTTCAAAAGAGAAGCCATCTACTTTAACCTCTTGCTGAGAATAATACTCAAGGATGTGACTTTCACCGTACTGCCCTGACTGGTCCGGAAGTTTTTCCACCAGTTTACTAGCAACTGATGAGAAGTAGTTGTTAAAACTATCTGCCACTGTCACCTTTTCTGATGTAACATTATTCCCCAGATCAAGAGTTATGTTACTGTTTTTTCTTTCCAACCTGTTACTGTAGCCAAGCTGCTTGAGGGACTTCCATAATCTACTTGGATCACTTTTATATTCCACAATTTTCTCATTAAAATAAGCCTTTTTAGCATTCACTACTATTCTGCTCACTTCATTTCTTACCTTTTTATACTCTGCCCAATTCTGATCATCCTTGTTTCTCTTAAATGTGTCATACTTCTTATTTCTCCTCGTAATTGCCTCCAGATTATCATCATTTATCCAGAGTTCTGTCCTCTGTTTAATTCTTACTACCTTAAAAGGGGCTAATTTGTCTACAGCTGCTAAAAACAAACATTTAAAAGAGCACAACGCTTTATCCACATCCATACATTGCAACACAGCAGACCAGTTTACTAGTTTCAAGCAGTCATCAAATGCTTCTTTGCTGTACCTTTTCAGCGATCTGGTTCTTATAGAGCTATGGTAATTGAGCACTGCTTTCTTTATCTTTCGAGTGCAGAAAACTATAGAATGATCACTTAAACCATAATTTATTACCCCACTTTCTGTTATCCTTGACTTTTCTGACAATAGAACAAGGTCTAAAATAGTTTGAGTGGAGGAACAGACACGAGATGGTTCTTTGATCAGCTGATGCAAGCTATATGAGCGACAAAAATTAATTAATGCCTTATAGATGGAAAGGTCCGTCTTTCGAAAATCAGTATTAAAATCTCCTATCATAATAACTTCTTATTTAACAAAGTCCATACATTTTGAACAGGCTTCCTCCAAAAGCTTGTAAAACATTGTCTGGTCAGGTTGCCTGTAGCATGTTCCAGCTAAGATAGGTTTGCTCTTCGGCAGCAGATTTGGTCATTATTCAAGTCTGATCTCTGATTAAAACCAATGTCCGATCCCACATAAACACACACACCTCCCCCTTTACGGTTTCGGTCTCTCCTGATTAGTGTATAGTTCTCTTTTTCAATTTTGGCGTCCTCAATGGAGTCATCCAGCCACGTCCCACCTTATTGCTGTTACTGAGGAGACATATCTCTGAGATTTTAGGCTTCTGATGTTAAGATGAAGCAGGTGAAGTCCTCTCGTCGAGAGGAATGAGTCCACATTTGGCTCGACCATACAGGCATTCTCCAAAACCGCTGCTTTTCCCAGGCCCAGCGCTGCTCTCTCCGAGGCTTCATGCACTCCTCCACCTAGGTCAGCCACACTCATGGACAAATGCTTACTCCCATCCCTGCGTCGCCTGCTGTTAAATAGCTTCATAACAATGACCAACTGCTTTGATGTTTTTCAGTCTGGTTTCCGTGCTCACCACGGCACTGGCACTGCCCTCGTCAAAGTTTTCAATGACATCCGCATAAATACAGACTATGGTAGAACCACAGTGCTGGTTCTATTGGATCTGACACTGTTGATCAAAATATATTACTAGAACGACTGGAGAGCTGGGTCGGACTCTCTGGTACAGTACTTGGCTGGTTCGAGTCTTACCTAAAGAACAGGGACTTCTTTGTTTCAATAGGAAACTTTTCATCAGAAATCACATGTGGGGTGCCCCAGGACTCCATCCTGGGGCCCCTCTTATTTAATATCTACATGCTCCCACTAGCCCAGATTATAACAACCGATAACATTAGCTACCATAATTATGCAGATGACACTCAGCTCTACATTACGATGTCACCAGGTGACTTTGAACCCATCCAAACGCTAAGCACATGCATCGAGCAAATCAATGGATGGATGTGCCATAACTTCCTCCAATTGAACAGAAACAAAACAGAAGTAATTACTTTTGGACCTAAAGAGGAAAGATCAATAGTCAGCACACAGCTTCAGTTAATACAGCCAGAAACTACTGATCTAGGTGTAGTTTTGGACTCAGACCTGAACCTCCAGGGTCACATAAAGGCAATAACAAGGTCAGCCTTCTATCACCTGAAGAACATCTCTAGAATTAAAGGACTGATGTCGCAACAGGACCTAGAAAAACTCATCCATGCGTTTATCTTCAGTCGGAATGATAGTGCAACAGCGTCTTCACATGTCTGCCTACAAAAGTAAATCAGACAGCTGCAGCTGATCTAGAACGCTGCTGCTCGTGATCCTCACTAGAACCAGGAAAGTAGAGCACATCATCCCAGTTCTAAAGTCCTTACACTGGCTCCCTGTAGCTCAGAGAATAGACTTCTAAATACTTTTACTAGTTTATAAATCATTACATGGCTTAGCACCAAAATATGTTGAAGATCTGTTGTTACTATACCAACTCCCCAGACCACTCAGATCCTCTAATTCCAGTCAAATCAACATCCCTACCAAACATTGAGAAGCAGCTTTCAGTTTTTTATGCTCCTCTAATCTGGAACAAACTTCCAGAAAACTGCAAAGCTGCTGAAACACTGAGTTCTTTAAAATCACAACTAAAACGTATCTGTCTAGAGTTGCCTTTGAGTAATGCTTTGTTGTATCATGTTTTGTGTATTCTTTGTTTTACTGCTGTTTTTACATTATATACTTTGTAATGCTTTGATGTATCTGTGTATGCTTCTTGCTTTATTGCTGTTTTTACTTTAAATGCTTTGTCTGTGTTTTACTGCTATTTTTATTTTCAATACAATTCAGTTTATTTATTTAGCGCCAATTCACAACAGATGTCATCTCAAGGCACTTAACAAGAAGTCATTTCAATACATTTATACAAACATTCCAATCAGTTAAAAAGTTTCCTATTTAAGGAATCCCAGCAGATTGCGTCAGTCATTGGCGTGAGGTTCGGCCCCGTTGATGCAGACTTTCCAACCACAGCAATCCTTCAGCAATCCCTCATACTGAGCAAGCATGTAGCGACGGTGGAGAGGAAAAACTCCCCTTTAACAGGAAGAAACCTCCAACAGAACCAGGCTCAGTAGGAGCGGCCATCTGCCACGACCGTCTTGGGGTTTGAGAAGACAGAGCAGAGACACAGAAGGAACAGAAGATCTGATATAAGAGAACATTCTATGTTACAGAAAGTAAAAAGTTGATAACATGACACAGTGGATGTTCAGTTACTGGGAGGATCATCCCAGTCGATGCCCCCCGTCCAACAGGGCATTGCAGCCAAGCAGGATACCAGACCAGGTATATCTTCTATGGAGAGAAAAACACTGAGAGAAAACAAAGTTAACAGTCGAAATAACAGAATGTACTGTAATACAACTGGAGAGTCGTAGGAGAAAAGTAAGTAGCAGAGTGAAGAAAATTGGTAAGTCTGTCCTCCAGCAGTCTAAGCCTATAGCAACATAACTACAGAGATAGCTCAGGATGACCTAAGCCACTCTAACTATAAGCTTTATCAAAAAGGAAAGTTTTAAGCCTGGCCTTAAAAGTAAACAGAGTGTTCGCCTCACGGACTAAAGCTGGGAGCTGGTTCCACAGGAGAGGAGCCTGATAATTATAAGATCTGCCTCCCATTCTACTTTTAGAAATCCTAGGAATTGCAATTAAACCTGCAGTCTGAGAGCGAAGGGCTCTGTGAGGAACATAAGGAACAATTAGATCTCTGATGTATGATGGAGCTTGATTATTAAGGGCTTTGTATGTAAGAAGAAGGATCTTAAATTCTATTCTGGATTTAACAGGGAGCCAATGAAGGGAAGCTAAAACAGGTGAAATGTGATCTCTCTTTTTAATATTCATCAGAACTCTTGCTGCCGCATTTTGGATCAACTGAAGGCTTTTAATGGCATTTTGTGGACTACCTGATAGTAAAGAATTACAGTAGTCCAGCCTTGAGGTAACAAATGCATGGACTAGTTTCTCAGCATCACTCCTGCACAGGATGTTTCTAATTTTAGCAATATTCCGGAGGTGAAAGAAAGAAATCCTAGAAACATGTTTAATATGGGATTTAAATGTCAAGTCTTGGTCAAAAATAACGCCGAGGTTCTTTACGTTATTACTGGGGGCCAATTTAACGCCATCCAGATGAAGTGATTGACTAATCAGTTTATGTTTAAGAACTTCTGGTCCAAAGGTAGTAACTTCTGTTTTGTCAGAATTTAAAAGCAAAAAGTTTAGGGTCATCCATGTTTTTATGTCTTCCAGACATGCCTGTAATCTACCTAACTGACTGGGTTCATCAGGATTTATGGATAAATATATAGGTGTGTATCATCTGCATAACTGAGGAAATTTATCCCATGCTGTCTAATGATTCTACCAATTGGGAGCATATATATGGTGAACAGAATTGGTCCAAGCACCGAACCCTGTGGAACTCCACAAGTAACCCTTGAGAATGAAGAAGATTTATCATTTAGATGAACAAACTGGAATCTATCAGACAAATATGATTTAAACCAGCCTAGTGCTGTTCATTTGATCCCTGCAACATGTTCAAGCCTTTCTAAGTGAATATTATGATCGACTGTGTCAAAAGCAGCACTGAGATCTAACAAAACCAGAACAGACACAAGTCCATTATCTGAGGCCATGAGAATATCATTAGTAACCTTCACCAGTGCTGTTTCAGTGCTATGATGAGCTCTAAAACCTGACTGAAACTCTTTGAACAGCTCGTTACTGTTTAGATGCTCACAGACTTGATTAGCAACAATTTTCTCAAGGACTTTGGATAAGAAAGGAAGGTTAGATATAGGTCTGTAATTCACTAAGTCATCTTGATCAAGGGAAGGTTTCTTAAGTAAAGGTTTAATTACAGCTATTTTAAATTCTTGTGTTACGTATCCGTTTACTAAGGATAGATTCATCATATCCAAAATTGGGCCAGGAACCAAATGGAACACTTCTTTAAATAATTTGGTTGGAATTGGGTCCAACATACAAGTTGAAGGTTTAGATGAGGCTAATATTTTTGATAATTCCGAAAGCTCGACTGAATCAAAACAGCCTAAGCACAAATGAGGTTCTACAGTTCTTTCCGATACTGCCTCATTTACTGAGGAAGAAGTAATCATGTTTGGGAGGATGCCAATGATTTTATTTTTAATAGAATTAATTTTATTTATGAAGAATCCCATAAAATCATAACTACTAAGAGCTGGGGGAATAGTTGGCTCAACAGAGCTATAACTCTGTGTAAGTTTGGCAACTGTACTAAAAAGAAACCTAGGATTGTTTTTATTCGCCTCTATTAATGATGAAAAATATGCTGTTCTAGCTTGTCGAAGGGTCTTTTTATACAGCAATAGACTGTTATTCCAGGTTAAATAGGAATCCTCTAGGTGTGTAGAGCGCCATTTTCTCTCCAACTTCCTAGTATTCTGCTTTAAAGTACGCAACTCTGCGTTGAACCAAGGAGTCAGCCTCCTATGGCTAGCCACTTTCTTTTTTAAGGGGGCTACACTATCTAATTCCAAACGCAATGAGGACGTAACGCTGTGAACCAGATCATTAATTTCTGAAGGGTTAGAGATAGAATTGCTGCCATCCACTGTGTTACTCTGAGACACTAAGGATAGTGAGAATGGAAGAGATTCTTTAAAAATTGTTACAGCATTGTCTGATAAAGCTCTACTATAATGAAATTTTCTTTCAGATTTTAAATGGTCAGTTAAAGTAAATTCAAAAGTTATCAAGAAGTGGTCAGACAGGACCGGGTTATGTGGGTGGACTGTTATTTCCTCACACTCAATACCGTATGTCAGTACAAGATCCAAAGTGTGTTTACCCGAGTGGGTCGATCCCTGTACTTTTTGAGTAAAGCCAATCGAGTCTAAAATAGCATTAAAGGCTGCATTTAGGGTATCACTTTCAGTATCCACATGAATGTTAAAGTCCCCCACTATAATAACCCTATCAGTATTTAATACTAAATCAGATAAAAAATGTGAGATCTGATCCAAGAATTGAGAGTAAGGGCCTGGTGGACGATACAAAACCACAAACAAAAATGGTCTTAATGTTTTGCAACTTGGATGAGGAAAATTAAGGGTTAGATGTTCAAAAGAACTGTAGCTATCAATTGGTCTGGGACTAATTAGTAAATCAGAACGAAAAATGGTTGCAACTCCTCCTCCTCGCCCAGTATTTCTAGGAATGTGAAAATTTAAATGACTGGAAGGAGTTAACTCATTTATACTGACATAATCCTCCTGCTGCAACCAGGTTTCTGTGAGACAAAGGAAATCAATGTGATTATCACAAATCAAGTCATTTACTGACAAAGTCTTTGAGGAGAGAGAGCTTATGTTTAATAAACCACATTTAATAGATTTATTTTTCTGTTCAGTCAAAGTTGTATTTATTTTTATGAGTTTTCCATTATTTGGTTTTGTTGGCTTAATTTTAATCCATTAAATTTTGGCCGTGGGCAAGACACTGTTTCTATAGGGTAATGGGGGGTAACAGTACAGAAGCAGCAGAGAGGTGGGTTAAACTACGACTCTGCTTCCTGGTCTGGACCCTGGGTTGTCAGTGTTTTGGAGGACTAATAAAGTACGCAATTCCTTTATCAAAAAGGAAAGTTTTAAGCCTGGCCTTAAAAGTAAACAGAGTGTCTGCCTCACGGACTAAAGCTGGGAGCTGGTTCCACAGGAGAGGAGCCTGATAACTAAAAGATCTGCCTCCCATTCTACTTTTAGAAATCCTAGGAACTACAAGTAAACCTGCAGTCTGAGAGCGAAGGGCTCTGTTAGGAACATAAGGAACAATTAGATCTCTGATGGATGATGGAGCTTGATTATTAAGGGCTTTGTATGTAAGAAGAAGGATCTTAAATTCTATTCTGGATTTAACAGGGAGCCAATGAAGGGAAGCTAAAACAGGAGAAATGTGATCTCTCTTTTTAATATTCATCAGAACTCTTGCTGCCGCATTTTGGATCAACTGAAGGCTTTTAATGGCATTTTGTGGACTACCTGATAGTAAAGAATTACAGTAGTCCAGCCTTGAGGTAACAAATGCATGGACTAGTTTCTCAGCATCACTCCTGGACAGGATGTTTCTAATTTTAGCAATATTCCTGAGGGGAAAGAAGGAAATCCTAGAAACCTGTTTAATATGGGATTTAAATGTCAAGTCTTGGTCAAATATAATGCAGAGGTTCTTTATCTTATTACTGGAGGCCAATTTAATGCCATCCAGATGAAGTGATCTCCTGTGGAACCAGCTCCCAGCGTTAGTCCGTGAGGCAGACACTCTGTTTACTTTTAAGGCCAGGCTTAAAACTTTCCTTTTTGATAAAGCTTATAGTTAGAGTGGCTTAGGTCATCCTGAGCTATCTCTGTAGTTATGCTGCTATAGGCTTAGACTGCTGGAGGACAGGCTTAACAATTTTCTTCACTCTACTACTTTTCTCTCCTACTACTCTCCAGTTGTATAATTTCCTGTTATTCCGACTGTTAACTTTGTTTTCTCTCAGTGTTTTTCCCTCCATAGAAGCTCCACCTGGTCTGGTGTCCTGCTTGGCTACAATGCCCTGTTGGACAGTAACTGAACATCCTCCATTTCCTGTTATCAACTTTTCACTTTCTTTAATATAGAAAGTTCTCTTATATCAGATCTTCTGTTCCTTCTGTGTTTCTGCTCTGTCTTCTCAAACCCCCAGACGGTCGTGGCAGATGGCCGCTCCTACTGAGCCTGGTTCTGTTGGAGGTTTCTTCCTGTTAAAGGGGAGTTTTTACTCTCCACCATCGCTACATGCTTGCTCAGTATGAGGGATTGCTGAGGTTGGAGTCTACATCAACGGGAGACAACCTCAAGTCAATGACTTAATGCAATCTGCTGAGATTCCTTACATAGAAAACTAACTAAAACTTTAAAATGATTGGAATGTTTGTATGATTTTATTGAAATGACTTAGCTTGTAAAGTTCCTTGAGATGACATCTGTTGTGAATCTGCGCTATATAAATAAACTGAATTAAACTGAATTGAGTTGCACCTTCTGTATGAAAACCGCATTATAAATAATATAATTGATTGACTGTTAACAGAAAGAGCAAATCATGACAGAAAGCAATGTTCTTTACGTATACATTTGTATTTAGTATACAAAAATGAATTTTTTTAACCACACCAACATGTGAATTAATAAAAAAGAAGACAAACAGCTGAAACAAGTATACAAGTCATCTTACATTACATACGTACATGGTCAATGCATTTCATCATACAAGCTCTCAGAAGATTTACAGTGGGCCAACAACCAGAAAACTTCCATGCAATAATAGTATTACATTTTTATTTTTTTGCTGTGTTTCTCAGCTACATATCGACACCTTATCTAGGCAGGACCAAACGACATGATTCAACCACACAGCTGTGGCCACTAAAGACAGCATGACAGGCAGGCCTTCAGCGTGAGGCAGAGCCCCAGACTCCAGGCCTGCAACCAGAGAAACTTCTGCTCATAAAGGTGCAATCTGCACTGTTTGCTGTAATGACAAACTGTACAAAGATTAGCCCCTTTATTCTATACACTGTTAGCAACACTTGTAAATTCAACATGAGCAACTAGAATTCCTTTTAAATTATTTGTTTTACTTTTAGGAAGGTACATATTTAGGTACATACAGATATTCCTAATGCAGTGTTTCTTTTGTATATCACTAGATGTCATTAAAACCCTTTTTTCAGTCTTAATGTCCACACAATTTTTGAAAACTCATACAATATGAAATTGTACCAAAAACTGGACACAAAAGAAAACGTGGCTTAAAACAATGTATTTTATCGTCATCCCAAAACGGCCATAAAACACTGTGTCACTGCTACCGACACGAGCCTGATCACACACAAATACCAGCATCTATTTACATGCCTGTGACAAACTCATTCACACACACACATGAAGAGAGGGTAGATCTAATCAGTGGGATAATGAAGACAGAGCATATTAAGACCATGCAAGCTCCTCCCTTTCTGAAGGCAGATCTCAGGCAGCAAGGTAGGACAGCTCCATGTTTGGCATGCTAGTCTGACACAGTTCCAGAGGAGGAAATAGGCGAAAGCCCTGCTAGTTCTGTAGGTTTACGTTGTTGCTGAGAAACAAATGGTTTATAAAGTTTTGGTGGGTTCATTTAACAGTCAGACACAGAATATACACAGAGAACCCAGAAAGAAGACACCTAAAACCTCTTACCTGATTAGATGTGTGGGGGGGGGAAGTATTTGATCCCCCTGCAAAGCAGATAAGAGTATGGGCTACCACAAGGCACACAGATTACAATCGGTTAATCAATCAATCAATCCATCAATAACAGATACTCCTTACTTGAGCTTGTTCTGTTTATTAAGCACAGCTGCCCACAGAATCAGCTTCTTCCTCTCCACCCACATGGTGAGACCAGCAAGCTTAGGAAAGGACATCAGGGACAAGATCAAAGATCACCCGCTCGGAGTTTGGTTACAAGATGACACGTGTTAGTGGAATTATTGGGAAATGGACATCCACCGTACTCAGACTGTAGCTCCATGAAGGTTCCCACCTCAGGGGGAAAGTAGGAGGGTGACAAAGGAGAGGCCGAAGTCCACAGCTACATGCGAGGAGCTTCAGATCTGAACAACCACAGCCACCAAAGCACATCAGTTGTATTACTATATACAGTAATTGAAAAATTATTTTATATTTCAGCTCCCCATGTAGAAGGCACATGTACAGGCTCTTAATTATGCAGGTGTTAGGTGATGAGGAGATAAGATCTGGTCAGATAAGACTAAAACCAAGCTCTTCGGCATCAACTCAGCCTGCTGTGTTTGGGGGAAGAGATGTGCTCCCTGATGAACGCCCTTCACAAAGCCGAGCATGGAGGAGGAAACATTGAGGTGCAGAGGGGCAGCCAAGAAACCTAAAGAATTTAGAGAGTTCCTTCCTCAGATCTGTGCCCACTTGGTGATGGCCGTCAGACTGCTGTGCTTCCCAAAAGAGGTTTTTCCACCAAATAATAAATCATGTTTTGCTTGTGGATCAAATACTTATTCAACAAAGTTGCATGAAGAAAATGTGTAACTTTTATATAAATTAATTGTTTGATTTTTTTCTGAATCTCTTGCTGAAATTCTGTCTCTCCATGTTAAAATGAAATGACAACAAAACATTAGTCTTCATTTCTTTGAAAGTAAACCTACAAAATCAGCTGTTATTTCCCAACTGTAATTGAAGTTTCCCACAGACTCTTTTCTAAGATCAGGTGCTTGCCAGGATTAAGTAGAACAACTCCAAGTTTGGTGAACTATCTACCCCTCACTAACACTAGTTTAGCACACGAAAATCTTCCAGTTTATTTATCAGCCCCAATCTCAGGAAGAAGTCAAGTTAGGTCTATGATGGGTTTCAAGCTTGAAAGAATTTTGTTGGAAAATGAAAAAGGTACTATGAAATCATGTCTTCGCATTGTTTTTGTACTGACAATACAAAGAAAAAAGTTTGGTGAGAACCACAGTTTGTGAGACTGAAGATCTGTCCCTGCCCGTCTGTGTCCGGTGCAGTCACAGATGCTCTCCAACGCCTCAGTAACTCTTCAACAGGCTGTCAGCTCCCAGTTAGTGAGATATATTGGGTACGGTGTCGGGTCTGAGATGATGCTCTCATGGGAATATTATTTTGATTGATTTAGTTACCTGACCTCTGTGCATAAAGTTGAAAATGTCTGCACCAAGTGGTCAGAGGTGGGAATTACAATCTGTCAAAATGACAGATGGCCTTCAGATATTTCTGTCCTGATTTTTAAAAAAAACCTTGAAATATTCGGTTAATGCAGCCCCCGCACAGTTACTTCAACTGCTTTCACTTTTTATGTAAAAAGAGACGACAAAACCAAGTTTAGGATGAATGCTCGTCGATTATCGGAAGATGAAATGAAACAGACTCTTAAAAACATCTTAAAGACATCTTAAAAACAAGGCCTCAGATTATACGATACAGTTGTGTTATATATTTCGCCTGGTTCATTTACTGACTGTGTTAGGTCCAAAACATGAGTGGTGCTTCCTGTTTTGACTCAGTATAAGCCTGTCACATTAGTTCTGAGCTGCAAATCTTCATCCAACGATCAATAATCATCAATTTACCATAGTTCAGTTAGTATGCAGAGCTCTCACATGGTCTGACCTGGATGTTTTACACAGCCAAACACATTTATTACGTAAAAGTGCAGCTTGGAAAATGTTAGCTGTAATAGCACCTAGAAGTATTCAGTGTAGTGACTGAATATGCCGATCTTAGAGAAGGAGCTGAGGGTAACTTCGAACCTGAAAGATATCAACATTTGACGTTCTGTGTAATTACCACTGCGTTAATTTAAGCAAGCATGGCTGAGAGAGAAGAGATCAGTATAAAGACAAGGTTCTAGAAAGCTGCAGTCTTCCTGGCAACAGTACAATGTAGACGGACAGTCAGTGCCATTCTCAGAGAACCTACCATCTTATTCAGGAATGGTAAAAAAAAAAAACAGAATTGATATTGGTCGCGGTACCAATCTGGCTCTTTGAGAAATAATAATTTAAAAAATAGAATACAGAAAGCAATCACTGAACTGCACACTCACTCTTACCAGTTTTAGCTCTCATTCTCTCAAAGAAACGGTGTGTGTGTGTTTGTTTCTGATGATGTGGTGTTATAGCAGTATCTTCCTCAGAACATGGTGCATCTCTTCCCCCTCTTCTTCACAGGCGGAGGGCAGAGCACGGCTCGGATGGCCTCATCAAATACTGTCTTCAGGCCTCGCTGGGTCAGTGCAGAACACTCCAGGTACTTCACAGCCCCTAAGGACCAGGAGGACATGAGGAGAGGAAAGGGTGAACTTCCTGGTGTTAACACTGTCCCTACCCACAGCTGGGTAGTAATTACTTACATTTACTTTTTTGGAAAGAAATTACAAAAGCACTTTTACTGTACTTTTACTTGAGTAATATTATTATGAAATATCACTACTGTTATTTGAGTAAAATTTCTCTATATTCTATTCACTGTAATTTCACTGAATGAAGAACAAACATGTTTTAACCAAAAATGTTCCAAACAAGGTCTGCACACACCTTTTCAACTCTGCAAACTAATATTTCCTTTGGGACTGAGCTCAGGATTTTGTGATGGCCACCACAACATTGACTTTGTTGTTCAACAGCCACTTTTTAATTACGGACATTCAAAGACCGCAAGCTTTAACTTCCTGGCTGTTGTTCGCCCCTCATGATGCCATATATCTTGTGAAGTGGTGTGACAGGAAAGCTGTGGGTCAAAGGAGGGTGGGATATCTGTTTGGTTGGGGGGTAGGATAGGATGATCCTGAGCTATTGAAGAATATGTTCAGCTGTCTCTGTCCAGACTTGCATCTATTTGATCCTCCTTCTGCCACAAGCCATTGATCTTCATCACTGACCACACATCTCTCATTTGCTGTTTTACCTGAGATAAAAAGATGATGTATCTTTTATTCCAGTGTTTGCAATTATCTGCTTTCAACTGTCTATGTTTTACTATGCAAACTGGACCACAAGCACTCATCAAGTCACCAGGCTTTTATTCAGTTTCAAGTCAAAATATCTGCTGTTAAACAGGTTTTAGTTTATAGAGGAGCAGGAGTAACTGTAACTCTTGGCACAAACTACGGACTCATTACTTTAGGAGGTGGACAACAAAAGAACAACAACACCTGCCTTCTGCTTGCTTTATGAAACATATAACAAATAAAAATGAAGTTGTATTTATTAAAAAATATTTTAAACAACTAAAAGAAAACTCTGAAAAAGCATTCAAATGTATACTTTATATTCTTTTCTTTGTGACAAGGATTCTTTAAGGTAAGGACCTCACTCTTCAAAAACAATATTCTTCATCAATCAGGCTCCTATATACCTATATAGCAGCTGACAGATTCACTTTGCAGAGGGGTCATACACAATCTTTTAAATATTTCATTCATAGATGTTATGTTGGATTGAGATTCAGACTGGCTATGTTGAGTTGAGTGGATCTGCCTTTTCTGAAGAGCAGTCATGAAGATGCATGATCATTCTGAGAAAAAGGCTGTATCATTACTTTGGACTGATGGAGTTCTTCTTTAGGTCTTTATGATTGTTCTAAGTTGTTGTTTTTTTTTACATGTAAATCTGAATTCTTGTGCCCAGTTTCTTCAAGTTGAGCAAAAACAAGCATTGCTGTCTGCCCATTTCATGTCTTTCATTTGTTTTGGATTTTTTATTTTCAATTCAATTCTATTTTCTATTTGAGATTTCTGTCCTGGTTTATCATTGCCTTCTCTGGTGTATCTGAATTTTCTCCTTTACAATCTTTCCATTTTGTCTGTACTAGCTCTAAAAGCTTAGACCCATCCTTTAGATTGTTTGAAGTGTTGTGGCCAATGTTTTCTGTCAAACAGCCACCCACCAATGTTTTTTAAGGTCGACAGGAACTCCCTTATAAGTCCAGACTCATTAGCAGAAGTTAATTTGTGCAGGTATTTGTTTTGAACCGCAAATTGCAGTGATTCCATCATTATGTCTTCTGTTTGATAAAAAAAAAGACGAATTAAATTTCTTAGGTATGTCTTACAAAATCAGAATGATCAACTCACAATTAAGATAGTCTTTGTGTCATAACTGTTTTTTTACTAGATGTTGTATAACCTGGTAAAAAAAAATCATGTTAATCAAAAGAGCCAAAGAATAGGACCTAGGTATCATTTAAGACCACACCACCACAGCTGCCATTAAACTATTTTATGTTGACAATAATGTACACTGTATGTACAATTGTTAGGCAAGTGAGAATTTAGACCATATCATTTTGGCCGTATTTTCTGACTTTAAGCTGGATAAAGTTGAATGCCTAATGAATATATGCATAGCAGGTGATGTGGATATGTATAATGAGGGAGGGTGTGGCCTAAGGAGGTCAAGACCCTAAATTAAGGTGTGCATTATTACGCAGCTTATTTTCTTGAGGCAAAATGGGTCAAAAAAGCGATTTAACTGACTGAAAAGTAAAAATAAGTTTCAGTGGGCTGCAGCGTTCTTGGAATGATTAAGAATTTGGGGACGGATCACAGAACCATGAAATGTTTTGTTGCAAATAGTAAACAAGGTTGCAAGAAATATGTTGAGAAAAAACAGACTATGGATTTGAGGAAAAGGATTTAAGAAGAATCTAGCGTGAAGCTAGCAGGAACCCGTTATCTTTCAGTTCTTTCATATTCCCTAACTGCAACCTATCTGGAGTACCTAGAAGTACCAGATGTTCAGCGTTGAGAGACATAGGCAAGGTAAGGAAGGCTGAAACCCAACTACCACTGAACAATACAAGCTGAAGCATCTAAACTGGGCCAAGAAATATTTGAAGACAGAATTTATTAAAGGTTTTATGGACTGATGAAATGAGTGTGACTCTTGTTGGACCAGATGGATGGGGCCGTAGGTGCAGCAATAATGGATACAGTGCTCCACTTTGAGTCAGACACCAGCAAGGTGGATGTGTGGTATTGGTATGGGCTGGTATTATTACAGATGAGCTGGTTGGAACGTTTTGAGTTGAAGATGGAGTGCTGGTTTTTAGAAGACTCTTTCTTCAGACAGGGGTACAGGAAGAAGTCAGCATCTTTCAAAAAGACAGTGATTTTCATGCAGGACAATGCTCCATCACATGCATCCAAGTACTGCTCTGCATGGCTAGCCAGTGAAGGTGAAAACTGATGACAGGGGCGTCACATTGGTGCAATGGTTAAGACGGGCGCCCCATGTTCAGAGGCCTCAGTCCTCGAAGCGGTCGTCAGATTCACAAACTCACAGACTTGATATATGGAAAACGTTTCGTTGTTATTGAAAAGAAGGGTGACGGTGACTATATTGTCAGAATTTTATATTGAAAAATTCTGAGTTGTTTGTAATTCTCACTTAAACAGATTAAATAAAAAGTAACATGGTACAATGTGTATATCATTTAGTTGTGTAATAATTCTGAACAATAAAAGTTACCCACTAAATGTGCACATATAGATATTCTCCTAAGAAAGCCAAAACCTCACTTTTACTTTTTTAAGAATTCATGTTTAAAGTTTATTAATATATTGGATTAACCAAGAGCACTGTGGTTGGTGATTATAAAAAATAATCTTCAAAATGCAATTTGGCTAATAACTGCACACAGTGTAAACACTGCATAGTAACCTAAATTACCCATCCGCCACTTGGATTTCATATTCATCCCTGCTTGTAGAAGAACTAAAGGTGCATTACTCATAATTTGCAGCTAAAAGAATCTTAAATTTGCTCACATGAAACATGGATTTATACAATGTAATGCAGTCTTACCAATCTCTCTCGCCATAGCCAGACCCTGAGGATAGGTAATGGGAGAAAGCTTCTTGTCCCGCAGCCTTTCGATGGTGTCCTTGTCATCCCGAAGATCCAACTTTGTCCCCACCAAAATGATGGGTGTGTTGGGGCAATGGTGTCTCACCTCTGGGTACCACTAGAGCACCAGACGCACACACGTGCATTTATGGATATACAAAGTGACAATGTCAGTGGAGAGAAGAAAAAGAAGAGTTAGATGGATGCAGAGGAAAGGTATTACACGCCTTTCCGCAAGGATGATAGATATGAAGGAGTCAAAGTGAAAAGTTGTTTTTTGGTAAACCTGGATAAAAGCAAACATTTTTGTTTACAAAAAACCTGGAGATAAAATACGTTTGAATCGCATCACATGATGAGGAACTTCTGCCACAGGGACTCTGCAGAGGGAGGCAGGACCTGGTTCAAGGTGTGATTTCACATGAGAGCGTTTCTTTATGCTCAGCACGCCAAACCATAGCCGGCCGTCACACTCCCACCGCAGAGTGTCAGCCCTCATTCAGGCCTTGCCTTACAATGGCGACCTGTACACCATCCTCCGACGGAGTCAGTTTAACTTCTCGCCATTCCAAGCCGAGGGCTGAGCGGGTGGAGTAGCCGTTTTATAAGCCAGGTGGAGCTGTAGATGTGCCTCCTTGTGGTCAGACTCGGCTTAGGTGAGATAAAGGTAGAGGGTGGGCGTTCGGTCAGCGTACTGACCTTAGCTCGGACGTTCTCAAAGGAGGCCGGACTGACCAGGGAGAAGCATATCAAGAACACATCCTGGGAGAGAATCAGAGAGATTGCTGGTTGAGAGTGAAATCTGTCTGCGTGTGTGTGGGTGTACATAACCACAAAAAGGTTTGTCTATTTCTTGCATACCTGGAGCAATTGAACAAATCTGGATCGCCATCTATAGGCCAGTAATCAATATCAAGCTTTAAATTGGAAGCTCATAAATTCCTCTTGGACGTAGTTTACACTTCCTTCCAGCACATGGTCAGATATGTGAAGAATTAGGACCCCCTGTGTGGTATTATTTTTATTATTTTTAAAATAGCAATTCAGACCTCTACCAGAGTCTTACTCCATCCACATTTCCTGTTTGAAAAATGCGCCAAAAGGAGGTGATGCCTGGCGGACTAACGAACCAGTGCAGGGGGAGGGTAGGCATTGTCTGGGCTGCGACGGAAATGTTGACAGTCGAGCTGCTGCAGTGGCACAGACAGCGAGAAAGATGGAGAGTAACGTGAGCTCCTTTGTCTCAGAATAATCTTTTGAGGTGAAGGATTTCTCTCCACCTCCTTCACCAGAGGAAAGAGAGAAAAGGCAGGTAGGTTCTGTGGAGGAGGGATGGGCAGATATTCGAATTCTTTTATACTCTGACGTCAGCCCTCACCGCAGAGCGAATAACAATGCCCGATTAAAATTCAAGTGCAGTATAGAGTCTTAACTTTTACTTTACTTTTAAAGTCTTACTTTTTACTTTCTGTAACATAGAAAGTTCTCTTATATCAGATCTTCTGTTCCTTCT
The DNA here is from genome assembly GCA_963556495.2 of Valencia hispanica. NCBI lineage: Eukaryota > Metazoa > Chordata > Actinopteri > Cyprinodontiformes > Valenciidae > Valencia > Valencia hispanica. Next base: position 45,614,170 of record OY747721.1, on the reverse strand, counting down.
ATGTCTCTGCTCTGTCTTCTCAAACCCCCAGACGGTCGTGGCAGATGGCCGCTCCTACTGAGCCTGGTTCTGTTGGAGGTTTCTTCCTGTTAAAGGGGAGTTTTTCCTCTCCACCGTCGCTACATGCTTGCTCAGTATGAGGGATTGCTGAAGGATTGCTGTGGTTGGAAAGTCTGCATCAACGGGGCCCAACCTCACGCCAATGACTGACGCAATCTGCTGGGATTCCTTAAATAGGAAACTTTTTAACTGATTGGAACGTTTGTATAAATGTATTGAAATGACTTCTTCTTAAGTGCCTTGAGATGACATCTGTTGTGAATCGGCGCTATATAAATAAACTGAATTGAATTGAAATTGAATTAACCTGAAGAGGGTGCCACACTGACGGTTTTAGGCAGACGATGACCAGACATGTAGACAACACTATCAGACACTCATTTTACAGTTTACCAGCTAAAAAAAGTTTATTTGGGGGTGAGTTGCTCTTTAAAGGTTTTTGTGGCCATAGTGGCCTTTATTTGAAAGTGGACAGCCGAGAAACGGGGAAAGAATGTCAACAGAGTCGGGACTCGAACTACGACAGCCGTGTATGAGCCCTAATTTCCACTGCATGTGCTCTAAATCCGCTCCGCTCTGAAGCCCAGAGGTGCTCAAAGAAGCATGGGTGGGAATTGCGAGATCTCGCGATAAAAGCCAGTAATAAATGCGGAATTCAGACCAAAACCATTCATTCCTTGGAAGATGAACAGAAAACGTAAAAGTAAAATCATAAAGTATTTTATGATTTTCAACTTCAAGTATTAGCTTCTCTTTGTCCATGTTGTCCTGTTGGTTTTCTCTCGTATCTGAATAATGTATTTGTTGACCCACACACTAGGGTTGCCAACTCCCAGCAAAAAAAATAAGGAACCACCCCCCACCCTCTGCCTCATGATGCTTAATCGACCTAAACGACTTTAATTTAATGCACGGGTAAAACAAATGCACAGAAATGAATTATTTTTCTATCATAATTAAATAGATTCAACATATTTCTTTGACAGAATTGCAGACTGCACAGATGGTACCTTCCGGAAGGAAAAAGTACTATAGCTTAGTAGGATATATACTGTATTAGACTTAATATTTACTAAATATGATAAAGCATTTATGAACACTATATCCAATTGGTTGTAAGATTCAGATAATTATTTATTAAAAGCTAGACGTGTTAAATGAGAATAAGAAAGAAAAGTATGTAGTTTTGCTCCCCCCCCCTTTTCCTGTTAATGCCCTACCTGGCCCCCGGCACAACTTTGCTAGAGCCGCCCCTGCACAGTTACCAGCTGTCAGCTAGAAGATCCTGGTGTTATTTGTCTCAGAAACGGTTTATAACTTCCCTTCAACTCATTTCATGTCATCTAAAAGGTAAACCTGTTTCTCCATCAGCTGTTCAGCTCTGATGATTCAGTAAGAACATCTCCTGGTTTCATCTTCATGTTTCCATCTCACCACATATCCAAACCGATATCATGACCAGCAGCTTTTACGGCTGTGGCTTCAGGAAACATCAGAAACTAATATTAAATCAGTTCTAAAAACAGGTTATCAAGCTTAAACGTGGTGCTGTTGTTTAGCACGACATCCGCTGGTTTCCTCTTTCTAGGGCAAAGTCCGGGATAAACAAACAGAGACGGGACTGCGACAGAAAAGCAGCTGATCATTGATCCATTTCATGATTGAAGGAGCAACAGGAGAGGGAGGGGAGAGAATGAGAGAAGACGAGGCAGCTGCGCAGCGTAAAGCCCCAGAATAACTCCAGCTTTGTGTCTTTTTTTCATTCTAGCTGAAATACGGGATAAATCGCGTTCCTTCTCACCTTAATATGGAACGTGTAATATTCTCTCTGAATGCGGGACGATTCTGTTTTTTACGGGACGGTTGGCAACCCTACTACGCACCTACAATGTCTTGTGTGGCAGGAAATGACGAAATAGCTTTCAGAATTAAATACGTTTTGATTATATTATGTGTGTAAATTATGTATAAACACGCACAATTATTTTAGACAACATTATATATATATATATATATATATATATATATATATATATATATATATATATATATATACGTGTGATTATATTAATATAGCTATGCATACAAAAAAATCTAGTCTGTCTTTATTGATTTATTTTTTTAAAACGGATGCTGTGCTTGTTCCGTATCCTGTTGCTGCTGTGTGATTTGTGTAGATTGACTGCAAACTTGCTGCGGGTCTGGCAGGCGAAACGGCTTCCGTTTATTTGTGACCCCCAAATAACATTTTGCACAAATTGTACTTTTTAAAAATAGACTTAAAACGCACCTTTTCTTTCAGAGTTCTTATTACGTTCTGCTGTAATTGAATTTTTATTTGTTTAATTTGCTTATTGTTGCTACAGGAAGTAATCATGTAATTCAAAGTTTATATTTACTGTTCTTATTTTTTATCACTTTTGCTGCTGCTTTTATTTTTTCTATTTTAATCGTTTTACTCTTGTCTTTTTACACATTTTCTTATTGTTAACTATATTTTTGTCTTTTATTGTAAAATACTCTGTTCACCCTTTAGCTGAGTAAAACTCTATATAGATAAACGTTGATTGATTGATTGAAATAAAATGGTTTTCCATGCCTCCTTCTGTCTGTGAAATTTCACCTTCTCTGCATCTCAGTTGTCATGGTTACCCGTGAACCACCCCATATCAGCTGGCTTAAATCTATGCAGAATATTCACGAGGCACTTTGCATTGATCGTTTATGGCAGAAAATGGGTCAGTATTGGACAGGATAATGTCCAAGATCACCTGAGCACATTTCTAGGAAGTGTGGGATTTAAAAAGCGGAAATTGCATGCAGCTGTGTGTACTCACAGTTTGATAGATCTAAAACCTACTAGGTGTAATTTTTGTTTTGTTTTTCTGAGCTCAAGTCCTGTTTTAGTAAGGATTCTACACATAGTTTTATTAATGAGACCCCTGGTCTTTGTCTTGGTCTTCATTCCAGCTTCGTTCGATTTTTGAAGACCTCTGATAGCATGTTGTGGTCTACCTTTAGGGTAAACTTCGTTAGACAGCCAGAAAGCCACACCAGTTTTGTTTTTTGTGTTTTTCTATTACATTGACAAAATACCTTGAAATGCCTTTTCTTATTTTTTTTTGTTTTTATTTATTCGTTCTTGTGAAAATTGATACTAAATATCCATATGGCCAAATGTGTTAAACAACCCTGGCTGGGGTGTGATGCTTTGAGCAGGCGCCTCAGGAATGTTTATTGTTTATTTGGATCCCCATTAGCTTCCACAATGTGGTTGCTAGTCTTCCTGGGGCCCATAAAATGCTTAAAACGTGTGTACAGTTAAAGAATACTCAGATATTACATATATACATATAACAATATATAACATAATAAAATATGACATACATATAACATAACTACACATATACACATTCATGCACATACAGCATTAGAAGATGTCAATACCTATAACAGTCACAAATTGACAGGTTTAATACTATTAATTGTCATCTGTTTTAGAGTCTTCTTGAAATTACATATGTGGGATATATGCCTCGTTCTTAAGTCCAATTTATTCCAAGCAGATGACGATCTAAATAAAACTGTTCTTGTCATACAATTGGATCTTGCAGATGGAACCACTAAAACCCCTGAGCTCACCTGACGCGTAACATGTTGGTGACAATACCCACTGAAAAACCAATGTATCTACAAAACATATTAGATTGTTTTTAAATAGAGCATTGTGACTATAACAGAGAAGACTTATATTGAGTTTGTCCTCCACCTTTAGCCAGCCCAAACTGGTATGCATTTTATCCACACTAGTGCGAAAAGAGCAACCAAGGGCTACTCTTGCGGCTCTGGTCTGGACGATTTGTAATTTTTTTCAAATGTCCCTGTGCAGCCCTTGACCAAATTACTGGGCAGTACCCCAGGTGTGACAGAACTAAATACTGGACAACCATTTTCATAACTGAGAGTGGACAATACGCTGAACATCTCCAGGACAAAGCAGTGCACACAATGTGGTCAATCTGATCAGCCCAAGAGAGCTGACTATCCAGCTTCACACCCAAGAGTTTAGTCTGACTCACCTGCTCTACCAAAGATGTATCAATAATTAGGTTTAAGTTACAAGGCTTGGCAAGCATGTGTTTAGTACCAAAGACTGTATTTAGTTTTAGATATATTGAGAGCTAACTTGTTAAGTTTCACCCAATTTGTAATGGCATTAAGTTCATTCTGGAAGGTGAAATTAATGTCAGTTATTGTAGGTGATGCATAAAACATTGTAGCATCATCTGCATGAAGTACAACATCTGCTCTTGAAACAGCATGTGACAGGTCATTAAAAAACACTGAAAACAACAATGGACCCAAACAGCTGCCCTGAGGAATACCACATGACAACTGTTTACAATCAGCTCTCATTAAGAAATACGTGCTGACTTCTACCAGAGAGATAACTGCATATCAGGGACACAGACTGATGTGAAAACCCATAACACTTAAGCTTAGACAGCAAAATGTCATGGTCAATAACATCAAACGCTGCTGTAAAATCCAGCAGCACAGCACCAACAAGCTTTTTGTCATCCATGAAAGTTAGCCACTGGTCTGCCATTTGTACCAATGCAGTGTTAGTGGAGTGTCCTAGCTTATAAGATTGCTGTGAATTGGAGAGCAAATTATTTGATACAAAGTACTGCAGCTTTTGATTAAAAAGTAACTTTTCAAATATTTTGCTCAATATAGGGAGAATGTTAATTGGTCTACAATTTGATTCGGAAAGGCCTAATCTATCATATTTTACTAAAGGTATAATTTTAGACTCCTTCCAAATTTCAGGAAACACCCCACTTAGAACAGATCTCTTAAAATGTGACTGATAGGCTTGCACAGGATGTAAGCAACAGTTTTGAAGATTTTGCCATCCAGATGATCTAAACCTGCAGCTTTTTCCTCAGAGAGAGAGAGCAACATCTTTTTAACAATTTCCTCTTTAACTGTACCAAATGTCAATGAACAAGATTTATTCCTCATAATGTTTTTCACATTATTACAAGGTGAACCCTTAGGGTATGGTGACATACTAGATCTTACATTTGCAGTTTTCATTATAAAAAAGTCATTCAAATTATTTGCTATATCCAAAGGTTTATTGATTATTTCTGCTGCTGTTTCTAAGTACATATTAGAATGATTTGGTTTGTTACACATTATTTCCTTTCCACTTTCCACAATTGCTTGCTATCATTTGATGAGCTGCTAATCTTTTGGCTAAAATATATTTTCTTTTTAATCTATTTAGCTTTGTCATTTAAATTCTCAACTTGAAATAATACCTTTTCTCCATATCACTTTTAGATTTTCAGCTTTTTAGATTTTCAGCTTTTTAGAGTTTCAGCTTTGGCATTATTCCTTTCCCTCAGTAGAGATTTTAGCTCAGCATCTAAGCAAGGAGCATTATTGCTTTTTATCAACCTTTTTCTAATTGGTGCATGTTTGTCAACTATTTTCACAGACCTATCCATAAAAATACGTAAGGAAATATTAACATCCTCCTCGTCACAAACTGCAGACCAAGTGGACCTTTTAACATCATCCACAAATGCATTAGGATCGAACGTTTTATAAGACCTTCGACAGACAATCCTTGCACCAGATGTAGGCAATTTAGTTTTCTTTGTTGTGATGATTAAATTATGATCACTCCATCCTACTCCAACTGAGAGAACATGTGAACACAACTCAAACACATTTGTAAAAGGTATGGAGGTCTTACCCCCTAATTTCCACTGGATGCGCTCCGCTCCACCATGCACACCAGAGGGTTTCCACTACTGCTGCTGAGCGGTGCAGTGCACCGGCTGCTGTTTTGCCGGTTGCCATTTCGTCATCCGGCAATAATAGGATAGATTCTATTTTTATCATTAAAAAAAAAGCTATTCAAATCGAAAAAATATATATTTTCAATGAAAAGTGTTCAGATGCAATTTTTTTAGTCTCAAATATTTTTTGCATTCAAAACTTTTTTCTATGATTGAAAATAGTTTTCTTTATTAAAGTGATTTTTTTATTTGAAAATATTTTTTTTGTTTGAAGCGACTTCTTTTTTGATTGAATTATAAAGACACAATTGTTCTAACCATAATATGGCCCAAACACAAAAAAGATTACTTCAATCAAAAAAAACATTTTCAATCAAAAGAAACGGTTCAAATGCAATTTTTTGAGTCTCTTTTTGAGCCTCTGGGATCAATAAAGTATTTTTGAATTTGACCGCATTTACTGCCTCTGTCACTTTCTCCCAGGCTGTATTCTTTTTTTATGCAATTCAATTCAAAAATACTTTATTGATCCCAGAGGGAAATTAAATCTTGTTGTAGCTCATAAAAATCATTCTTTAAGGAGTTGTGGTAGATGATGATGGCTGTGGGCAGGAAGGATTTCCTGTGGCAATCTGTGACAGCAAAACTGAAGAAGCCTCCGATTGAAGACACTCTGTTGTTGTAGGACAGTCTTATGAAGAGGATGTTCAGGGTTGTCCATAATTATTTTGATTTTATGAAGAATTCTTCTTTGCATCATCATCTCCAGATATTTCACAGTCGTCCCCAGAATAGAACCAGCCTTCTTTATCAGGTTGTTTAGCCTTTTTAAATCCCTGGCTCTGATGCTGCTACCCCAACAGATGACGGCTGAAGAGATTACACTCTCCACAACAGACTTGTAGAAGATCTCCAGCATCTTGCTGCAAACCTTGAAGGACCTAAGCTTCCTCAAGAAGTCCAGTCTGCTCTGTCCCTTCTTGTAGACGGCTTCACTGTTCAGCCTCCAGTCCAGCCTGTTGTCAAGGTGAACTCTGAGGTATTTATACTCCTCAACCACCTCCACTTCTTCTCCCATGATGGAAACAGTGTTTATCTTATCCCTGTTTCTTCTGAAATCTACAATCATCTCCTTTGTTTTGTTCACATTCAAGGTGAGACGATAGTTTCCACACCATGTCACAAAGCGCTCCACCAGCTCTCTGTATTCAGCTTCTTGTCCATCTCTGATACACCCGACAATTGCAGAGTCATCTGAGGATTTCTGCAGATGACAGGTCTCTGATTTGTACTGGAAGTCTGAGGTGTACAGAGTGAAAAAGAATGGTGAGAGTACGGTCCCCTGTGGTGCTCTTGTGCTGCTGACAGCCTGGTTTGACCGACAATACTTCAGTTTCACGAACTGTGGTCTATCAGGTTGTTGTTGATCCAGGCGATTGTTGAGGGCTCCACCTGTGACTTAAGGAGTTTTTCTGACAAAGCAAATCAGGCTGAATTGTGTTAAATGCACTGGATAAATCAAAGAACATGATCCTCACAGTGCTGCCTGCTTTGTCCAGATGACAGTGGGTTGGTTGAAGCAGGTGGATAATGGCATCTTCAACTCCAACTCCACAGCGATAAGCAAACTGCAATGGGTCCTGATACGTTCTTGTTTGCTTATTCAGGGGGGGTAATAGGAGTTTCTCTATAGGTCTATAGTCATTGATGACTGAGGGGTGAGTTCTCCTTGGTACTGGAACAAGGCAGGATTTCTTCCACAACACTGGAAACTTCTCCTGAGTTAGGCTAAGGTTGAAGAGGTGCTGCAGAATCCCACAGAGCTGCTCTGCACAGGCCTTCAGGACTCTGGGGCTGACACCATCTGGACCTGCAGCCTTGTTCCAGTTCAGTTTCTCCAGCTGCCTCTTCACCTGACTTTTGGAGACCGACAAGTGGGAGGGGGAGGCAAAGGGGGTAGCAGCATTTCCTGACTTGGTTGGAGACAAACTTGTGGAATTAGAAGAGTCCATGGCTGAGGTGAAGGATAAAACATCCAAGGTGTGACAGGAAAGCTGTTGATCAGAGGAGAGTGGGATGTCTGTTTGGCTGGGAACAGGAGAGGAGGATGCTGAGCTAGTTCCTGAACTAAACCTGTTGAAGAATGTGTTCAGTTCATTGGCTCTGTCCAGACTTCCACCAACCAATCATTCCTGTCCTTAAAGCCTGTGATCTTTTTCATTCCTGACAAGAGATCTCTGATATTGTTCCTCTATAGTTTGTTCTCCAGCTTCTTCCTGTCTGTTTGCTGTCTCTGATTTTGACCTTAAGTTGCTTCTGTATACTCCTCAGTAATTTCCTGTCTCCCTCCCTGAAGGCTCTTTTTTTCTTCTTTAGCAGTTCCTTCAGGTCACTGGTGATCCAGGGTTTGCTATTAGGGAAGCATCTCACTGTTCTGGTGGGGATGATGTTGTCCACACAGAAGTTTATATAGTCAGTCACACACTCAGTCATGGCATTGATGTCCTCTCCATGGGATTGGCAAAGAGTCATCTAGTCTGTGGTCGCAAAACAACCCTACTGACCCAAATAAGTTGGGTCAGTAGAGAGGTTTCTGTTGGAAATACAGGAAAGAAATGGTTCGATATCAAAGTGGATACAATAAAACGTCCCTCAGCACACAGCTGGGCCCGATCTTCTACCGGGGGTGCACAGATCACCACATTTGACACACGTGTGGCAATGGCGTAAGTTTGTTTTTAAAATTGCTGGGGACTATAACCATAAACATGAGTGTGGTTTGAATATTGGTGTGGACAATAAATAATCATTCATATACAGGTATTTATCCTTCTGACGTTTTATTATAATATACACTGTGGTGAAATAACAGGTGAAAATATTGAAAGCCCGTTGTGTGTTATTTTGTTTTTCAAACGGCACTGAAAACCATCATTAGACTGTTGTCTGGGAAAGATCATGTTTATCCACATTGTAGCACAAAGAATAATGTTGGCTACATTAATAATATGTCCGCCTCAGAAGAAGAATGCGCAACAAACAAAACAAACGCATTTTCCTTGCAACCCAACCCTCGCTGTTCTGTTCGCAGAAACGTCAACTGTAAGAATCAGCTGCGCAACATTCCAGAGAAATGATGATGATGAATATTAAAAAGAGAGATCACATTTCTCCTGTTTTAGCTTCCCTTCATTGGCTCCCTGTTAAATCCAGAATAGAATTTAAGATCCTTCTTCTTACATACAATTCAATTCAAATTCAAAAATACTTTATTGATCCCAGAGGGAAATTAAGTGTTGGTATAGCTCATATAATTAATTCTTTAAGGAGTTGTTTTAGATGATGATGGCTGTGGGCAGGAAGGATTTCCTGTAGCGGTCTGTATTGCAGCGAAACTGAAGAAGCCTCCGACTGAAGACGCTCTGTTGTTGTGTGACTGTCTCATGAAGAGGATGCTCAGGGTTGTCCATAATTTTTTTGATTATATGAAGAATCCTTCTTTGCATTATCATTTCCAGATTTTCCACAGTTGTCCCGAGAACAGAACCACCCTTCTTTATCAGGTTGTTTAGTCTTTTTAAATCCCTGGCTCTGATGCTGCTACCCCAACAGATGACGGCTGAAGAGATTACACTCTCCACAACAGACTTGTAGAATATCTGCAGCATCTTGCTGCAAACCTTGAAGGACCTAAGCTTCCTCAAGAAGTACAGTCTGCTCTGTCCCTTCTTGTAGACGGCTTCACTGTTCAGCCTCCACTCCAGTCTGTTGTCAAGGTGAACTCCGAGGTATTTATATTCCTCAACCACCTCCACTTCTTCTCCCATGATGGAAACAGTGTTTGACTTATCCCTGTTTCTTCTGAAATCTACAATCATCTCCTTTGTTTTGTTCACATTCAAGGTGAGACGATTGTTTCCACACCATGTCACAAAGCGGTCCACCAGCTCTCTGTATTCAGCTTCTTGTCCATCTCTGATACACCCGACAATTGCAGAGTCATCTGAGGATTTCTGCAGATGACAGGTCTCTGATTTGTACTGGAAGTCTGAGGTGTACAGAGTGAAAAGGAATGGTGAGAGTACAGTCCCTTGTGGTGCTCCTGTGCTGCTGACCACCTGGTTTGACACACAATTCTTCAGTCTCACAAATTGTGGTCTGTTGGTCAGGTAGTCATTGATCCAGGCGATTGTTGAGGGCTCCACCTGTGTCTTCAGGAGTTTCTGACAAATCAAATCAGGCTGAATTGTGTTAAATGCACTAGAGAAATCAAAGAACATGATCCTCACAGTGCTGCCTGCTTTGTCCAGATGACAGTGGGTTGGTTGAAGTAGGTGGATGATGGCATCTTCAACTCCAACTCCACAGCGATAAGCAAACTGCAGTGGGTCCTGATACGTTCTTGTTTGCTTACTCAGGGGTGCCAACAGGAGTCTCTCCAGGACCTTCATGATGTGGGATGTCAGGGCAACGGGTCTATAGTCATTGATGACTGATGGGTGAGTTCTTTTGGGTACTGGAACAAGGCAGGATTTTTTACACAACACTGGAACCTTCTCCTGAGTTAGGCTTAGTTTGAAGATGTGCTGCAGAATCCCACAGAGCTGCTCTGCACAGGCCTTCAGGACTCTGGGGCTGACACCATCTGGACCTGCAGCCTTGTTCCAGTTCAGTTTCTCCAGCTACCTCTTCACCTGACTTTTGGAGACAGACAAGTGGGAGGGGGAGGCAAAGGGGGTAGCAGCATTTCCTGACTTGGTTGAAGTCAAACTTGTGGAATTAGAAGAGTCCATGGCTGAGGTGAAGGATAAAACATCCGAGGTGTAACAGGAAAGCTGTTGATCAGAGGAGAGTGGGATGTCTGTTTGGCTGGGAACAGGAGAGGGGGATGCTGAGCTAGTTCCTGAACTGAACCTGTTGAAGAATATGTTCAGTTCATTGGCTCTGTCCAGACTTCCATCTATCCAATCCTTCCTGTCCTTAAAACCTGTGATCTTTCTCATTCCTGACCAGACATCTCGGATATTGTTCCTCTGTAGTTTGTTCTCCAGCTTCTTCCTGTATGCCTCCTTGCTGTCTCTGATCTTGACCTTAAGTTGCTTCTGTATACTCCTCAATAATTCCCTGTCTCCCTCCCTGAAGGCTCTTTTTTTCTTGTTTAGCAGTTCCTTCAGGTCACTGGTGATCCAGGGTTTGTTATTAGGGAAGCATCTCACTGTTCTGGTGGGGATGATGTTGTCCACACAGAAGTTTATATAGTCAGTCACACACTCAGTCATGGCATTGATGTCCTCTCCATGTGCTTGGCAAAGAGTCATCCAGTCTGCTGTTGCAAAACAACCCTGCAGGGCTTCTTCAGCTTCCTGTGACCATTTTCTCACAGTTCGTTTTGTCACAGGTTGCCTCTGAACAAGTGGTTTATATTCTGAACAGAGAAAAACAAGATTGTGATCTGATTGTCCCAGAGGAGGTCTTGGTTTGGACATTTATGAATCTTTTACATTTGCATAAAACAAATCCAAGGTCCTGTTTTCTCTTGTAGAGCAGCTGACAAACTGTTGAAATGTTGGAAGTGTAGTAGAGAGCGAGGCATGATTAAAATCACCAGATATTGCCACAAATGCATTGGGGTGCTGTGTCTGTAGCTTAGCAACAATGGAACTGATGACATCACATGCATTGTCGGCAACGGCTGAAGGTGGAATGTAAACAACTGCCAAAATTACACTGGTGAACTCTCTTGGTAAATAATCTGGACGAAAACTCACTGCCAAGAGTTCGACATCTGGGCTGCAGAGACGACACTTCACAGTAACATGTCCTGGATGACACCATCTGTTGTTTACAAGCACTGCTACTCCACCACCTTTCCTTTTTCTGCTCGTTTTCAGATCTCTGTCTGCTCGTACAGTCAGGAAGCCTGGCAGACAGACGTTGGAGTCGGGGATATGATCCAGCAGCCACGTCTCCGTAAAACACATAACACTGCATTCACGGTACTCTGGCTGAGTCCTTGTAAGGGCTTGGAGTTCATCCATCTTGTTAGCCAGTGATCTTACGTTGCCCATTATGATCGATGGAAGAGATGGCTTGAACTTCCTCTTTCTCTGTCTCCTTTTCGCTCCTGCTCTGCATCCACGTCTCCTCCTTATCAACAAAGCCCTTAATAATCAAGCTCCATCATACATCAGAGATCTTATTGTTCCATATGTTCCTAACAGAGCACTTCGCTCTCAGACTGCAGGTTTACTTGTAGTTCTTAGGATTTCTAAAAGTAGAATGGGAGGCAGATCTTTTAGTTCTCAGGCTCCTCTCCTGTGGAACCAGCTCCCAGCTTTAGTCCGTAAGGCAGACACTGTTGGAAAATATGTGATAAATGCAGTCTTTACTTATGTTGAACATAGTCTGTTCTTTTGTTTAACTTTGTGTGACAAGACTGGGGGTAGTAACTTTTAGTGTGGGGGTAAGATTTTATGCTGTCCAAACAGGATGCACCTACAAACAAACAAACAAACCTACAAAGTGCCATTGTGTTAGAAACAGTACTGCTGTGTGTTGTATGGTGATAAGATAAGACAGTGGTTGATGGGGGTGTGGTGAAGTCTGTTCATTTGTGTGAATAAATAGAAGCTGTGATTCTCAACATCTTTGAGACTCTGCTGGATCAGAACAACGACTGGTGTGTCAGTTTCTTTTACTGCATGATTCTCCCTCAGCTGAGAAAACACATTTCACATTTTCTCTGTGCGTGCTTTTCTTTCTAGGTAAACCTGTGAGTTAAAATAACCTAACATTTTTGGTGCCGTGACTCGACGCTTGGTCCGCGCAGGGGAAGGTCTTCGCCGGAGGGCTGCACGGGGCCCCACCTGACCTACAAGTCCAGGCTGCTTTCTTGCTTCACTGGCCAGCTGATTAGCTCCGCCGGACACCTTCTCTGCCGGTCCCTTGCGATCGACTCGGTTTGAATCGCTCGCACAGGGGGGAGTTTGTGAGTACCATTTTGGTTTTGCACCCTACATTTAAAATTATTTCTAACTAAGACAGAGAGGGTACAGTTCTGCTGTTCAGGTTTAAAAGACGTTTTAAACCTCTGACTAAGGGAGTCAGGTATTGAGCCTTCCCGGGATAAAATAGGGACAAAATAGGAATAATATAGGTATGAAACAGTTGATTATATGGGAAGGTTGTAACGGATTAGATCGGTGAAATCTAAAACCACCTCAGAGGGATATAAAGAACGCCACTGAAGGCAGTAAAAATACGAAACAGCAGAAGTAAAAAATAAAAGTACCGACCCTAGGTTGGTGTAAGTTAAGTAGGCACACGACATAATCCTTATGTATGCTATTTCCTCCTGAAACCTGACGGTGTTAACGTACGGAGAGAAGGGCATTCAAGGGACGTCCTGTGTGGATCCAGGATTTGTACCGTTCTTAGATTAGAGAAGTCTATTGACTTAAAAACAGGGGTTCACAAAACCGGAATATAAGACTATACAATCACTAACATTTTTCATTCCTCTAGATAAAAGCTAAAATAAGATGAACAAGGAGAATAAACTAAGTCTGATTTTAAATTCCCAAAGGAACGTTCCTCATAATACTCCTTATTATTACTCTACTTTTAATAATTACAGTGATAAAATTGGTAAAACTTGATCAAGACTGGAAAAGAACTGTAGAACCTGCCCTTTCAACAGGGGATCTTCATTAGAAATAGGCCTAATGATAAATAATGTCTAAATAATAATACTAGTAATGAAAAAGCATGATAATAAATACATAATTATCTTAATGTGTGATAAACCGGTTGTGTGACTGTGTGTGTGTGTGAATGGAGATTTCTATGGTGAAACAGCTGTAGGCTGAACGGAGTCTCATGGTTTGAAAATTGAGTAAATAACACTGTGATAAGATAAATAGATCAGATAAAAGAGAAATAAAAGTTGAATTTACTTCCTTAACATGAGAATGATAAATATTTAAAAATGAAAACAGTAAAATGTAACTTATTAAAAATAGCAAAGAAGATTTTTAAAGGAGATGTGAAAAAATTTTTGTAAGAGGAAAGACAATACATTTCTTTAAAATAAAGATTATGAATTTGAAGGACGATTGACTGAGTAATTTCGTGTACTTCTTGGTAGTTGCGATATAAAATAAAACTAAAAGATGAAAATTGAAGAATTAGACATTTGGCGTCTCAAACAAACAGGGAAAAAAGGAGGGTTAATGTGTAAAGCAGATGTGTTTTTTAGCACCCGGGAGGATGATAAAAAAACGTTTTAAACTTTGTTTTTTCCTAAAGTTCCGCCGAAAGAAAAATAAAATAAGAGAAAACTCACTAACATATTTTAAAAAATCCTATGAAGAGTAAGGTTAACTTTATTGTGATTTAAATGAATTATCTTAAACAACCGACCACCTTTCCCCTTCCCCTCAGGGAAGGGCTGTTCTGATAATAAACAACACCCTTCTGTCCCTCAACAATGGGTTGTTAGTTGTTCTCTTAATAAACAAACCAACTGTGATGGGTTGTGACAGAAATGGGTGAAATGGACTTCCTGAGGAAGACTTGTTGAAACCAGATTGATCATGCGTTTCAAAATTGTTAAAGGTTATCAACTGCCAAGGCAGAAGAGGAGGAAAACACCTCTCCTGCTAGCTGATAATGAGGGGGATGTTTTAGCTGAGTGCAGTTCAATACAAAAGGTTGGGATTTCTTAAGTGCAGCAGTAACTTTTACTTTATAAAATAATAATTAAAAAAAACCTTAGCTAATATTTTTTATGATATTCATGGGATGTCTGTGAGATCTCTCATATAGTAGAAAAGAAATGGTTTAAAATGACGGATTATGAGTAGAGTGATTTTATTTTGAAATTTAGACGGATGTCTACAGGTCCTGTGGGGAAGTGACAGCTGGGTGGCTACATGAATTTATTCTTTGTAACAAGTGGCAGTTTCAGATGTTTGCTTCTAACATTTTTATGACAGATAAGATATATGTTGGAAAGGAAACAATTTTGTAATGTGCTGGGTTAGAAATTGCAAATAAGAGAAGGAATTTTCGTTATGGGATTACCGTAGTAAGGAATGTAGTAACGCACTCCGAAATTCAATTTTAGTTCCACATATAATCATAATAATAGGCTAATTTGTAGAACCTATATATATATATATATATATATATATAAAAAACAATGAATAAGGATTAAAGATGTGATGTTTCATTATGGAACTATTAGTTGCTGATTAACTGAATAATAAAATTGGATTAAGTTATTGAAGTCCAATGGGAAAAATTATGAATTTGGTGGAATTTTGTTTTCCATTTTAAAAATGAGGTTGAGTTCTTAGAAAAATGAAATTAAAATAATGGATTTTGGCTACAGGGAAAACCTGTTGTGATAATCATAAAATCTAGAGATTATTTTCTAATTTGTTAGGAAGAGATTTCCTATTTCACTTGAAGTTGAGTATGTTCTCTGTAGGGGATAAATTAATAATCTAAATTGTAGATTTTCATAAAACTCTTGAAATGAGACACCTACCAAAGAATTGTTCTACTTGGAAAGAGAAGAATAAAGTTTTAACTGAAGTTTGTAATCAGATGAAGATGAAATAATCATAACAGTAGATCCAAATTGAACTTTACATGTTTTCTTGGCATTTGGCAAACAATGGGGTAACAAGGGTATGGTGATCTTTAGTGACAAACTACTTGAAACATTAGAGCAATATTGATCCATGGCCCGTGCAATGTGTCAACAGGGGGGATGGTTAGTATAATACAACATACTTTACAACATACAATCTAGAAACTTACTTAAAAATTTTTTTGTAGATTATGTGTTATTTGTGTAAAACACAATCCTCAGGGAAACATGAGACCAAAACGTGGCCAGTTTCCCCAACCAAACCAGCCTTTCCAAACTATACACATGGACTTTATTGAACTAACACAGAGTGGTTCCTATAAATACTGCCTAGTAATGGGTTGGAATTATTCCAACAGCTAAAAATGATGCACTAACAGTGGCAAAAGCATTATGCAAAACAATCATTGCCAATCATGGCATAGCAAAACATTTAGGAATAGTGTTAAAAAATCATTGTGCTTATCATCCTCAAAGTACAGGTCTGGTTGAAAGAAATAATGGGACAATAAAAAGTAGGCTAAGAAAATGTATGGAAAAAACAAAAAGGCCATGGTTAGAATAGTTAGATTTAGTTAAACTCTTTATGAGAATAACCCCAACAAATTAGGGATTAACTCCTTTTGAGATAATTTATGGTAGACAATATAAATTTCCCATTACTGCACCAGACATACAGAAAGCAGATGAAGAATTAACCCTAGCTGATTACATGAGGAAAATTATTCAGACTAGAGAAGTACAAAGAGCACATAGTTTGCCTGTATCTTCTTCTGTGTTACAGGATCCTGAGAACACCATAAAGCCTGGAGATTGGGTATTCATAAGAGTCATCAAGGAAAAGAATTGGACAAGTTCAAAGTGGGAAGGACCTTTCCAAGTTCTGTTAGCAACTCCCACATCTGTGAAGATTGCTGAGAGACCTTCCTGGATTCACCTTTCACATTGTAAACTGCAGAGACAATTGGATTAATAGACGTGTGACAGGAGGAAGTCTGGGCTACAAAGGGCATTGGGTACCAGTAGGGCCTTTGGTCTCAAACCCCAGCAGAAAAGCAGTCCTGTCACCTAGTGGTCAAACTCTCTGAAAAGAGGGGCTATTCATCCAGTTGTTTTTCTCTGCCAACACCATGAAGATTATTACATTATCTGGTTTGACATTGCTAAGCTTTGCAGTGTTATGGCTTCTGATGAATTCGAACACCACCCCATCATGAGATAAAAGATTTTTAATTAACAGCCACCACGTTTTTAAGAACGCCTGGTATCAAGTAGCTAATCTGACTGCTAAACGTTTCACAATTTGGAACAGGAACACCTGATGGCTACATTTGGAAGTGTGGATATACTTTCTACCTTTACCTGCCTAAAGACTGGTGTGGTACCTGCAGTTTGGCTCGACTGCAACCATCATGATACAGAGAATGGTTTTGTATCATCATCATCAGAGCTGAAGAAGAGTGATTTCTCACCGGTACAGGAGTTCGTTCCTTTTACAGACAACGATGGGCGTAAACTGCTCTACAGTGATGCTAAAGGAATTTTCCACACCATGTTTCCATCTGTTGGAATTGCAGGTCTGACAAATAGGATGAACGAAGTTTGGTGGTCCCTGGAAAACACCACTGACATCCTTACGGAAATGTCTGATTTGCTGACAAACGATCCTGAAAAGTCAGCCATGAGAACTATGCTAATGCAACACCAAATTGCCTTGGACACTTTATTTGTGTCAGAAAGGGGACTGTGTACAGTGATTGGAGAACATTATTGTACTTGCATCCCATCTACACATGATAATTGGACTCTCATCTATGACAAGGTGCAAGGACTTGTTGATTTCCTGAAGTCACAAGAATTACAAAATGCTCCCTGGGACTTTATGTTATGGTTGACTACTGGACGTTGGTATCAGGTTCTTTTGAAATTTGCAATGCCTATTATTGTCATTCTGATTCTATTTTGCTTATTTGTATCCTGTATTTTACCATGTAAGAAACACCTGATGAGAAGTAGGAGTATGTTTGTTAAGTTAACTTTAATGAATTCTACAATGTAAACTACTTTTAAGGTAGCCGTTGTATGAAGGATGTTTTTATTGTTTCTTTTACTGGAGTTGTTAAGACTGCATTTCAGGGGGGAAATGTTGGAAAATATGTGATAAATGCAGTCTTTACTTATGTTGAACATAGTCTGTTCTTTTGTTTAACTTTGTGTGACAAGACTAGGGGAAGTAACTTTTAGTGTGGGGGTAAGATTTTATGCTGTCCAAACAGGATGCACCTACAAACAAACAAACAAACCTACAAAGTGCCATTGTGTTAGAAACAGTACTGCTGTGTGTTGTATGGTGATAAGATAAGACAGTGGTTGATGGGGGTGTGGTGAAGTCTGTTCATTTGTGTGAATAAATAGAAGCTGTGATTCTCAACATCTTTGAGACTCTGCTGGATCAGAACAACGACTGGTGTGTCAGTTTCTTTTACTGCATGATTCTCCCTCAGCTGAGAAAACACATTTCACATTTTCTCTGTGCGTGCTTTTCTTTCTAGGTAAACCTGTGAGTTAAAATAACCTAACAGACACTCTGTTTACTTTTAAGGCCAGGCTTAAAACTTTCCTTTTTGATAAAGCTTAAAGTTAGAGTGGCTTTGGTCATCCTGAGCTATCTCTGTAGTTATGCTGCTATAGGCTTAGACTGCTGGAGGACAGACTTACCAATTTCTTCACTCTGCTACTTACTTTTCTCCTATGACTCTCCCGTTGTATTACAGTACATTCTGTTATTTCTACTGTTAACTTTGTTTTCTCTCAGTGTTTTTCTCTCCATAGAAGATATACCTGGTCTGGTATCCTGCTTGGCTGCAATGCCCTGTTGGACGGGGGGCATCGACTGGGATGATCCTCCCAGTAACTGAACATCCACTGTGTCCTGTTATCAACTTTTTACTTTCTGTACCATAGAAAGTTCTCTTATATCAGATCTTCTGTTCCTTCTGTGTTTCTGCTCTGTCTTCTCAAACCCCCAGACGGTCGTGGCAGATGGCCGCTCCTACTGAGCCTGGTTCTGTTGGAGGTTTCTTCCTGTTAAAGGGGAGTTTTTCCTCTCCACCGTCGCTACATGCTTGCTCAGTATGAGGGATTGCTGAAGGATTGCTGTGGTTGGAAAGTCTGCATCAACGGGGCCCAACCTCATGCCAATGACTGATGCAATCTGCTGGGATTCCTTAAATAGGAAACTTTTTAACTGATTGGAATGTTTGTATAAATGTATTGAAATGACTTCTTGTTAAGTGGCTTGAGATGACATCTGTTGTGAATTGGCGCTATATAAATAAACTGAATAGAATTGAATTGAAATAAAAAGGGAAAAAATTTATTGTAATACAGGGTCACGTTATTTTCCGTATTTTTTTTTTTTTGTAAAGGTATTATCTTGGATACCCACGCTCTATTATAGTCTTTCAGGCCCTTCTAAAAAAGAAAAGTTGAAAAAAAGTGACAAAAATAAACACAGAGCTCCTCTGACCCTTATTTCTGAAGGCATTATTGTCTCGCGAGATCTGATGCGATACTTTGGCTGTCGTGGACGAGCATTGTAATAATGCAAATGAGGGGCGCGTTGATTGGTGGCAGGAAGGAGGGGGTTGACACCGCAGGTAACGCTTCAGCATATCTAACCCACATCTACTACTCCCGCTAGCATACAATAGTCACATTAGCAGTTAGCAGCTGCTGTTTGTTACACACAGCAGAGCAATAAAAACACAGCCTTACCGTTTCAATTACAGGCAAGTCTCTGATTGTTGGAATGGCCCCTTTTTCCTAACGGAGCTTCGATGCAAACTTCGCCTGATATTGTCCCAAATTCGTAAAGAATTCCCGCGTAAACAAAATAGAAAAATATTTTCATGTTGATTCTGGCAGTCAAAAACAGAGCAACTCACGTGTGCACTACATTTCTGGTAGAAAGGATTTTAGCTGATTTAGCTTCTTAATGCATCATTGCGTGAAGAAACTTTCTGCATCTTTCACGGTCGAGAAATGTGATCTCTCTTTTTAATATTCATCAGAACTCTTGCTGCCGCATTTTGGATCAACTGAAGGCTTTTAATGGCATTTTGTGGACTACCTGATAGTAAAGAATTACAGTAGTCCAGCCTTGAGGTAACAAATGCATGGACTAGTTTCTCAGCATCACTCCTGGACAGGATGTTTCTAATTTAGCAATATTCCGGAGGTGAAAGAAAGAAATCCTAGAAACCTGTTTAATATGGGATTTAAATGTCAAGTCTCGGTCAAAAATAACGCCGAGGTTCTTTAAGTTATTACTGGGGGCCAATTTAATGCCATCCAGATGAAGTGATTGACTAATCAGTTTCTGTTTAAGAACTTCTGGTCCAAAGACAGCAACTTCTGTTTTGTCAGAATTTAAATGCAAAAAGTTTAGGGTCATCCATGTTTTTATGTCTTCCAGACATGCCTGTAATCTACCTAACTGACTGGGTTCATCAGGATTTATGGATTTAACTGATTGGAATGTTTGTATAAATGTATTGAAATGACTTCTTGTTAAGTGCCTTGAGATGACATCTGTTGTGAATCGGCGCTATATAAATAAACTGAATTGAATTGAATACTTCAAATCGGTGATGTGTCGGTCGCGAATGAACCGGCTCTAAGAGCTAACTCTTTGAAGTTAACGATGGGAGCCGGCTCGTCATTGGGAGCCTTTTTTTTATTTTTTCATTCCCCCCTGCTTGTTTTGGTACATTTGGTACACATCGTTTCGCATTAATTTTGGTAATAAATACACTTTAAGCAACAGAAAATCTGAGGAGCACAAAGAGCCAGCTCTTTATGGTGAGCAAAGCCAAAAGAACTGACTCTCCAAAAAGAGCTGGAATTCCCATCACTAGAATTCAGTAATGGCGGCGCTCGACTGAAAATGAGGGAGAGATGAGCGAGGGGGAGAAGGGAGAGAGGGAGTGCGGGCTTCCTGCAGCATAGGTAGGTCTGCGATATCTATATAAGGTATATCCTGCGCCGACTGGACGTCAAGTCGGCCAGAAATTAAAGCCACGTATTTGAGTGCGCGTGCACATGGGCTGGTTGACGAACCCAGGGGTAAACAAACGCTTCACTTTTAAATATCGGCTTCCCAGGCAGTGTATAATCGTTAGGCAATCATAACATACATTTTTCTCATGGAAAAATGAAAATTACAGGTCATGACTCCTTTAAACACAAGCAGTTTATAATTCAAATCCCTGACCACTTGTTGCAGACGCGCAGACATTTTCAACTTTACGCACAGAGTTCAGGTAACTGAATCACTCAAAAAAAGATTCCTTTGAGAGCATCTGACTGATTATCATCTCAGACCTGGACACATATTCAATGCATCACTATCTGAGAGCTCAGCTGACAGCACCATGGAGAGGGATTGGACTGCGTAGCTGCAGCGGACACAGACCGATGGCGGTTTTAAATCAAAGGGCGGGTTGGGTCGGGATTTAATCTGGAGATAACAGTGGGTAAAGGGTCGACTTAAAAAAATCATCTTAATGGTAAAATTGGACCAGTGCAGGACTCTGCAACAGTAAACTGTATACTTTTACTGCAATTATTTTGTATTTAAAACATATGTGAGGGAAATTAGATATGCAAGCAGAAACTCCTGGGGAAACATATTTATTTTTATGCAGCTTTGAAGACGAACCGATCGCAAAAATTGTTGCATGACCCGGAAATGGGCTAAAAATATGACAGAAATCACACAGTGCATGCCCACCGCACAGACCTGCGCCATCCTTAGATGCATGGTGTTAGATAACTAATAGTGGGCAGCTTGTTGTGCAGTTAGTTTCCAAACCACATAATTCATAGTTACATACAATTTGAGACTGTTTTGTGCGCCAAAGCGTAGCATTGCCAGTAGCGTTATTATGACAGACACATTTCATTAGCGAACTTGACTTTAAGTGACTTACAGCTTTCTTTGAAAAATAGTTCCTCATGTTCCAAATTCTTCTTTTTTGCTGCCATCCTTACTCACTTTTAACACTCATGTGTCACCCACGTTGCACCTGAGTCCTCCCGCGGACTGGAAAGTTCTCCTTGCAGTTTTGGCGCTGCTAACAAGCAAACATAGCTGCAGAGTCTCACCTGACAGCAAGGAAATGCACAGCCAATCATATTGGCCATATAGAACATAATCAAACTCTTTCTGCACCTCTAGAATGAGACGTTGACAGATCGGTATTTTTCTTTCTCTTTTTGCTTTCTATTTGGTTTGTTTTTCTTTTCTGATCAAATTATGGGTGGGGACAATTCAATAATCGCTGGATTTTGGTGGGGACATGTCCCTTCCGTCCATGCTAATTCTACGCCCTTGGCGTGTGGCCAGCATTATTGGAGACACTGCTTTGGCTGGCATCAGTATAAATGGAGACAGCGACAACCTGCTGCTCCGATAAGCAGGACCATCCAGTTTCCACAGTACAGTTTTCAAACTTTTTATTTATCAGTGTAACATCTTTTTTAACTGAAGTGCTTGATGTGATAAGTACAAAAAAACCCGCAAAACTCTGTGAAGCACTTGAAGCAGTTTCTGGCGCTTTGGTGCTCCCGAACAGAACAAAAACACAAATGCCCCTACATTCTGGCTCCTGTAGCTGCTCATTATTTCTGGTAGGGAAAAAAGTTCAAAATGGATATAAAAAGATTCATTTTTGAGGCTGAAAATTACATGACCAACAATCTCATAAAAAAAGATTACCTGGTAGCTCTGGTGAGAAGTTTGGTTTAAGACAAAACAATGAATGCTACGCTAATATTTTTAAGTTGTTTAAAAGATTTACATAATGATCTTACAGTATAATGAATTAATTTTGGTATATACTCAGTAATTTGAGTTTCTATCGGTAGGATACACCACCTACTGGTGTAAATGGCTAACTGCATTTGGCTAAAATTAACAGAAATACTGATCAGTTGCAGTATGTGTCACATTAATGTGACACATCCAAGGCATCATTTGATGTGGATCTGATGTGCATTGGCCTTTACTGGGAGTATTGTCTGAGAAAAACTCAATAGAAATTAACTTTGTTTATGAAGTCTTTAATTGGGAGTCCTAATTTTTCACCTGACTGTGCTTTGTGTACCTATGTGTACCGTACATTTGTTTGATGTATACAGTTCTTACAGTTGTTCCTACAAGACACTGTGTGAGTGAGGAAGTGTGGGTCGGAGGAAGGAGTCACAATACCGTCTGTGGGTAAGACAATGGTCGAAGTCTATCATAGTCCTCCTGTCCTGCTGTGTCCCAAAGGCCCAGATTCACTGGCTTTCCATCCACCATTACATTGGCAGAGTAGTTGTCAAAGCTGGAACAGACAGAATAGCACAAAGTTAAGAAAAGTTCAGAGTGAAGCCAAGTGAATTGTACAAACATATCATATCTTTATATCAACTCATATCTTTGAGAATTGGTTCCAAGAGGAAAGAAAGTGGCTAGCCATAGGAGGCTGACTCCTTGGTTTAATGCAGAGCTGCGTACCTTAAAGCAGAATACTAGGAAATTGGAGAGATATCGGCGCTCTACACACATAGAGGATTCCTATTTAACCTGGATAAATAGTCTGCTGCTGTATAAAAAGACCCTTCGACAAGTTAGAACAGCATATTTTTCATCATTAATAGAGGCGAATAAGAACAACACTAGGTTTCTATTTAGTACAGTTGCCAAACTTACACAGAGTCTTAGTAGTGATGACTTTATGGGATTCTTCATAAATAAAATGAATTCTAATAAAAATAAAATCATTGTCATCCTACCAAACATGATTACTTCTCTCTCTGGGGCTCTTTACACGACAACGTTGCCGTTGGGCGAGCGATGGAAAACGATGTAGTACATATGCCCGGTCTTTAGATGGCAGGTTGCCCCGTGTATGCAGTGTTCCAAGGTTTCCCCCTCACAACCCAGAAAAGAAACATCTCATGATGAATCACAATGGTGGTCTCTGCGCGTACAACTGTGGTTGTAGAAGCCTACAGAGACCAAATAACTTCAGAAGCTGCATCAGCAGTAACAGCATACCTGGATCCGCCACTGTTGTTGTTTTTCTTTAGAAAGGCGGAGTGCGCAAGTCCAAAAGGGCCGTATGCGGCTTGCAGTGACGTTATCGTTTTCAAAAGTCTCCGGCTTGGGTTTACATGACAACAAATCACCCAGCGTTTTCAGAACTCTCCATTCTGGAAACCATTTTAGAAAAGCTGCGTTTTCGGCCCCCCGTTTTCCTGTTGTAAACAAGAGGCCGAATCGCAGAGAAAAACCTCAGTTTTGCTGAAAAACGTTTTGTGTAAACAGCCCCTCAGTTAGTGAGGCAGCATCAGAGAGCACTGTAGAACATCATTTGTGTTTGGACTGTTTTGATTCAGTCGAGCTTTCAGATTGATCAAAAATACAAATCTAAACGTTCAACTTGTATGTTGGACCCAATCCCAACCAAATTATTTAAGGAAGTGTTCCATTTGGTTCCTGGATCCATTTTAGATATGATGAATCTATCCTTAGTAAATGGATACGTACCACATGAATTTAATGGTGCTGTAATTAAACCTTTACTTAAAGAGGCTATATGCAACTTTTTCCCCAAAATAAACCTAACAATAGCCTTTTTATTTGACCATTTATGACTCAAACATCTCCTGATGATCATACTGACAGCTTGTCAGCTCACAGTTGCTGCACCTATAAGCCTGTATCCAATTTTTTCTATTTTCTGTCGGGTCGTTTTTTCCCGCGCTGTCTGTGGATGTGACGTCAAGCACGTTCATGTTAAATGTTTCAGATCACTCTGCCACCACCGCTAGTCAGCACTCGCACGTGGTTCAATGCATTGTGCGAATACACAGAAGAGACCAAGGACAACTCTGACACCAACAGTAACTCCACATAAGACTAAAAAAGTTAAACCGAAACCCGAAAATGATCGAACAGAACAGATTCCAGTTTGTTCATGTAAATGAGAAATCCTCTTTACACTCAAGGGTTACCTGTAGAGTTCCACAGGACCAATTCTTTTCACCATATATATGCTTCCAATTGGTAAAATCATTAGACGGCATGGGATACATTTCCAGTTATACCGATGATACACAACTATATTTATCCATAAATCCTGATGATCCAGTCAGTTAGGTAGATTACAGGCATGTCTGGAAGACATAAAAACATGGATGACTCCAAACTTCTCTCTTTTAAATTCTGACAAGACAAAGGTTGCTGTGTTCGGACCAGAAGCTCTAAAAAAATGGCTTAGTCAATTACTTTATCTGGTTGGCAACGTACATTCATTCATACATATATTTATGCTCACAGGAATCCACACACCCCCACCCAAACCCCAACGTACTCACTAAAACGAAAGTTGCTTCGGTGTGTAAGTTTGCCAAAACAATGTCGGACTCCATAATCTTTTCTGGTCCCCTGCCCGATCAGACCTGTGACGACATGTTTAGCCGCATGCTGTCATTCCACCAACCTATTATATGCTGTTATTTCAACTGTTAACTTTGTTTTCTCTCAGTGTTTTTCTCTCAATAGAAGCTACATCTGGTCTGGTATCCTGCTTAGTTACAATGCCCTGTTGGACGGGGAACATCCCAGTCACTGAGCATCCCCCATGTCCTGTTATCAATGTTTTACTTTGTTTAATATAGAAAGTACTCTTACATCAGTTCTTTTGTTCTTTCTTTCAAACCCCCAGATGGTTGTGTCAGATGACATCCCACTTGGAAAGTCGAACATTTTTGGTGAATTCCATTTACCTCGGAAGTCGGAAGTCGGAACTGGGTTTGATCTCACGCCCGAGTAAATACTGTTTCAGATAAAGTAGTCGGACAAATCGGGATTCCAACATGGAGATGCCCAGGTAGCCATAGTTGGTAGTACCTCTTACAAACATTGTTTTAAAATGTACTTTCTTTATGCAAACACCACTTTTATTTTAAGTTTAGAGTTCCAGGCCCTACATGTAACATAGATTTTAGACACACCCTAGTCTGTCTTGTAAAATAAACAAGTTTTCACCACAGCTACTATTGTTGATGCGAGGGACGATCAGATTGAAAGTTAAAGTCGGAGCAGCTTCAGACTTCAGTTCCAGTTGATTTTTCCCACTCGGAAGTCAAATTTCCAAGTTCCGACCACCAATGGAACGCACCATTTTTCTTGCTCCGACTTTGACTTTCATTATGGTCGCTCCTTGCATCAACAATAGTAGTTGTGGTGGAAACATGTTTATTTCTATAGACACACTAGTAAGAGTGTGTCTAAAATCAATGTTAGATAGAGAGCCTGCAACTCTAAACTTAAAAGTGGTGTTTGCACATGTACAGTACAATTTAAAATTATGTTTGTAAGATGTAATACTAACAATGGCTACCTGGGCATCGGGACTCAGAGACGTCGTTACACACTTTGCTCTGACTGTTTATGCTTAGATTGAGAAGTTGACAAGTATTTTGTTAGTATTTGGTAAAATTGTCTTTCAAATTTTTCTGGGGATCAAACATCTACATACACTACAAATATTCTGCCTACTATATAAACTATTTGGGAAAGCCCAGATGATGGTGTCATAGCATTGAAAGCTTCTGATTTCAGTTGTCCTTGTGTGATATCATGGAAAAACCCAAAGAAATCAGCCAAGGTATCAAGAGGAGAATTGTGGAACTCCACAAGCCTGGTTGATCCTTGGATCCAATTTTAATGTCCACAGTGACGTGTTTGGTACCAACATGGGCTGAAAGGCTGCTTAGAGAGGAAGAAGCCATTTTTCCATAAATCAAATTTTTTAAACTGAAATTGAAACGTTTGGCCATATTGGCCGTCTTTACTTTTCCTCAGCCAACTAAAAGATTGCTGCACTGAGTTCCTTCACTATTATTGCTTTGGTTTGGTATTGCTAGGTACTGAAGTTGATGCTGCATCACACCTCCTGTCATTCTGCAATGCTGACTTTATTTTCAGAAACTCACAGCTGTGGAGGATATCACTCTGTACTTGTGATTTATGAATGACCAGAGGCTTTGCAGGTTTATGAAGGAAATGCTTTATAGAAAAGGCCAAAGTCTAGACTTCAAGATGATTCAAGATGAGGAACCGTAAAGAGCTGTGGAGAAACAATGGTCTGCTAACTTCAGTGAATTGGAAGAGCACTGCAAAGAAAAGGAGTTCAAAATTTCTCCCCAAGGAAGTACTGTAGGAGACTGTTATGGTCAAATAGATCAGAGAATCCCAACCTGGGGTCCGGAACCCGAGTACTTAGAGATTGCTGGTGGTCCGCAAAATTGTATCTGTGCTGAGGAACAATTCAATTGAAAAATACTTTATTAATCAAAAAGGGAAATTAAATATTGTTGTAACTTCTATTATCTAAATTTCTTTAAAGATTTGTTGTAAATGCTGATGGTTGTGAGGACGGGTGATCTCCTGTAGCACTCTGGAGGTCGGAAGAAGCGTCTGATTGAAGACACTGTTTTTGTATGACAGTCGGATGAAGAGGAGGCTCAGGGTTGTCCATAATGTTCTTCATTTGATGAAGAATCCTTTTATGCACCCTAATCCTCAGAGGGTCCACAGCAACCAACCTGTTTGCCAACGATCTCACATTGCCCATAATGATCGATGGAGGAGGTGGTTTGAACTTCCTCCTTTTCTCTCTCTTCTTTGCTCCTGCTCCAGACACATGGCATCTCCTTCTCAACTAATCTTTGTGGGTGCAGTTGAGGTATTATTTTAGCTTTTGTGATGTTAATTTGCTGCCCCTAGTTGTAAACCACCTTGTTGCTATGGTTAGGCAACATAACAAATGTCTGAAAGTAAAAAAAGGATTAGCAAAAACCCTTCCAGTTGACAGCATTCAAAACAAAGAGAATACTTGTCCAAAAAAGTAATGTTTGTGCAACAGGGCTACTCCAACATTCTGTCACCTTAAGCAGTGCAATTCTGGAGTTGTGAGGTTACCAAAATATATTTGTAAATATTACATTTATAAAATCCAAAGACAAAAGTCCATCAATCCAGTAAAAACCTCTACTTTTTACATAAAAGGGAATTCATGGCTTAGCCCCATCCTACATCTCATTGTGACACATTGTGTCTGCGCAAACAGTCCAGGGTTCTCATTTATAAAACTTTGCGTAGAATGATTACTAAAACCGTACTTAAGCTCAGCAACTTTTTTTTACTTACACCTAGTAAGTTTCCGATCTATCAAACTTAGAGTACGCACAGTTGCACGCACTTTCCATTTTATAAATCCCACTCTCCTTAGAAATGTGCGCAGGTGTTTTTGGATCATATCCTGCCCGCTACACACCCACTTTCTGCCATAAACGGTCCATGCAAAGTGTCTAGTGAATATTCTGCATCCACTTAAGCCACCTAATATGGGGCGTTTCCAAGGGGCAAACTCCGCCGCTCAGAATTGAGGCAAAAATTGCAGTTCCCCTGTCATCCACTAGGGGCTGGCTCCAGAAAGGAGCAATTTCCCATTGACTCCCATGTTAAAAAGGCCAACTTCACAGCAGAAATAAACATGTTTACAGCCTGGTTCAAAAAACCATTTTAGGTTTAATAGGTCAGGTTTACCGACATGACAACTCTGAGGGGGGTGAATTTTTTTCTAACTCATCCGTTTAGACATAATTTATTCTTGAAATTATGAATAATTAGGGGCGTGTCCTATTGATTGACAGGTCTCGGATGAGCCGTCAGCGCTAAGGCTGGTGGCTAACGGTAGCTAACGGGGGCTAGCAGCTTGTCGCCATAGACTACTTACCCCCCCTGCTTGCTCCGGGGAAGGCCTTCAGCCTGGGACTCACGTTAAGACTTTGGCCATTTCCTTTCTCTCAACTTGGACATCAGTTGTATCCGCAAACTTTATTAGTGTTTAGATATAAATCGTGCACTTATTGGACAAAGATGGCTTGCTGTGGTAATGATTGCACTACAGACCGTCTAAAAGTCTCTGCTCCATTTTTTTGGGGAAGTAAAATAATATTTCTGTACGTTATTTTGTAGATGAAGCTCCTGCTAGCTGAACTAGCAAAGTAGCTAGTTAATCACGCTGGGAAACTACAAACTGACCAGGTTAAGATGTTGTGCATTTAAGACAAGGCTGCTTGGTCGAACATGGGTTGAAATGATCACATGTCTTATTTACTTTACATGTTGATTTATTCAAACTTAACAGTTTTAGTAAAAGCTATGGACAAATGGGGCTTCATCATTTATTTGACAAAATTATTGAGTTGTGCTCATTTCACCGTCAAAATAATGCATTGATCACTTCGCAGTCAAGACACACACACACACCGTGTGTACCAACACGTTATTTTGACGGTTTTAACATGTACAGTAGATAAGAAATGTGATCATTTCAACCCATTGTCGACCAAGCAGCCTTATCTTAGAGGCACATTTGTTTGTTTTTTAAATCCTTTTTTTTCCCAACTAACTCCAGATATATTTCATATTTTGCTGTCAGAGATTTTTTAGTTTTTAAAAAGTAATAAAAGTAATGAGTTGTCAGTTAAGTCATTAACCATTTCTGATATGCTGTCATATGGGATTCACCTTCATTGTTGTACTTTTATACATACACCCATAAGTGTTATGTCTGTGTGTTCATTTGTTTACAGCACGTTTGTTTTGTTGTGGTGAGTTGGTTTTCAACTAAGACGGGCAATGTTGAAATTTTAAGTTGGTTTTAATATACAATGTTTTTTTCCTTACAGATTTCATCAATCGCCTAAAACTACAGGAAGATCATAAGGAGAAGTACTTAACAATATATGTGCATCATCTTTAATGCCACTTCTTTCATATCGTTAGGTGCTGTCCGTTTTTTGTTTTTGATTAAATAAACAGCAAATAAATGAAGTTTCTGTTTTTCTTTCACACAGATATTGTTTCCATTTCAAGAAAAAAAAATCAGTTTTGTAGCTGCATAAGAAGTATGATTTGGCTTTGTAATAATGCAGACACTGAGGTTTATTTTAATATTGAGATGTTGAAGGAATTTATCAAATTCAAAAATGCAGTTGGCTGATTAATTACTTGGTTTTATTTTTTCCCTTGTCATTTACTGTTGAAAGAATTTTCAGTCATTATAGAGAATAAAACATTTATTTTTTTAAACAAGGTTCTATAAAAGAAAAGGACACAGATAAAAAAACAAAGATGGGTCAGAAAGCAAAAGAGACTTATGTACAGTAAAATGGGGTTGGGGGGGGCAGAGTTGTCAACAGTGTTATGGCAACAGATATAATTGTTGAAATAAATAAACTACATCAACAACACATTAGACATAACAATCAGGATTATATGTATTCTTTTTGCTTTAACATCAATTGTTCAAAGGGACGGTCATGTCTAATGTGAGGATGCATAAAGATGGATCCATTTAAGCTAGGAATAAAAGAAGCCATAACTCTGTTGACAAACCTGCTGGCCTTTTCTATTTTTGCTGGGTTTACACCCGCCCTCTATCAACGCCTTTGTGTGATGGAGGAGAAGATGATGGACATCTGAGGGTGGAGAAGGTTAAGCTGGTGCAGGTCCTTCATCATGTTCACTAACTGGACACTGCTGACCACCCCCATGTCATCTCCACCACAGCTGATGATGAGGACATCTAGAGCTGCTCTTCCTCCTTCCACCTCAGCCCCCCCAGCCAAACCAGGAGATACGGACGTCTGGGAGGCCGAGGTTTCCTCTGATGGTTTCTTCATCTCTCTCAGAACTATGTCAGACATAGCTGTCTCCAATGATCCAAATGGCTATGGAGAAAAAAACTAACATAATGAATGGAAGTTGCACAGGTGTGGCTTATTGGATGAAAGTATAATACTATTAAAATTGTACATGAAGTGATGGAGACAGGTACTTACATTTTCTGCTTTGTTTGGCTGTTGTGGAGGACAGGCATTCAGCCATTGTGACCTGGTAAACAAAATCTATAAAAAGAAACACAAGTGTCTTACTAAAAGTGCAACTTATCCCTTCCCACACCTCAATAAATGATTAGTAAAATTTATACATAGCAGAATTGACTAGGATCGAAATTATTCATATTAGCTGTTGATAATCTACAATAGCTGTGGGAACCGTTTTTTAACTGGGAGATCCTACATGGTAGTACAATCACTAACAATTAGGGTAAATACAAACAAATATTAATATAAATATGTGAACTATCCTAACTAACTTAGCTTGATCATGTATCTCCTGCATAGACTAAATAGATCTCATACACTATTAATAACTAAGTTAGAAATATTATTGAAAACTTGCATTAAGTAAATGATCATTTCATTTGAATAAATTATTTCAATTTAAAAGTGAACTTACCGATTTAATATTGTATTTATTTACAGCCTGGATGGAGGAGGGTGGCAGAGTTGCTCTACCGCGGCTTTCAGGCTAAAGAATGGGCTAAAGGCGCCCGCTAACCTCCGTTAGCTTCAGTTAGCTGCAGGACTAGCTCCTGGCTACATCGGCTCAGAGTGTCAATCATCCGCCCCCGCCCTCACAGCTCCACTCTCAGCTCCACCTCTTTGCCCATTTTTGTATTTTCTAGGAGTGACGAAACGCGTGACGCAGACAAGATGGCGGCGGTGGGAACAGCCCATTTGGCTTCATTTTTGCTCTTCAGAAACCAATGGGTGACGTCACCGAGGCTTTGTCCAGTAATATACAGTCTATGGGTGTTTCACGGGTAAACATGGAAACCAAGAGGCGGAGAAAGTAATTCCACAGAGACAGCTGCAGGCTCTTAAGCCGCGTTCACACCGGTCAGCGCGTCCAGGCGTCAAATCGCTCAAACGGACGAAAGTCGACGCTTTAAAATTAAAACCCAGCTGCTTGCACACTTGTGGTCTACGTCGGCGCGTCGAGGCATCAGCGCGTCACGTCATTACGTCAGCGTGCGGGCGTGGATTTGTCTGTTGCTAGTTGTTTACAACATGGCGGATCTTGTCGAGAGAGTGGCTTGGGCTTTAATTAATGAAGCCACACAACGTTGAAAGTTAAAAGAAATATATTTAACTGCTTACCTGGCACTCCAATATCCTCCCATATCTTCCTCCAAATCAGATCCGATCTCTTCCTGTCTTTGTAAAAAGACGAAGACGGGTCATACAGTTCACGGACATTACATTCAGCGACGATCAGTTTGTCCTCCATCTTGAATAAAAAATTTGCCGATTCCCCCATGGAAGGAGTTACTACGTCAGTACAACGAGTCGCTCTGATTGGTTGACGCCGCGCGTCTGCTGCCCGAAAGTTCAATTTTCCCAACTTGAGCAGCAGACGACGGTCCGTCGGGGCATCAGCCGCGTGGACGCGCTGATGCCAGCTGCGCCAACGCGCGCGACTTGCTGCTTGGCGCCCACTAGATGCGTAGATCCCATAGACTTGCATGTAATCTAGCTGCCCTGCTGCCTGGACGCGCTGACCGGTGTGAACGCGGCTTTAGAGGCGCGGAAAACAATCACTTCAAGCAATCACTTTACACAGCCAAAGGCAGCCAAAATGCTTCACGTTAAAAGACAAAAATACAGTTGCAAAAAGAAAAAGAAGAAGAGAGTAAAAAGATTTAAAAATGTAATAATAAAAGCAGCACAAGCAATAAAAAAGATAAGAACAATAAAGTTTCAATTAGGCCTACATGATTACTTCTTGTAGCAACAATAAGACTGGGATTTATTAAACCAAATAAAACTAGATATTTAAAGCCTGACAGAAAAGGTGAGTTTTAAGTCTAGGTTTTTAAAGGAGCATGGGGCAGAATGAAGAAACAAAACTCACGAGCGACGCGGCCGGCGCTGCAAGTAACTGCAGCCAGCAGTTACCTTACCCAACCACGGGAACGCGCACAAAGGCTTCACAAAAAAACATACCTCTTCACAGTGACATACTTCTTTTTCTTAGTGCCACTTTTTAGTGGGCTGTGAGTCGTCCTTCGTCGTTTCCCAGTTGCAGAGGAGAAGAATCCATTCTCACAATTAAATCAATGGAGTTCTGCGACCATTTTTCTTCCTCTTTTAAAGCTGTCGAGAACGCACACGCAGTCTCAATTGACGTCACACTAAGACAGCGCGGGAAATTCGGGACCCGAAATGCAGCACATTTTGCAGCACACAGCCAGTTTAAGAAAATGGAACGATACGTGGTTGGGCTCATTCTTTTTGGTTTATAACGCTTCATCACCCAACAGCATTAAAAACTGGACATAGATGTTTACTTCATTTACAAATCCTGTCCCATGTTCCTTTAAAAAGTATCATCCTTGCAAAATATTGATTTGAGGTCACAAACAAACGGAAGAGCTGCTAGTGACGCAGCGTTGATGCAGCAGCGTTCCTGATATAAATAAGAAGATCGGGGGACGGGGTGCACGGTTCCAGCGGGTCGGTACATCTAACACCGGGTCCAGTTCAGCACATAGATCTAATAGGACTGCTTTAAGGAATCTACATCGGCTCCCCCATCCTGATGCTTCCACTAGCTGATCTTTAATGAGTGCCAGCATCCATTGGGCATCATTATGCAGGAGATGCTGCAGTATTCCTACTTCACATGATTAATTCACCAATAAGTGCAATTTCTATATAATATGAAGACATATATACATATGAACATACTGTGATATGATTCTTATGTGCAACATATTGTCATTCAGATTCTCATGTTTATTCTCAGTTCAGAGACGGGATGGGGGGTGACTGCTGGTTGTGTGTCTGTGTGCGCAAAGCTCTACAAGTTTGAAATTGGGGCTTAAATTCACATTTTAGCCATCTTTCCTGCTGCGCTGTCAGTGTCCTCCGTGTCCAAAAAGTCCATAAGCAAGATCCTTAGTGTGCTTAAAGTTGCACACATTTTTCCACCATGATTTTTTCTATAAATCCTAAACTTGGCATTAGAAGTTGCTTACGTAGTTTTCACACCTTGTTTTGTGCGTAAGAAAGCTTTATAAATGAGACCCCAGGGCAACAAGGTCGCTGGGGCAGCTTTATCTGAAACTTCCTCTGTCCAGATACAACGGGAGTGATTGCTCCTTTGCAGTAGCTGTGCCTAAGCTCTGGAACAAGCTAACTGCTGATTTGCGTTTGACCTCAGATTTGACCTCTTTTAAAAGTAAATAAAAAATATATTTTTAGACAGGCTTTTAACCTACAGTAGAGCTGAAGATCTTTGCCCGACCCGTCGGGCCAGGCTCGGGTTTTAGCGGTCAGCTGATCATCTCATTAGCGCAAACTAATGGTGTTAATAAAATTCCCGAAAGTTTTGCTCAGTTTTACAGACCAAAAATATTTATAATAAAGCGCTGCACTGGGCCACTAATATTATTACGATCTACCTGTCAAAATGTTGCATGCACACTGCATGCGTCAGGATGTGAAAGACCCAGGCGTCAGGCCACTCCTTCTCTCAGATCAAAACAGAAAACATGCTCTGACTGCTGCACTGCGCTCTCAGACAGAGAATGCTGAAGTGTAAATGCTCTATTACCAGGCATCCCAAGTCTCAAGTTGCAGAAGTCTCTTGCATTTATCTAGCAGCTCCCTGATGCCCACAAGTCAGATAAAAACTCCTGAAATCTAGAGAAAGCGGTCAAAAGCGCGCACAAAAACGCACGCAGGCGAGACAGACTTTTACGCAACAGAAGCGGTTAAAGCTGAGGATCTTACTATTCTCTCAGCCACTGCCAAGGTCCTCTTTTTGGGTTTTCAGACTATGGTCACTCTATAAAAAGTAAAATGTCCAGTAAATTGAAAACCTGCTGGTCACGTTGTCCGTTGCCATTTCTTTCTAGCGGAAACCCTGATATGTGACTTTTGAATAATGTCGGGCTGTAAACGGATTCGGCTTTAATAAGCTGTCAATCAAAAAACACTCTTCGAGCTCGGGCTGAATTCTCTCGGGCTCAGGCCGGGTCGGGCCCAACTGTTAAGGCCGATCTAACCTATAGTAAATCTACTGCGGATTTCATTCCATAGCTGTTGATTTTATTCTAGTTTGATGCTCTTTTGATGTATGTATGTATTTATGTATGTTATTATTACTGAATTTGAATTTCAAATTTTATTCCACCTTTTATCTCTTATGTGCATTGTCTTTTCCAGGGTTGGTCACTTTCCAGGGTTGTGCAAAGTGCTATATAAAAAAACTTTGATTGATTGATAGAAAAATAAAATAGTCTATTTAGCCTACAGTGTAAAACAAGAAGAACAAGAGCAAAAAACTACAGCTGGTTTCCACTGCTTCTGTTTCAATAAATTTATTTTTGTTTCTGGTAAATAAATATAAACTTTGTGTTTTATTTTGTCTTGTGGATATGAGTTAATCCTGATAAGATAAACCTTTAGAGAGGGTTTACTTACTGTTAGCTATTACTGTGCAGAGGTGAAAGTAACGGATTACAAATGCGTTACTGTAATTAAGTCGATTTTTTTGGGTACTTATACTTTTAAGAGTATTTTTTCATGTGTGTAATTTTACTCATACTCGAGTACAATTTACACCATGTAATCTAGTTCGCTACTTTTAAAATCATAAATCGCTACTGAGTACGGCAACAATTTGCACCTCCAGGTGACCATATTTTTATCCACATCTTTGTAGCCAATAAGGCCGTCCAATCACAATTAATTGGCGCCAATTAATGTAAGACATAACGAAAAGTCAACTCTGCTGTAGCAGCAGTTACAGGTTTCTGGAGGTGACATAGGTAGACAGTGCAGCAAAGAAGTGGGGCAGTGAAACGGAGAAGTGGAGCCGAGAAACGGACCAAAGAAGTGGAGCAGAGAAACGGACCAAAGAAGTGGAGCCGAGAAACGGACCAAAGAAGTGGAGCAGAGAAACGGACCAAAGAAGTGGAGCCGAGAAACGGACCAAAGAAGTGGAGCCGAGAAACGGACCA
This sequence comes from Valencia hispanica, assembly GCA_963556495.2. NCBI lineage: Eukaryota > Metazoa > Chordata > Actinopteri > Cyprinodontiformes > Valenciidae > Valencia > Valencia hispanica. The sequence goes on along the minus strand of OY747721.1, from coordinate 45,578,633 downwards.
AAGAAGTGGGGCAGAGAAACGGACCAAAGAAGTGGGGCAGAGAAACGGAGAAGTGGAGCCGAGAAACGGAGAAGTGGAGCCGAGAAACGGACCAAAGAAGTGGAGCAGAGAAGCCAAAATGGAAACAGAGGCAACACTGTAAACAGTGAAAATGATGGAGAAAAGACGGAGGACGAGTCCGAGTGCCCATGGCTGTACCTGGAGGATTTTTTTCATGTACAGAGGGAAAAGGAGACAGATGCACTACAAACTTTGTTTGACCTCTACGATCATATCAGCTTATAAAACTTCAGCGTCTAATCTGAAAAAACACATTGGGATAAGCTGTACTTATATGATATTGCTTTCTTATTTTTGATGTGTGTTAAGTTTATTAGTTTGGCTAAGATAAGTCTGCAAAGATATTGTCGCTGCCATTGGTTAGCCTGGGAGCTAGCTAACGTGCGCTCCTGGGTGAAAGCATTATTTAATTATCATTTTTAGAAATGTTTTCTAGATGTAGGCTAGTATGACACTTACCTGCCTGTTGTTCGCAGTGTATTGGGAAAAGTTTAAACTGTTCTATGCAGGTTCAAAAAAAATGTTGTCATTCTTTTAACAAACTAAATTTCTGCTTTATGTCTACATTTCTTTACTAAACAATTTCCTTCGTGCAATTTTTCTATACATTGTTCATCTGAGAAATGTGCTTTGAATGTAGATATTTTATTAGGGTGAATTGAATCAAATGTCTGCTATTGACGAGACAATAAAATATCCAACAGATAAAAAGTAATTAATAGTGTGAGTAGTTTTTGAGAAGGGTACTTTGTACTTTTACTTAAGTGTTTTTTAACACCAGTATTTTTTACTTGTAATTGAGTACAATTTAAGCAATGTAACAGAACATGTACTTGAGTACAAATCTTCAGTACTCTTTCCACTTCTGTTACTGTGCACTCTACATACCATGCTTAACTGAGAAGCTTTGCTAATTAGTATCCTACTCATTATTGTTGTAACAGCATCATCCCCTAACTGTCAGGGTCTGTAAACTTTATCATTACCACGAGCTTGTGGTTTTTTTTTTTCCTGCTGTGGAAGTTTGTAGCTCACTCACACAGTGGGGATGTATTCACCAGGAAAGGCATTGGTGGTGTAGCTGATCAGCAGACAGGTCTTTCCCACAGCCCTGAGGAAGAAGGGAAATGAGGAAACGTTTATTAAACAAGTCCATACATGTACAAATTAAACAACCATGTCTATATGGACTGTGTGAAAGAGTCAATAGATGTCTGATGTGGCTGTAAGTGGAGTGTGAAGACAGACTACTACTCCCCTTCACTGGGCCACACAGACACTGGCCCAGATTCATGTTGCCTGGGGACACAGCAGCCCTCTGTGACACAGCCTCCACCCACTACTGTGAGCACAAGTTCATTCTCACACACACACACATGCACACACACAGGCAGGAATTGCTCCCCCTCTTATTCTGGACTCAAGTTGTCCTCAGATTGGTGATGGAATGGACACGGTACTGATCATGGAAGAACTCCTGTAAATCTGTGATTCTGGTTCCAAACTTACACACATTATTGAATGGCAGACAGAGAGGCGAGGGATGAGAACACCAAATGAAGAAGGGGTTGATGTCAAGATGTCAATTTCCAGTCATAAACAAGAACAAAGGCAATACCACAAAGCTATTTTTTTTAATGAATGTCTCTTTTCTATAGTAACATGTTTGATCATTCATTACCTCCACCAAGGAGGTTATGTTTTTGCCAGGGTTTGTTTGTTAGTTTGTCTTTTAGCAACATAACTCAAAAAGCTATAGAGGGATTTGGATGAAATTTTCAAGAAATGTCCGCAGTGGGACTAGAAAGAAGTGATAAGATTTTGGCGGTGATCTGGATAACCACTGCTTTTCCTCTGCAAATAAATCAAAAATTCAACGGGGTGTGTTAAAAATAATAGAAGTGTTGATTTGAATCAGTGAGGTCCATCATTCTTTTTTTTATTTTCATTTTTTAACACATGTCCTATCTGGCAGTGTGGCGCTCAGAATTGGTGTATATATAGTACTCCGCTTGATATATATGTTTAAGACATCTTTATTAGAAATTGCTGTAGGATTTTGTTTTTTGTTTTTTCCTGATTTTTTCCAGGGACACGGAGACGGAAAATAAAGGGGAAGAAAGAAGATGAAAAGAGGTGGGAAAAAAGGTACAAAGGTAAAAAAGTTCAAAAGATACAAGAAAGGAAGGGGAACAATGAAAACACAAGAAAACATCACAGTCTTCCTTAACACCCGCAGGATGGCAAGGAGAGGGGGAAAAAACGACAGAACAAATCAAACAATGAAAACTAAGAACTACACAACCACAACCCATAAATAAATATATAAATACAATAACAGCGTCACTGAAAAGCTCATGGTACCGATTATTACAAGATTTAGTAATACTAACCTAAGTCCTGTGGAGTTCCACAGGGTTCTGTGCTTGGACCAATTCTTTTTACCATATATATGCTTCCAATTGGTAGAATCATTAGACAGAACGGGATAAATTTCCACAGCTATGCCGATGATACACAACTATATTTATCCATAAATCCTGATGAACCCAGTCAGTTAGGTAGATTACAGGCATGTCTGGAAGACGTAAAAACATGGATGACCCTAAACTTTTTGCTTTTAAATTCTGACAAGACAGAAGTTGCTGTCTTTGGACCAGAAGTTCTTAAACAGAAACTGATTAGTCAATCACTTCATCTGGATGGCATTAAATTGGCCCCCAGTAATAACATAAAGAACCTCAACGTTATATTTCACCAAGACTTGACATTTAAATCTCATATTAAATAGGTTTCTAGGATTTCCTTCTTTGACCTCAGGAATATTGCTAAAATTAGAAACATCCTGTCCAGGAGTGATGCTGAGAAACTAGTCCATGCATTTGTTACCTCAAGGCTGGACTACTGTAATTCTTTACTATCAGGAAGTCCACAAAAGGCCATTAAAAGCCTTCAGTTGATCCAAAATGCTGCAGCAAGAGTTCTGATGAATATTAAAAAGAGAGATCACACTTTGTTTTCTCTCAGTGTTTTTCTCTCCATAGAAGATATACCTGGTCTGGTATCCTGCTTGGCTACAATGCCCTGCTGGACGGGGGGCATCGACTGGGATGATGCTCCCAGTAACTGAACATCCTCCATGTCCTGTTATCAACTTGTTACTTTCTGTAGAAAGTTCTCTTATATCAGATCTTCTGTTCCTTCTGTGTTTCTGCTATGTCTTCTCAAACCTCAAGACGGTCGTGGCAGATGGCCGCTCCTACTGAGCCTGGTTCTGTTGGAGGTTTATTCCTGTTAAAGGGGAGTTTTTCCTCTCCACTGTCGCTACATGCTTGCTCAGTATGAGGGATTGCTGTGGTTGGCAAGTCTGCATCAATGGGACGCAACTGCCAGTTAATGACTCGATGCAATCTGCTGGGATTCCTTAAATAGGAAACTAACTAAAACTTTAAACGTATTGGAATGTTTGTATGATTTTATTGAAATGACTTTGCTTGTAAAGTGCCTTGAGATGACATCTGTTGTGAATTGGCGCTATATAAATGAACTGAATTGAACAATGTATCTGTAAACACCGGAATCCCCACAGGTCCATCATTCTGAGAAGAAACAGGTCGGTGAAGGGCAGTAGATGTTGCACATGCTGCTTATTGTGTCAGAGTAAATGGATCATTCCAGGCATTTTCGAAACAACAGCACGCTGGGATTAAAAAGTTGATAAGAAAGAGGAAAACTGGGTGCGTTAGCTCAATTAGGAGTAGGCCAGTTCAGCACGGCTAAAAACGAACTGAACATGCATTAGTCCGAATTTGATTGGACAAAGGCAACAATTTGGTTTTCTCTTACTGCATGTAAACGCAGTGAGTGATAACATTTCTGATGGTTAGTAATATTGTTATAAGATGAAATTGCCTTTGAAACTGTACATGATAACCGTGATAATAAAAACTCCAAGGTTTTTAATGTCCATTAAACGTCGCGTCTCTGATGCTCGGTAGAACTGAGTTATTTCATGGACCAAAGGACACCTAGAGTTAATTGTAGCTGTAGTTTGGACTTTATAAAGATGATGTTGACCTACCCACATGTTGAAAGGAACAACATGTGGGTACCCTAAAAAGGGTAATGTTTAGGTTGATGTTTTGTGATCTTAAAAATGGATTTACCTTCTTGCCAACTTCTCATATTTCTTGGACTACCAGGATCGTAGCTGAGGGTCAGGAAGGCTGGGGGCCAAGTCGTTTTGCACTTAGACAACCACCTACTTTGTTTAAAAGGTCAATACAGCAGATGAAAAAAGACAACTTACAACTAACCTTCACAATAAGAGCCTCAAGCGTATAGCATATTTTGAAACCTGTAAAAAGCTTACAGTTTATTCTTCAACATTCTGAAAAGGACCTGAATGCTGGGTGTGTTGTGTGTTTGAACTTGCAGACTGTAATGTAGTCTTCAGTTCTCTGGAAATAATTAAGGAAGGGTAACCTCGGAGAAGAGTCAAAACGAGTTAGACCAAGATGCCTTCTGGACGCTTCCTTTCAAAGGTCTTTCACGTACATCCCCTGAGGGTGACCTAGAATTCGTTGAAGGGACTACACTACCCATTGTGTCTGGGAAGGTCTTAAGCCCCCCCGATGCCGATGGGGCTAATGTGTGTCACTGGGGAAAGTTAATACACAATTTATTTTCCTCTACGTATTACCTTCATGACCCAACCTCTGATAGGGGGAAAAAGGCCTGATAGATGGATCTTTAGTGGTGTGATGGACAGGAAAACAGTCCAAAAGATCACAGTGTTTCTTACTCTATGGAGTCTTGTTCAGAATCAACACAAGATTAAACACATTGAGCCTTGATTCAGTTTTATGGCCAAGGACACTGTTTTTAAAGGTTTTTTGGGCCTGAGTGGCCTTTATTGACAGTGGACAGAGTTTTTTGAAGGGGGAGCGAGGTGGGGGAAGACATGTGGCAAAGGTCATCTGGGACAGGACTTGAACCGGGGATTGCCACGTCGAGGACTGAAGCCTCTGCACATGGGGTGCCCGCTCTAACCACTGCGCCACGCAACACCCCCAAGGACACTTTTATTGAGGAAGAGAACCCAGGGTCATCGTATGGTCTTCCAATTAGCCTACAGGTCCTTTTCTGGACCCTAGCTGATAAATAGTTGCGTATGTGAGGCCACTCCCCCCACGCGAGCCCTACTTTTATTACTAAAGACCTACGTGGTTTTAAAAAACTTTAAAGAGCCCCAAACAGAAACAAGCAACAGAAACAGCATCATTCTTGAAATTACCTTCCTACTACCGTATCCACAGGTACGGTAGTAGGAAGGTAATTTGAAGAATGATGCTGTAGAAAATACGTTTTTTCAAGATTACAAAGATTTATTTAAAAGTAGTATTAGAAAGTATCCTAACAATGTAAAACGAGTCTCAAGGAAGGTAGCAGTGGGTGTCAGAGCGCAGGACAGATATGACGATCAGGCTCTCACCGTACCACAACCTCATGCGACCACACACACACACACACACACACACGCACACACACGCACACACACACACACACACACACACACACACACACACACACACACACACACACACACACACACACACAAAACAGAACACGCAGTGAGTAATTCAATTCAATTCAGTTTATTTCTATAGCGCCGATTCACAACAGATGTCATCTCAAGGCACTTTACAAGAAAAGAGATTTCAGTACAATCATACAAACATTCCAATCAGTTTAAAGTTTTAGTTAGTTTCCTATTTAAGCAATCCCAGCAGATTAACAACAAAAAAACATGCAAATATGGAAAGTACAACTGCATACAGTACAGGGAAGCCATGGAAAGGAGGGAACCTGAAAACCGACCCTCAGAGGCTCGGTCAGCTACAAAATCCCAAATCCAAAGCCAGTTGCTTGTAAAACTCCACTCTAGCACAAAAAAAAATAAAAATAAAAAAAATAATTGAAACAGTCTAAATTTTCAATCGGAAGCTAAAATCATAACTAGAACAAACAAAAATAGCAGTGAAAACATGGCAACTCTCCCTTCCACCCAGGAATGAGAAGAACCTGAGACAACTCCTCACTCAGCAATTACACACAGAAAGGGCCAGTGAAGACACACAGGCTGAGTGTGTGAGCAAACTGTAATTACTGTCATTGCAGCTGGACCCCGAGTAGGCTCTGGAAAAACCACAGAAAATCCCCAACAATTAAAAATAACTGAGAGTAGTTCCAAAACATGGATGGAGAGAAAATGTGTGTGCACCTCAGCACAGGCTCCTTGTAAACACCTACAGTGTGTGGGTTGTTAGCTGCTTCACATCTGTACAATCTGTACCAGAGCGCAGAGAAAAGTGATCACAAAAGCACCACCTTGTGCCAAGGACTAAAATCTAAAACCACTTCTGCCCTGTCTTATCTTTTATAAATCAGTTGTAAATCAATGGTTTATAAACCCACCACAAACTCCTTGATAAACTCAGTGACAAAATAAGGATTCCACAAATTGTTGAAAAATGGATACAAATGACACTGATGATATGTGTGAAGCATTACTGGCTCTGTGAGCTAGGCCAAATATTTTACTGATATGCACAACAGGAATGCTTGACATTTGAAATATCAATTCCAACTAAATATTGCATCCGAGCAGTCCTTTGTGATCGTGATACTGCACGCACTGATACTAAGCTGGTGGCTATGATCCGATATACTATATATTGTGCAGCTCTAGACATCCTCATCATTTATTCTTCATTAATAAAGTTCAGATGCATCTGTGCGCCTACAGATATTTATTGTCTCTTGGGGTTTATTATTTTATTTCAGTTCTAGTTCTAAACAGTTGTAGCAACTTATTGAAAGATCTCTTTAACGAGCCAGAACGAACGAGCCAGAAGTGTAAAACTGCACATTTTGTTTGATGTTACTTTAAGGTTTAAGTGAAATTTATGTAATACGACTAATTTCTTTCAGAAGGTCTTGTGTAAATTTGGAACACCATAATCTATATTGCAGATGTGGGATACTATGGGATATATTCCAGAATTATATTGAGAGAAAATTTACAGCTGTGAAATACAATATTCTTATATAATATTCTCCTATTCCGACGTTCAGCCAGTGGTGGGTAGTAATTAGTTCCATTTACTTGAGTAATATTATTATGAAGTATAGCTACTCTGAGTAAAATTTCTGGATACTCTACCTACTGTGAGTAACCAAACCGAATGAAGAACAAACACGCTTTCACCAAAAGTGAATCAGATCCAACCACAAACCTACAGTTTATGCTGAAGTGAGACCTCTTGTTTCAACACAAGCTTTGTTTTCATCTTCTTTTCTATCTGCTGAGCCTTTTGTGCCATTTGGACACAAAGAAGATGTGGGGCAAATTTTATATTGTCACTGGAAATACTATATCCTGTTCTAGAATAAACTATATACGTTACCTACTGTAAGTATTAGTTTCATGAGTTTTACATAGAAGATTTGAATGATTTAAAATATATAGTATGCATTTTTCCCTTGCAGTTTGCTTCACTTTGCTGACTCTGTGGAAGTAAAAAAAAAAACAAAGCTTTGATTTTATTGTGTTTCTTCTGCTTATTATTTTCATATTTTGTATGTTGTTCAGCGGTTTGGGACTTTTTTCTCTGTGAAAAGTACTTTATAAATCAACTTTATTTATCAGTTACTCAGTACTTTTTTCATCTTACTTGAGTAATTTATTTGATGGCTAATTCTTACTTGAGTACTCTACCAATCTCTGCATTCAGTCTTCATGAACAAAACATGAATATTGACCTATTAATTCAACATTACTGTATCTATTCTGCTTTAGTAAAAAGAACATAATAAGCATTGTGAATATGTATCTCTGCAACAGCAGGAAGGAATCTGGATGCTATAAGACAAGGGACTGCGTGTACAATTACAATAGCGGGGCCTGCTTGCTGGCAGGGAGGGCCACTCATTCCTCAGCGTGCATCAGCACTTCAGCCTGCCTCCAGTGGCCAACGATGGCCGACTTCTCTGCAAAGCTTCCCGATGCACCCTGCTCCAAACCTGCAGGCTGCAGCGGGCAGAGTGCAGGTTTGGAGCAGCTAACGGAGGGATGGACCGAACACTAACAAGGAGAAAAACGGGCCAAGCGATGGATCGCTCCGTGAGCCCCATCCCTTTTACCATATAGCATCCTCCCATCATCCATCTGTCCGTGGACGCATCACATGAGCAGTGTTCTGCTGGCCTGCATCATCTGTAACAGCGCTCTTACCCGTCGCCGACCACCACACATTTGATCGCTTGCATTTGGACAGGAGCTGGACGCTTTCCGGGAAGCTGTGCTGGGAATGTGAAGGATCCGACAGTCAGTGCTGAGGGATCGGATGAGAACAGCGGGTTAGTCCGCCTGGCGATGAAGCCGCAGTGAAAGAGGTTGATGACGAACAGCACCGACTTTCTCCGGGAAGAACCGAGTGCTGTTAAAGGGACAGAGCAAGCGGAACGAATGGGGAAAATCCTGAGTTCCAGGATGTAAGGATGACGTAACAGCAGGGCCGTGCAGAGACCTTTAGAGGGGCAGGTGCTCAAAGTTAAAAAGAGGCACGTAGAACAAGTTTTAAAGGAGTCCTAACCTAGTATTACCTTTGATACCCACGCACTATTATAGTCTTTCAGGCCCTTCTAAAAAAGAAAAGCTGAAATAAATAAACACAGAGCTCCTCTGACCCTTATTTCTGAAGGCATTATTGTCTCGTGAGATCTGATGCGATATTTTGGCTGTCGTGGACAAGCATTGTAATAATGCAAATGAGGGACGTGTTGATTGGTGGCATTCTAGGTCATTTGTTGTTTGCAAAGTAGCAGCCATTACCCGTGTTATCCTGAAGCTACTACTCCCGCTAGCATACAATAGTCACATTAGCAGTTAGCTGCTGTTTGTTACACACAGTAGAGCAATAAAAACACAGCCTTACCGTTTCAATTACAGGCAAGTCTCTGATTGTTGGAATTGCCCCTTTTTCCAAACGGAGCTCGAGTTCCTACTTCGAATCGGAATTCAGTAATGCCGGCACTCGACTGAATATGAGGGGGAGAGGAGCAGGACGGGCTTCCTGCAGCATAGGTAGGTCTGCGATGTCCATATATGGTATATCCTGCGCTGACTTTACGTCAATTCGGCCAGAAGTTTAACATCGCGTATTTGAGTGCGCGTGCACGTGGGCTGGTTTAGGAACCCAAGGGTAAACAAATGCTTCACTTTTAAATATCGGCTTCCCGGCCAGTCTATAATCGTTAGCCAATCATAACATACATTTTTTCTCATGGAAAAGTGAAAATTACAGGTCATGACTCCTTTAAAACAGTGTACAAGAACTTATAGTATACCATACAGAGTAACAACCAATATTCATCAACTATCTAACAGGGAATTAAACCTAATATATCATTTTCATCAGACGGGAACCATGCAAAGCAAAAGTATCCTGTTTTGTATATGATGGGGTAGCCTACAATGTTGTTGTTGAGACGCTTCTGCTGGGCTGTGTTGATCTGAGACTGTAGGCATTGAAAAGACCATAGGAGAGCTGGTAGCTGATTAAACAAGTGTTCCTGCCCACAGCCATCATGATCTACAACAACTCCTTAAAGAATTGTATGAGCTACAACAACACTTAGATTACCTCTGATCAATAAAGTATTTTTGAATTGAATTGAATTCAATAAAGTACATTATGGAATAATTTAACTTGCTGCTGTTTCTCATTAAACAAACCCTAATATCTGACTGGTTAACCTCCACAGCAACTCAGCTGCAGACCAACACAGCTCGGAGGGGCTAACTCTACTTTTCTATAGTAGTATTAGCACCTCTCAGACATTTAGATTTTTTTTAAGTGTAGAGATCAAATATATTTATATCTTCAACACAAAAGCATTATTTCAAAGGGTATTTCAAATAACTTAAATAAAAAATGTAATTTGTTTATTTATTAGGATAAGGATACATTAATTTACTTGACAAATCCATCTCAAGTTTTAAAAAAAATTTCACATGTATAAATATCAATTTTTGGACATTTTGATTGATCAAGTTTTGGCATGTCTGGCTTTCCTATACTATTGCAGTGCAAATTGTTCATCCAGTGTTTTAAGGCTAGAAGAGGGACCCACTGAGGCTGCATTATTTTCTCACCTAGCCTGTAGCATACCAAGCATTTTCCATCTAGAAATTCTCAGAAATTTCAGGCTGTATGGGGACCAATATTGAATTACCTAAAACTGTAGTTGATCTCTTAATATTGATCATTTATATGGACAACGGAGGCTTATGTGGACTTTTAAGTATGTTACATTATTTTGTAACCCCTTTGTTAGTCTTTGTGTTCTTTTTGGTTTTGTCTATGTTTCTTTTTCCTCTAATATTATCCCAAAAAATTTTAGAAGTATTTTTTGTTTTCAACGCACTTATATATACATATGTATGAAAAGCTGATTAAGCTATATTTGACTCTGTATTTTTATTGTGATGCTGTAATATGCCTTGTTAAATTGAAAAAACTAATAAATAAATATAAAAAAAATAAAATAAAAGTCAGTGGCCGGGCTTAAAAAGACAGGTAATGTTAAGTAGTTGCATGGTGCACATACAGGACGATAATTTCACTTTGTCAGTTGGCACATAACAGCAACATGTAGACAGTAATCTAGCACTCTGTGCAGCGTATAGTGTCAACCCTACTTACCAGTCTTAAGGCAGCCTCACTCGCAAAGCAAAGGTGCTGAGGACGTATGGCAGAGGCACATCAAGGATGAGCATTGGTTAATGGTCATCATGCCACCCCCCCACACTCAAAAGAAAAAAACATCAAAACAGAGAACTTGGGGCATCAGTTTTATTATTTAAAAATGATATAATCAAATAGACAAAAATATAAAGTTATGTGCAAACTCTGTTTTTTTAAAGTGTATCTAAAATCAATGTTACATGTAGATCTTGCAACTCTAAACTCAATAAAATAAAAGTGGTGTTTGCATATGGAAAGTACAACTTAAAAGGATGTTTGTTAAAGGTACTACCAAATACGGTTACCTGGGTGTCGCCATTTTGGAATACTGACTTATCAAACGATGTCAACTGAAAAGCTGTTTACTCAAACCCAGCTCCAAGTTCTGACTTCCGAGATAAATGGAATGCACCATTATATCCAACTTCCTGAAAACATGAAATATATCTGATAATGTAATCCAAAAACCAAAGAAGACGAGGTAAATTATGTCTCCTATCTAATTTCACATTATTGTCTTGTGTGCACGAGGAACCAACTTTTTTTTTCAACCCATGTTCTTTCAGGGGCTCCGTGAGATTGTAACTATGGTAACACAACAATCAATTACAATAAATATTTGTAAATTCACAACGTAAACTTGCCAATTCCTTAAATTGAAATTAAAATATTCAATTTAAAATTTAAAACATTTAAAATCTGTTATTTATGCTGAACCCGTTAAATCACATTCAACATTAATCTAATTTGCAGTAAGCATATTAAAACGTTTTTAGTTCTATGGTCTGATGTATGTTTTTCCAGTCACATGCCTATTCTCTTCGATTTTGATCTGCCTGTCAACTTTCGATCGCCCTCTTCGCCTAAATCCTGTCGAAGTTTGATTAACCCTGCAACTGCTGCACTTTTTTGATAATGCTTTCTCTGTGCTCAATCTGCCTTCTCCTAGTCAGTTAAGCCCTAATGATTTTATTTATCATTTTAATGCTACATGTCTTTCTGCCTTAAATTCTGTTGCTCCCTTGAAACCTGCTCACCCTAAACACAGATCTGACCCATGGCTCAACTCACGCACGCGTGAATTAAGGAAATCATGCAGGTGGGCTAAGAGTAAATGGAAGAAAGACCACCTCCATCTCTTTGCAAATCCTGAATGACTACTGGTCCAAATATCAACAAGCAGTTTTCCAACATCATCTTAGCAAACCAGTTTAATCAGAGGGTTCTCTATAAAACTATTAATGCTGCTCATGTTGCCTACGAATCTTATCTTCTACCCATCTCTCTGGATTTTCCTAATAAGTTCCTGGACCTTTTCCTTTCTAAGGTTTATTCTATCAGGGCCGGTTTGCCACATCCTTCATATACCTTACCAACCCAGATCTTCAATCAGGTTCCCTTCAATGGCTTTGAGCCCATTTCCCTTTTGTGCTTGGAGACTCTGATCTCATCAATAAAAGCCTCCGGTTCCCCGCATGACATCCTCCACCCGTCAGGAAAAACCTTAAAAGAGGTTTTTCCTGCTTTTGACCAGTACATATAGAGTATTTTAAACAACAGCTTGATTACCGGTGCTGTACCCCCTGCCTTCAAACATGCTGTGGTACAGCCTCTCCTGAAGATACCTGGCCTTGACACCATGGTTTTCTCTAACTTCTGACCAATTTCCAAGCTCCCATTTCTGTCGAAAGTCCTTGAGAGGGATGATCAAATATTTACTCACCTAGCAGAGCAAAAGGTTCTGGATGATTTTCAGTCTAGCTTCTGGTCTCTGCCTAGTACTGAGTCCTCCCTCTTATGTGTTTTTAACAAAATTTTGATTGCAACTGACTCTCACTGCTATGTTGTATATTACTCTTGGACTTGTCAACTGCCTTGGACACAGTCAACCACAACATCCTCCCAGCACGCCTAGAGGAAAGTGTCAGTATAACTGGTCCAGGCTTAAACTGGTTTAAGTCATACTTTCTTAATAGGACACAGCATGTGGTGCTGGAGGTTATCTTACCTCCACATACCTCCACTACTCCGCTCTCTTGTGGGGTCCCTCATGGCTCCATTTTGGGCCCCTTTCTGTTTTGCCTTTAAAGCTATCCATTGAGCTCCATCTTCAGACAACATTCCGTTCACTACCTGTCAGATCTACATGTCCCTAAAACCTCAACAATCCATTCAACCCCTTTTCAACTGCCTTCACGACGTGAAGTGGTGGCTGGCAATGAATTCCCTCCATCTCAATGACTAAAACAGAACTCATCATGTTTAAACCTGCTGGACATAGTTCAACCCAGCTCCTGAACCTCTCATCACCCCCCCCCCCCACACACACACACACACCTCAAGACCGTTGTAACAAACCTGGGCAAGAAGATGGACTCCTCCTTAAAAATGGACGCCAAGGTCACGCCACTGTAAAGTGTTGCAAAGTTGATGCACATTCTCTGCATCATCTCTGCAAGGCATCTAGAGTCTGTGACACATCCCTGCATCACATCTAGACTGGACTACTCAAATGCAATCCAGGTGGGTGTTAATAAAACTACTCTTGCTCGACTCCAGTTGGTGCAGAATGCAGCAGCAAGATTTCTGATACACACTGACGGAGGACAACACATGACACCGGTACTGAAATCACTCCACTGGCTGTCAATTGCATTCAGGGTTCAATAGAAGCTTCTCCTTTTAGTTTTTAAATCATTACATGGTCTTGCCCCCTCCTACCTATCTGACCTGCTCTCTCCCCACCAACCACGTCGAATGCTTAGGTCGTCCGGTAGTTGTCAACTACTCTTAGACATTCCAATAGCTCGCTGTAAATCGTGGGGTGAAAGAGCCTTCTCCCCAAAACTGTGGAACGAACTCCCCCTTGTAGTCAGGCACATGTCCTCTATGGCCTTTTTTAAATCTTTGTTAAAAACATATAATTTCTTCCTGGCTTTTAAATCTTAGCAAAGGGTCAGTTTCTTCTCTTCTTCGAACATTTTTATGTTTTCTGCTTTTAATTTCTTGTCTTATTTTTGCTCTTAACCTTTTAGTTCAACCCAGCTCTATGCTTGGTTGGTTCTACACCTCTGTCGCTGCTGAAAGAGGAGCAGCAGCCTTTCGTGATCTCTCCCAATCTCTCGGCATGTTCTCTTTTCTTATTTTCTTTTCTTTGCTTTCTTCTTAGTTACTTTATACACCCAGCCTCTGGAGTTACTGTATTAGACTAGGTCTCTTGTTTAAATTGCTTTTTAAGGACTGTGGATAACCAAAATGGCATTTTGTTCAGCTGGGGGCTTTGAGAAACTGCTCCAGGGAATGGAAGCAATGGAGACGGAGATACGTTGTCTTGAGGTTAACATGGAACTAAACACTGGATATGGAAATGAGACAACTTTAACGATGACTACTTGTAGGGAGGATGAACCTGGCAGCCGAGTGTTAACTCGGTCTAACCATCTCACACAGAAGCCACAGAACAATGATACTCCCTCAGCCAAAAGGAGCTTAACGGGCAGAACACCCCATTCACAGTTTGATGAACACTGGTCGGCTTTAAAGCACAAAGAATCTACACCTGCTTTTTCTGTTCCGAGGAAGAAAAAACAAAGGAAATTCCAACCCAAGAGATATTACTCCCCTGGAATCCTGGTGAAAAACAGATTCACAGCACTCAGTTCCCCAAAAGACGACGCAGCCCCTGGGACCAGTCAAGGTCACCAGGAGAAATCCATCACATGAAGAGGACACATAAGAAAGTAAGAACCCCCACAGAAAAAATTCTCAGCATACATGACAGATCAGTTAATGGGATCGAAGACTTTTGTAGCCAGAACACTAGAGTTTATACCTGCTCCAAAAATACAGTAAGAGAAATATCAGAAAAAATCCTGACAATTATAGATCAACACCCTAAACTGGAAACGCTTGTTATCCACACAGGCTCAACTGATGTAGCCAAAAAACAGTCAGACTTCTCTGATCTGCTACAGAGACTTGATGGACTTAACATAGACATCCTTATCAGCGGACCAGTCCCTGAAGGGAATGATGAAAGGTACAGTAGAGTTTGCATGCTCCATAGATGGTTGAAGAGAAAATCTCATTCAAATCAGATTAAATCAAATCAAATCAATCTCATTTATTAGTAACTTTAAAAATATTTGGATGTGCCAAGCATCTGTTCAAAGAGAACCAACGTTATCTCAACAAGGCCGGAGTGAGACTGCTGACATCGAATATGAGAAAATGTCTGAATTCTAAAAACTAAGCAAAAAAAACAAAAAAAAAAACGTGAAGAAATCATAACCCAATTAAGCTCCTCTTGCTGCATCTGTATTTTACCCACAGTTTTTCTAACCCATTCATCAGCAAGAGTATTGAAAAAGCTGTGTTTCAACAGTTTAATAGCTTCCTAACAATATCCAAACGTTTTGATATTTTTAAGTTAGGTTTCCGTGCTCACCACAGCACTGAGACTGTTCTCGTCTAGGTTTTCAGTGAGATCCACATAAACACAGACTGTGGTAGAACCCAGTGATTGTACTTCTGGACCTCAGTGCTGTATTTGACACTGTTGATCATGATATATTATTGAAACAACTGGAGAGCTGGGTCTGATTCTCTGGTACAGTACTTGGCTGGTTTGCGTCTTACCTAAAGAACAGAAACTTCTTGTGTCAATAGGTAATTCTACATCAGAACAGACAGAAATTGTTGATAATTTCCAACATGCAAAAGAGCTCAGTAGTTAAATAAAACAGTCACGACACTTCAATCGGAACTATGCAGCATTAGCCGGACATTTTATTGTTCATCCATACCCTTTGGACAATTTCTCAGACTACAGACAGATCACAACATATCTAGCCTTCTCTCCAGAAACTCTGCACTTTCCAAAACCTCCCTGCACTCTATTTTTAAGCCCTATTTCATGCCCTTGTAATGCACGAGCTGTTTGAAATGAGACAGAAGTTCTCCTAGCAACATCTCCTAGGAACTTCAAGGATTCACTTTATCAGCTAGATATTACTAACCTTCAACCAACCTTTCTGACTTCAGACCCTGATTACTGTAGACATAACATAACATAACATAACATTCCACATTGTATCATTCTTGATTAAGGGATGAGGGTCAAAAGGATGGGGGAAGGGTCGAAGGGATGAGGGTCAAAGGGATGGGGGAAGGGTCGAAGGGATGAGGGTCAAAGGGATGGGGGAAGGGTCGAAGGGATGGGGGAAGGGTCGAAGGGATGAGGGAAGGGTCGAAGGGATGAGGGAAGGGTCGAAGGGATGGGGGAAGGGTCGAAGGGATGGGGGAAAAGTGGAAGGGATGAGGGAAGCGTTGAAGGGATGAGGGAAGGGTCAAAGGGATGAGGGAAGGGTCAAAGGGATGAGGGAAGGGTCGAAGGGATTAAGGGACGGGGGTTGAAGGAATGAAAGATGTGGTTCCAAGGGGACGGAACTTGAGGGTATGGAGCATTGGTTCGGGTAGGGAGGGGTGTGAAACGAACGTGACAGACATGGAACGTGAGGCAAGCCTGGCTTATGTAGATCGCTGATTGGTAAGTGAAGTGCAAGAGATCTGAAAGGCCAGGTGGGTTGAGTTAGTTTTGATTGTATGACTAGCGTTGAAACGTGGTCCTGCTCCTGAACCTAAGTTAACAAGTTAACTCCATAAATGCAGAGATGCTTATATTTTGCAAGTCAAATCTGCCATTCATGCTGCTTAATCAGAAGTAAGCTTTTAGTCTGACCCTAACCCCCCTATTTCTGAAAGTTACTAGAAATGCCTCAGCTAAAATGAGGACATATAGCAGAGCCTCAGTGGCGGCTGGTGAAAAATATTCTTGGTGGGGCTGTGCTTTCTTTTTTTATTTTTTTATCAAACTTATGCTTTCTGAGCTTTGTGCACAAATCCACTATTTCATGAACTAAGTACAGCTCTTTTATTTCCTGTCTTTCATCATTGGACAAACTGATTAATCCAGGTGTGTCTGACCGTTGTTGTTGTGACTACTGAGGTCAGACAAACCTGGATTGATCATTTTGTCCAATACAGACAGGAAATAAAAGGGCTGTACTTAGTTCAGGAAGTAGTGGAGCTGTGGATATAGCTTAAAATCATTTTCAATAATCATCCCAAAATAATTGAACATAAACGCCTCGATACCAGTACTATGGGAAATACTGATTATTTTAATGCCAATATTAACAACTTGAGGCATTCTTAAACTAAACATAAATACAATATTGCACAAACAAGTTTAGAACCAAACTGGAAACAAATAACTTATTAGGTTTACACAAAACTTTTACACACAAAGCTGTTAACTCTTACAGCAGCGCCCCTTGTGGCAGAGAAACTACACTGCCAATGTCACCACCAGATATCTTGCCGTCCTCACCAGCCTTGGGGCGATTTCTCTATCGCCCTTCAAGCGTCCGAATCAACGACGCTGATTGGATAAATTCCTGTTGCTATGTGCGAATTTCTTGTCAGTAATTGGCTGGCCGCTGCACTGCTTGGGGCACTCTTTCTGTCGCCCCAGCTGCTCAGCAGTGGGAGCTTTTTCTCCAAAAATGATATATATTTTTATATATGATACTTTGTTACGAATTTTAACACACAATTAACTTACAATATGTGATTATTGTTTGAAAAATTTAAAAATAAAAATAAACACTTGGGAAACACTGGGGGGGGGGGGGGTGGTGCCACTGCAGATTAAGCTACAATGTTTATTAATTTTTACTTTTGTTTTTTACTGTGCACTTCATTGCCCATAGCTCTCTCCCTACTCCTCTCTAAAGGGCACAGAAACTACCTCAGCTGAAATAGATATGCTTACAGCTATAGCTTAATAGTTTTTTATGTTTGATTATTGCTAATGCTGTGAATTTGTTTGCACAATATTGTCTGTACACTATTGTCTGTTATTTCCCACATGCAGACAAATTGTCTTGAAACTATATCATTTTATTTTATTGGCTGTAGCCTGTTTATGTTGCAGTTTGAGTTTATTTTTTGACAGGAAAGCTACAGTATAAGCTCCTAGTTGTATGTGCAAGAGAGTGTCTCTAAAGATAATGTTGCAGTTGCACATATGTCTGTGTTCTTATTCTCATTTGTATGGCATTTTTATTTAATTTTTCCACAAAAGCTTGTAGCTAAACTACAAATTGTGATTCTAAGAAAGTGCCTCTGGAGAGAGTTAAACGTTTATTATGGTACACTTGTGGTGTGTTGTGCACATAATAATTTTTTATTTTCAATTCAGTTTTTCAATTCAATTTATTTATACAGCGCCAATTCACAACAGATGTCATCTCAAGGCACTTAACAAGAAGTCATTTCAATACATTTATACAAACATTCCAATCAGTTAAAAAGTTTCCTATTTAAGGAATCCCAGCAGATTGCGTCAGTCATTGGCCAGTCATTGCTGAGGTTGGGCAGACTTTCCAACCACAGCAATCCTTCAGCAATCCCTCATACTGAGCAAGCATGTAGCGACGGTGGAGAGGAAAAACTCCCCTTTAACAGGAAGAAACCTCCAACAGAACCAGGCTCAGTAGGAGCGGCCATCTGCCACGACCGTCTGGGGGTTTGAGAAGACAGAGCAGAAACACAGAAGGAACAGAAGATCTGAAATAAGAGAACTTTCTATGTTACAAAAAGTAAAAAGTTGATAACATGACACAGTGGATGTTCAGTTACTGGGAGCATCATTCCAGTCGATGCCCCCCGTCCAACAGGGCATTGCAGCCAAGCAGGATACCAGACCAGGTGTAGCTTCTATGGAGAGAAAAACACTGAGAGAAAACAAAGTTAACAGTCAAACTAACAGAATGTATTGTAATACAAATGGAGAGTAGTAGTAGAAAAGGAAGTAGCAGAGTGAAGAAAATTGGTAAGTCTGTCCTCCGGCAGTCTAAGCCTATAGCAGCATAACTACAGAGATAGCTCAGGATGACCTTAGCCACTCTAACTATAAGCTTTATCAAAAAGGAAAGTTTTAAGCCTGGCCTTAAAAGTGTTGGAAAGGTGTTTTCACTCTAATTTAAAGCCTCTCTTAAAGGAACAGATACCCATTTAATTTATGACCCTGGGCTCTCTGGGCTCTCATTTCACCTTCCCGCATGCTCGTTCATTTCTGTAAAAAGGAGCAATAAGAACAACAAACAACAATTATATATTTTAACAGCGAGACGTCGTTCGCTGGACTCAGTTCTAGTAACTGAGCACAGTTCTACGTCAGCAAAACGTTTTTATTTGAAACAAGAGTTTGCATGAAACTTCTCCCACATAGATCTTCGTTCACAGAATGGTCAAAGCTTCTTCACAGAAGGAACACATGATGTACTACATTCTTCTTGATTGTTCACTGTTTCTAAGTGTTGCCACATGCACTACAGAATTAAACCCTCATACTATATTTACAGAATTTTTATCTCTTCATGTCCCTCTTTTGATCTCTTAAAAATAAGAGATCACCATATATAAGGAAAAACGTCAGGCATCACACTTATAGAATCAGATCAATTTTGAGTCCTTCTTCTCTGGAACTTTTCGGCTCAGCAGTCAAGTCATCTTGTTCTGGCCGGGAATTGTGGTCGTCCGGCTCGCTCTTCTATGACCTAAGGTGAGAGGTTGCCAGCACATCACCTTTATGCAGCTAAAGTGTATCTTTTCAGTAGCCTTGAGTTTGAAAACTCTAAGGACTGCACGCAGACCAGAGGATTGTTCTGCCCCGTTTGGCAGGGGTCTCAGCTTCTTTTCCTTCAAACCCTGCTGCCCCAGCTGGGCAGCTCTGTGCTCCAAGCCGACCTGCCACCTGATGGTGCAGGTGTGCTGAAGTTGGAAACCTCTCGGCAGAGGGTTCAAGTAGGTTGTGTGGTCTGCTCGTCGCTGTTCTGCACACGCTCTGGCTTGCTGCTCCTGGATGTCCTCTCAGGTGCGTCCTGACTCCTCAGTGGGAGTGCATTGGCTCCAGCCTATTTCTTTAGTCTGATTACCTGAGAGATCGTGGTCTGGTTGGCTGCTGGTCTCTCACCTGGTCTACAAAGCCTAAAAGAAGAGCTTGCAACTAATTAGCTTTTTCCTGTTTGCTTTATCCATAATTTCATCTCATTTGAGATTCATTTCTTATGCATTTGTCCTTTTTTATATAAACAAATCCCTCACTCACCTCATAGTTTTAACTAGTGCCGCACTGATCGGCCGCACTAACACAAAATCAAACTATTATCCAGTTTGCTACAAACAATAGGTCTATCTGTAGAAAAAGCTATTACTTTTTGGCTACATGCTTGCTCAGTAAGAGGGATTACTGAAGGATAGCTGATTCGACAGGGGTAAGCCGTATTGCGT
Source organism: Valencia hispanica (assembly GCA_963556495.2). Lineage (NCBI taxonomy): Eukaryota > Metazoa > Chordata > Actinopteri > Cyprinodontiformes > Valenciidae > Valencia > Valencia hispanica. The sequence continues at coordinate 45,558,405 of OY747721.1, read as the reverse complement.
CATTTCCTGTTGTCACTGTTGCGCTCCCTGTAAACTGTTTGGTGTTCAGACTCTCTTGAATTGATCTTATTTTCTCTGTGCTGAGGCCTTTCTAAGTTATTTTAACACACAAGCACACTAAAACACACGTTTTGTGGTGGTATACTTTACTTTTTGGGAACTCCTTGTGTTTCACACAGCTTTTCTTGGGGTGGAAAGGTCTCGCTAGCTCAGTTAGCTTAGCTTCATTGCGGCTATGGCTACTCTTCTCTCTCCTGTCTCTAACTCTTCTCTTCTCTCTTGCTCTCTCTGTCAGATGTTTAGTTACTTCCCTGCCTCCTTTAGTGATAATGGTAACTGTAATAAATGTAATATTTTTGTAGCTTTGGAGGCGAGGGTATCAGAATTAGAAGCACGGCTCCGCGCTGTTGAAAAACCAGCAGATAGCCGAAGCCCATTAGCCAGCGCGGAGCCAACAAGGATAGAACCCCCTAGCTGTCCTCCGGTAGAGCCCGCGCAGCCGGGACCTCAGGCTGGTTGGGTGACTGTACGTAGGAAGCATAGTTCTGGGAGCCAGCCCCCGGGCCACCACCAACCGATCTACGTTTCTAACAGATTTTCCCCGCTCAGCGACACACCCGCTGAGAAACCGACCCTGGTAATTGGCAGCTCCATAGTCAGAAACATGGCATTAGAGACACCATTGACCATAGTCAAATGTTTGCCAGGGGCTAGAACGGGCGACATAAAATCCTACCTAAAACTGCTGGCTAAAGATAAGCGTAAATACAGTAAGATTGTTATTCACGCTGGCGGTAATGACACCCGGTTACGCCAATCAGAGATCACTAAAATTAGTGTTGCTTCGGTGTGTAAGTTTGCCAAAACAATGTCAGACTCGGTAATCTTTTCTGGTCCCCTGCCTGATCGGACCAGTGACGACATGTTTAGCCGCATGCTGTCATTCCATCAATGGTTGTCTGGGTGGTGTCCTGCAAACGATGTGGGCTACATTGATAACTGGAGAACATTTTGGGGAAAACCTGGTCTGATCCGGAGAGACGGCATCCATCCCACTTTGGATGGAGCAGCTCTTCTTTCTAGGAATATGGCCGAATTTATTAGTCCTCCAAAACACTGACAACCCAGGGTCCAGACCAGGAAGCAGAGTCGTAGTTTAACCCACCTCTCTGCTGCTTCTGTACTGTTACCCCCCATTACCCTATAGAAACAGTGTCTTGCCCACGGCCAAAATTAAATGGATTAAAAGTTAAGCCAACAAAAGCAAATTATGGAAATCTCATAAAAATAAATACAACTTTGACTGAACAGAAAAATAAATCTATTAAATGTGGTTTATTAAACATAAGATCTCTCTCCTCAAAGACTTTGTTAGTAAATGACTTGATTTGTGATAATCACATTGATTTCCTTTGTCTCACAGAAACCTGGTTGCAGCAGGATGATTATGTCAGTATAAATGAGTCAACTCCTTCCAGTCATTTAAATTTTCACATTCCTAGAAATACTGGGCCAGGAGGAGGAGTTGCAACCATTTTTCGTTCTGATTTACTAATTAGTCCCAGACCAATTGATAGCTACAGTTCTTTTGAACATCTAACCCTTAATTTTCCTCATCCAAGTTGCAAAACATTAAGACCATTTTTGTTTGTGGTTTTGTATCGTCCACCAGGCCCTTACTCTCAATTCTTGGATCAGATCTCACATTTTTTATCTGATTTAGTATTAAATACTGATAGGGTTAATATAGTGGGGGACTTCAATATTCATGTGGATACTGAAAGTGATAGCCTAAATGCAGCCTTTAGTACTACTTTAGACTCAATTGGCTCAAAAAGTACAGAGATCGACCCACTCGGGCAAACACACTTTGGACCTTGTACTGACATACGGTATTGAGTGTGAGGAAATAACAGTCCACCCACATAACCCGGTCCTGTCTGACCACTTCTTAATAACTTTTGAATTTACTTTAACTGACCATTTTAAATTTGAAAGAAAATTTCATTATAGTAGAGCTTTATCAGACAATGCTGTAACAATTTTTAAAGAATCTGTTCCATTCTTACTTTCCTTAGTGTCTCAGGGTAACACAGTGGATGGCAGCAATTCTATCTCTAACCCTTCAGAAATTGATGATCTGGTTCACAGCGTTACGTCCTCATTGCGTTTGGAATTAGATAGTGTAGCCCCCTTAAAAAAGAAAGTGGCTAGCCATAGGAGGCTGACTCCTTGGTTCAACGCAGAGTTGCTTACTTTAAAGCAGAATACTAGGAAGTTGGAGAGAAAATGGCGCTCTACACACCTAGAGGATTCCTATTTAACCTGGAATAACAGTCTATTGCTGTATAAAAAGACCCTTCGACAAGCTAGAACAGCATATTTTTCATCATTAATAGAGGCGAATAAAAACAATCCTAGGTTTCTTTTTAGTACAGTTGCCAAACTTACACAGAGTCATAGCTCTGTTGAGCCAACTATTCCCCCAGCTCTTAACAGTGATGATTTTATGGGATTCTTCATAAATAAAATTAATTCTATTAAAAATAAAATCATTGGCATCCTCCCAAACATGATTACTTCTTCCTCAGTAAATGAGGCAGTATCGGAAAGAACTGTAGATCCTCAGTTGTGCTTAGGCTGTTTTGATTCAGTCGAGCTTTTGGAATTATCAAAAATATTAGCCTCATCTAAACCTTCAACTTGTATGTTGGACCCAATTCCAACCAAATTATTTAAAGAAGTGTTCCATTTGGTTCCTGGCCCCATTTTGGATATGATGAATCTGTCCTTAGTAAACGGATACGTACCACAGGAATTTAATATAGCTGTAATTAAACCTTTACTCAAGAAACCTTCCCTTGATCAAGATGACTTAGTGAATTACAGACCTTTATCTAACCTTCCTTTCTTATCCAAAGTCCTTGAGAAAATTGTTGCTAATCAAGTCTGTGAGCATTTAAACAATAACGAGCTGTTTGAAGAGTTTCAGTCAGGTTTTAGAGCTCATCATAGCACTGAAACAGCACTGGTGAAGGTTACTAATGATATTCTCATGGCCTCAGATAATGGACTGGTGTCTGTTCTGGTTTTGTTAGATCTCAGTGCTGCTTTTGACACAGTCGATCATAATATTCTCTTAGAAAGGCTTGAACATGTAGCAGGGATCAAAGGAACAGCACTAGGCTGGTTTAAATCATATTTGTCTGATAGATTCCAGTTTGTTCATCTAAATGATAAATCTTCTTCACTCTCAAGGGTTACTTGTGGAGTTCCACAGGGTTCTGTGCTTGGACCAATTCTGTTCACTATATATATGCTCCCAATTGGTAGAATCATTAGACAGCATGGGATAAATTTCCACAGCTATGCCGATGATACACAACTATATTTATCCATAAATCCTGATGAACCCAGTCAGTTAGGTAGATTACAGGCATGTCTGGAAGACATGAAAACATGGATGACCCTAAACATTTTGCTTTTAAATTCTGACAAAACAGAAGTTGCTGTCTTTGGACCAGAAGTTCTTAAACAGAAACTGATTAGTCAATCACTTCATCTGGATGGCATTAAATTGGCCCCCAGTAATAACGTAAAGAACCTCGGCGTTATTTTTGACCGAGACTTGACATTTAAATCCCATATTAAACAGGTTTCTAGGATTTCTTTCTTTCACCTCCGGAATATTGCTAAAATTAGAAACATCCTGTCCAGGAGTGATGCTGAGAAACTAGTCCATGCATTTGTTACCTCAAGGCTGGACTACTGTAATTCTTTACTATCAGGTAGTCCACAAAATGCCATTAAAAGCCTTCAGTTGATCCAAAATGCGGCAGCAAGAGTTCTGATGAATATTAAAAAGAGAGATCACATTTCTCCTGTTTTAGCTTTCCTTCATTGGCTCCCTGTTAAATCCAGAATAGAATTTAAGATCCTTCTTCTTACATACAAAGCCCTTAATAATCAAGCTCCATCATACATCAGAGATCTAATTGTTCCTTATGTTCCTAACAGAGCCCTTCACTCTCAGACTGCAGGTTTACTTGTAGTTCCTAGGATTTCTAAAAGTAGAATGGGAGGCAGATCTTTTAGTTATCAGGCTCCTCTCCTGTGGAACCAGCTCCCAGCTTTAGTCCATGAGGCAGACACTCTGTTTACTTTTAAGGCCAGGCTTAAAACGTTCCTTTTTGATAAAGCTTATAGTTAGAGTGGCTTAGGTCATCCTGAGCTATCTCTGTAGTTATGCTGCTATAGGCTTAGACTGCTGGAGGACAGACTTACCAATTTTCTTCACTCTGCTACTTCCTTTTCTACACCTACTCTCCAGTTGTATTACAATACATTCTGTTATTTCGACTGTTAACTTTGTTTTCTCTCAGTGTTTTTCTCTCCATAGAAGATATACCTGGTCTGGTATCCTGCTTGGCTGCAATGTCCTGTTGGACGGGGGGCATCGACTGGGATGATCCTCCCAGTATCTGAACATCCACTGTGTCATGTTATTAATTTTTTACTTTCTGTAACATAGAAAGTTCTCTTATATCAGATCTTCTGTTCCTTCTGTGTTTCTGCTCTGTCTTCTCAAACCCCCAGACGGTCGTGGCAGATGGCCGCTCCTACTGAGCCTGGTTCTGTTGGAGGTTTCTTCCTGTTAAAGGGGAGTTTTTTCTCTCCACCGTCGCTACATGCTTCCTCAGTATGAGGGATTGCTGAAGGATTGCTGTGGTTGGAAAGTCTGCATCAACGAGGCCCAACCTCACGCCAATGACTGACGCAATCTGCTGGGATTCCTTAAATAGGAACCTTTTTAACTGATTGGAATGTTTGTATAAATGTATTGAAATGACTTCTTGTTAAGTGCCTTGAGATGACATCTGTTGTGAATTGGCGCTATATAAATAAACTGAATTGAATTGAATTAAAACCTATTGTATTCACCTCCCTTTGTAATCAGTCTTAAACACTGCTTTTCTTAGACTGCTTTCCCTATATCTAATGATGGTCTCTGCTTTCTACAATGGGTTAAGTGTATCCAACTCAGTCTCTACAGCTGTTGGTGTGGTCAAAAATACCTGGAATGGCCCCTTCCACCTGGGTGTTGACTAATTTTCTGTTTACAGCTTTTAATCAGGATCCAGTCACCTACTTTCAGCTCACTTCTTCCTGTAGGAACATAGGATCATCTGGCATATGATTAGTTTGCATTAATAACTTATTTACTTTTCAGTATTTTGATCATGAAAACCACCAGATCTTAATCACATTGTTCTTCCGAAGAGAGTATACCAAACTAAGGAATTCTATATCTACTCCCATAGATTATTTCAAATATAATGAGGCCAATAGCTGATTTAAGGGGACTTTGAGCACTTAAAGAGTAACTAAACCCCAAAACAACTTTTTTTTCTCTTCTAAACTGTATAAATGGGTATTTACCAATGCAATCCTTCAGTTTCTGGGATTTATTTTACATTTTGGTGTAAACTTGTTTAATTCTACACTTTTTGGTCTAAAAACGTCTTAGTGCTGCCCCCTTAGGGTTGAAGGGTGGCTAGTGCATTTGAATTTTGTGATTGGTGGAGAGCGGCACATCTTTACGTCACAGGCATTGACTGTGTCACAGGCATGGTCTCACAGACATACCCCTTCGTTCTTCCTGGCACCGCCCACTTTGTAGAATTTTCAAATGTTGTCTGGGGGCGGGGTTATGATTTTTCAGGGGGTTCAGTTACACTTTAAGGTACACAGAAAGAACAACTGATTGATTTCAGCAATTTCAAGAAAATCTAGAATGAATGATTGACTTAAATACAAATAGTTGGAAATACACACAGGGAAAAAAGCCAAATGATTGGTTCCAGAATTAAGGAAAGATTATTAATTGATTGATTAATTGATTATTTAATTGAAATGCAATTTTAGAATTTAGATTAAATTAAATGCAAGATAACTTGGGCTATTGGCAGTGGGATATCTTAGCCCCCCCCCCGTGCTTGCACCAGCGACCAAAGATAAATTGCAGCTTATCACCAGTGTACAGAGAAGCTTTGATGATCAACAATCAAGCTGAATTACTTCAAAAGCTATCCACAGCACAATGCATTTAATTATCCTACAACATCTAGAGAATACTTCCACAAATCTGAAAGACAACAGATAATCTGATAATCTAGTACTAACCTATCCGTTTTAAGGTTTAGAATAACATTTGTCAGAGCTTCAAAGACACAAAGGAATCAAGCTGAAAGATAACCAAGCTTCACTTTATGACCTTATTGCTTTAAGGTTTAGGATAACCGAATTATCAGAACTCCAAGCACAGGTAATGAGCAACTTTATGACCTTCCCCTTTGAGGTTTGAAAACAGAATTGCCAGAACAAGTACGTTTTGACCCTTTCTCTTTAAGGTTGGAATAACAATTAGCTCAAAGCAGATAACCCAGCAACACTTTATGAGTTTATTGCTCTAAAGTTTGGGACAAAAGAGCCAATCTGTTTTAATCAGCACCATGCAATTAGTCAGCAAGGCCCCTCACACGGGCTGCACCATATGTTGGGGATGGAGAAGGCACAGGGTGTGAGGGATTTAATCCTTCCTGGTATGATGGCGCCTGTGTTTGGCCTTGCCGCTGCCAGTGGTGGCTCTCATTATCTCTATTTTCTCTGTATTGCGGCTCTTTTGTTTTTTTTCTGTTTTGGGGATGTGACACCTATGATCGGCAAACACTTTTGGCCATCCGGTTACGCATGCTGGCGTTTAACACCTCTTTCTCTGAAGCCTACTTTCCTTTACCGGCGGATGGACCTCCACCTGGCTTTTTCGGCGATGTGACGCGAGTGACGGACGCATCCCGAAGGACGAGAAAGAGAAGAAAGCGAGCCGGCATGCAAGTGAAGCTCAGGATTCATTGGAAGCGCGGGACCGTAGGCAAACGTTTGAAAGATCTCTCCAATACCTGTCCCAGTGGTCCTTATGCTGATCGGGTCTTCTCCACCTCGGCAAAACTGGATGCAGCAACTCCAGGTCTGTTGCGCCACTGTTACTTCCAGTCTGTTTATCCAGACTCTCCGGACCCCTTACAGTTCTCCTCTTCAGTGGCTGGATTAAAGGACCGTCATGGATCAAATCCCAAATTTCTTCGGCCTCTGGAATGTAGCGTTTTCGTGAGTACTCCGTCTCCCGCCCCACTATGCATGGCACTGTTAAATGCACACTCCATAACAAATAAGTCATTCCTGATAAATCACTTCCTACTCTCGAGAAAATTGGATTTTATGTTCCTTGTTGAGACTTGGCAATGAGCTTCAGACTCTACTGTCGTTATTGAACCGTGTCCCAAAGGATATTCTTTTATCAGTCACCCCCGTCTGAGGAGGTGGCCTTGTGTGTGTGTTTAAAGGCGGTTTGTCCTGCCGCAGGTCAAATGTCATTCAGTATGCCTCCTTTGAACTGCTGCTAACAAAGATTGGAGACATAAATCCCTTTTATTGTGCTGTGGTTGATCGCCCCCCCGATTTTAGTGACTTACTAACAGCCTCATTAATGTTGTCTAGACTGATTATTGTTGGGGATTTCAATTTTCACAATAATAGTATGGATATTTCTGCAAAAAAATTATGAGTCTTACGGACTCTTTTAATTTACTCAGTATGTATCTGGTTCTACACACTCTAAAGGTCATACTTTGGATCTGGTTTTTACTCTTGGTTTGACTATTGATTTTATCTGTACCGAGGATATTTTTGTCTCTGAAACTATCTCTCATCCTATGGCCTGCCATGAGGTAATTTCTCGTTTCATAAATTCTTTAACGGCAGACCGTTTTGCTGCTGATTTTAATCTCAGCATTTCTTCTGTAAATGATGTAGAGTCGATGATTGATGTTTTTAACGATTATTGCCTTTCCATCCTGAACTGTATCTGCCCAGTGAAAAGGAGATGTTTACCTATCTGTAACCCCACACCTTGGATAAATGATAAAATTCGTAATCTGAAGCGCACTTGTAGGAAAGTGGAGCGCTTATGGAGAAAATCTAAATTGCTGGTTCATCTCTATTATTTAAAGGAGCTTTTAGCTGATTTTAACAATGCAGTTAAAGAAGCAAGGGCAAAGTATTTCTCTAATCTGATTGCTAGGAGTAAGGGAAACTCTAAAACATTCTTTAACACTATTAATACCATCATTCATCCTGCTGCTGCTCCCATTCCTATTTCATCAAATGTGGATTGTCAACGCTTCCTTTCGTTTTTTATAGAGAAAGTTCGTAATGTGAGGGAAAGTATTGACCGACGATTATCAGGTTTGACTTCTCCTTCAGCAGTTCAACCAATTATTATAGATAGTTTCGTACCAGTATCCCTTTGTGATCTAGTTAAGATTGTTAGTTCAATGAAGACATCTTCCTGCTCCTTGGATATCTTACCAACCTGCCTTTTTAAAAGTATTTTTTCTTCTATCGGCCCTTGTCTTCTCTCGATCATCAATGCCTCTCTTGTCTCTGGTCAGGTACCAGGATATTTGAAGAGTGCAGTTATTCACCCCCTGATAAAGAAATCAAACTTGGATCCTTCCTTCCTAAGTAGCTTTAGACTTATCTCGAAGCTCCCATTTCTTTAAAAAATTCTAGAGAAGGTGGTTGTCAGGCAGCTCACCACAGTTTTGAACCAGCACAACATTTTTGATAAATTTCAGTCTGGTTTTCGCAGGTTACACTCTACTGAGACTGCTCTTCTTAGAGTTTCAAATGATATTATGATACAGTATGATGCAGGAAAATGTTCTGTGCTGCTGATGCTGGATCTCACTTCAGCTTTTGACACTGTCAACCCTCCAACCATGATAAATAGGCTTAGGTGCTGGGCGTGTTTGTCTGTCAAGGCTCTCGAATGCCTTTCTACCTACCTGTTAAACAGATCGCTTTTCCTGGCCCCCTCATCCTACAGATCAGCATCCTATCCTGTTCAGTATGTTGTCTCTCAGGGTTCTGTTTTAGGACCCATGCTGTTTTTACTGTATCTCCTTCCTCTTGGCACTATTTTGTCCTCTTTCAAGGACATTTCCTATCATTGCTATGCTGACGACATACAGCTTCTTATTTCATTCTATCCGAATGAAATATCTAAGTTCCACAGTGTTTTACTTTGCCTAAATGCTGTTAAATCCTGGATGGCTGAAACCTTTTTGTAACTCAATGAACAAAAAACAGGTGTCATTATTTTTGCCTCTGGAAAAAACTTCGATAAGGTTAAGGACTTCTTGGAACCCCTTGGTCTTATTGCAAAGCCCACTGTTAAGAACTTGGGAATAGTGTTTGACTCAGGTTGCACTCATGCAAATCATGTCAAATTGTTGGTTAGGTCTTGTATGTATCATCTCAGAAATATTGCAAAAGTTAGCCATATAGTCTCTCGACAAGAGATGGAAACTTTAATTCATGCTTTTGTGTCTTCATGGTTGGATTATTGTAATGCACTGTATACATGTTTATCTGGAGCAACCCTTGATCGCTTGCAGATCGTTTAAAACGCTGCTGCGAGGCTATTAACAAGGTCCTCAAAATATTGCCATATAACTCCTATACTCATAGAACTTCACTGGCTTCCAATCTCCTACTGTGTGAAATTAAAAATTCTTGTTTTGACATGGAGAGCTCTACATGGACAAACCCCTGAGTACATCTCAGAACTTCTGATCCTCTACACTCCATCGAGAATGCTGAGGTCATGCATGCAGGACCTCTTGTCCGTTCCCCATTCTAGACTGAAAACAAAAGGTGACCGAGCTTTCTTCGTGGCGGCTCTGACACTTTGGAACTCGAGATCTGTGGAGACTGTTGCTGCTTTTAAAGGCCAGCTTAAAATGTATCTGTTCAAATCTGCTTTTAATTTGATTTAGCGGTTTTATTCACCTAATGTTCCTATTCTCTGTTGTGAAGCACTTTGTGATTTTTATCTTGAAAGGTGCTATATAAATAAAGTTGTACTTACTTTACTTACTTACTTAATATAACTATTGATGAGATTCAATGATTTAATTGATTAATTGGGGCACCACTCCTATATTAACGTATTATTCAGATAATTTCCAGACTTTCAGTCTCCTCTGAAGGATGGGCGCTCAGATGCTGTGAACCGTAACTGCATGAACACAGGTTTATCCTAGTTGGCGAGGATTCTCTTCCGTCCATCCCAGTCCACGACGAACGATGGAGAAAAGGGAATGAAAATGTTCAAACGGTGGTAGAAGCGGCTGTGCACAGCCGAGGTCAGAGATGGACGCGTCCAAATGCAGGCAATGACCGGAATCGGGGCTGTCTTCAGAGAGCTGTCTTGACATCGCTCAGATGCCAACAGACTTCCTAGATACACAAACGGGAAGTCGGATAGCTTGGAAGGTAATACTTTTAACTTTTCAGGGGAGTTCTTTCCTGGTCCAACGGTTCAGAACAAAAAAGGGAAAGTTGCTAGCAATTCAATTGAGCGTCTCCATTCAGCTCAGTGATGAGCAGGGGAAAAACGATGATTTCATGTTCCGCACCCCTTTATCAACTCTGTGATGTCATCACTGGCCACAGACCAATGAGAATGCTTTGAGGGTGGCGCAAGGGATGCTGGGATTTTTTTGATCATTGTCTTTCTTTTGTCAGCTCTCCTCGCACCGATTAGAAATTGTATGAACTTGAAATATTTCTGTATGTTTTGGGCATTATAATTTTGAAAGAAAAAGAGAGGAATGTTACAGAAAATATCAATGTTTTGTCAATTAATTGATTAAGTAATTATTAGTAGGGGAATCTGGGGAATGTGACATAATTATTATTAAAGTCTTGATGCACAAGGTTTCCGATTATCTCATCTTGATGGATGTATAAATTTCATTTTTCTAATTTTTGCGGTTCAAGAACTAAATTCATGATTTCATAATGGACAATGAACTGATGATGAATTGATGAATAATGATTTAAAACTGTGTTTTATTGTCTTTTTCACTGCCTACACACCCCAAGTAACAGCTCCTAGTTACCTTTTATTTGTGTTATTAATGAAACGGTAATTAGAGGAGGGATACTGATATGGAAAAATTATTTCTGATATTGTTCTAATAATCTTATCACTTTAAATATTAGAGTCAAGGAAGAGGCCTTTCACCTACTCTTTTCTAACTGCTGACTCCTCAACAGTGAGGAGTGTTTTGGTTTACATTGCAAAGAACACATAACATCAGGGGACCGAAGGCAGAAGCTGCTGGCAGATAGGACAGACATGATCTGGGGTGTGAGAGAGTTCGAGCGTTGGCTCAGACGGGCTCATGTTTAAGACTGCCCGTAATAAAATATGAAAAATGCCGATGCAGACTCCAGCCTCATTCCTATGAAGGAAAGAAGATACATTTCTTCCCATAACATTAGCCATAGGAGGCTGAGGTCCCTGGTTTAATGCAGAACTACGTACTTTAAAGCAGAATACTAGAAAATTGGAGAAAAATGGCGCTCTACACATCTAGAGGATTCCTATTTAACCTGGAAAGACATTCTACTGCTGTATAAATAGACCCTTTGACAAGCTAGAACAGTCTATTTTCAATCAATAATGCAGGCGGATAAGAACAACCCTAGGTTTCTTTTTAGTACAGTTGCCAAATTTACACAGAGTCATAGCTCTGTTAAGCCAACTATTCCTCCAGCTCTTAGTAGTGATAACTTTATGGGATTCTTAATAAAAAAATGTAGTCTATTAAAAATAAAATTATTAACATCTTTCCAAACATAATTAGTTCTCTCTTAGTTAGTGAGACAGCATCAGAGTGAACCGTAGAACCTCATTTGTGTTTGGACTGTTTTGATTCAGTCGAGCTTTCGGAATTATCAAAAATATTAGCCTTATCTAAACCTTCAACTTGTATGTTGGACCCAATTCCACCCAGATTATTATTAAGTGTTCCATTTGGTTGCTGAACCCATTTTAGATATGATTAATCTATCCTTAGTAAACGGATATGTACCACAGGAATTTAAAACGTGCTCGTCCCTAGGTAGTTTTCGCTTTCTGTGCATGCTCACTTTCAGGTGTATTATGTGTGATGAGTTTGATGCTAGACGATAGCTTGTTTATTGGCCTGTAGCATGCTAAAGTTAGCTATAGAGATGCTTGTCGTAAATAGATTTTCACTTACCGGTGGTGAGTCTGACATAGTGGAAACGATGTGCACGAGGTGAACTAGGCCCGTGCATGCTCTCTCGTGCACACGGCGTTCCCTCTCGGGAGCAGATAGTGTTGCGCATGTGCATTTTTGAAAAAACTGGAGAGGGCGGGTCTTTTCTAAAATTCGTAAAGATCCTCCGCTATACCTTTAAATAAGAAACCAACTAAAGCTTTAAACATATTGGAATGTTTGTATTGATATTAGGGTCTTGAGGTGATATCTGTTGTGAATCGGCGCTATATAAATAAACAGAATTGAATTCAGTCTTCCTTACAGTTTCTGAAGTCTTACGGTGCCAGGTTGAGCCAAACCCTGTCTCTGCCATCTTTGGCATTGCCCCAGATCTGGACCTACTACGTTTCGACCTTACTCGCTAGAAGAGTTGTCTTACTAAAGTTGAAAGACCCTTTTCCTTCGTCTAATGCCCACTGGATAAGGGATAATATGTTGTGTATGGATTTAAAAAAAATCAGATACACTGTGTGGTTCTGAAAACAAATTTTATAAAGTTTGGCAACCTTTCTTGACATTGAAAAAAAAAATCTAGTATTGTTTCTGAGTAGCCCAACCCCCTCCCTATACTGTATTTGTATTTGTATAAATATTATTGTTAAATTGACATTTTTTTGTTTTGCATTTCATCCTTAACTTTATACTGCAATGCTTTTGTTTTGTTTTCAAGGTTAGTCTGGGGATTTGTTCTTGGGTTAAAGTTTGTGAAAATGTATATTGTTCTGTAATGTACTCACCTTTACTATTCTTCATCAATAAAAAGAAGTTTGAGAAAAACAGCCAATCAAAGGGATTTCCTGCCAACATTAGCATGTTTAAAAAGCTAATAGAAAATGTCAGTATGGTCCAACAGTACAAATGATGCATTATATAGCAGAAAAAAACAGTATTACTACTAGCCGACTTCGTATGCTGCACAGATTCCCTAAAGAACACTTCTGCTGACAAGTTCAATGAGATTTATAAACAATTTTAAGATATTTTGTAGGGCAAAGCATATATTCACAAGACATGAACGCTATTTGAACAGAAGCAGACAGAAACTTCTGATATCAAATTTGTTTTGTTTTCTTAACCAGAAAGTCCTGGACTCAAGGTCAGACACACAGTTCACAGAGGCAAATAAAATGCTCCCTACACAAACAAAGATAAAGCTGGCACATTACATTTCTCCAGCTGCTCATCCGAGGCGGGCACAGGAGTTATCCCCCGCTCCTCCTCCTCCCAGCAGAGACTCCGCGGGGGCAAATGACGCAAGAAACACAAACGAGGTTGAGGCATCGCCACAATTTTTCATAACACAATAACATTTTAAAAAGTCCTCCTGGGCACTTTTGACTCTTTTGAATATGTAGCCATAAAAGATCCTAACAAAGCTTTATTTTTAACTTTATATAAACCACCTAAAACTAACTCCAACTTCTTCAATGATTTTAGCGACCTTCTTTCTGTAATATGTATGGACTATGGCCAACTAATCGATGTGGGGGATTTCAACATCCATATTGACAACCCCCAGGATAGACGAGCAAAAACGTTAATTGACACTGTGCATAGCTTCGGCCTGACACAGCATGTCAAACAACCAACACACAACCAAGGACACACTCTGGACTTAATCATCAGCAAAGGTTTAAATATTTCGAACATCTCGGTAGTTGATCAGACCATTTCTGTGTTTTCTTTGAAAGCACCATCTCTACCAAACCATCTAGCCACAGTGAGATAACTGTAAAAAAGCGATTTTTCAGGGACAGTTCAGTTGAAACCTTTAAACAAATTTACCCTCACCCCCATCCCCTTCTTCCTCAAACACAAACTCAGTAAACAAGCTAGTACATAACTTCCTCTCTAAAAGTTCAGACATCATTAATACCATTGCTCCAATCAAAGTGGAAATAGTCTCGGGTAGAAAGAAGTCTCCATGGACTAAGGATCCACTGGTACATAGCGAAAAAAGGGAATGTCGACAAGCCGAGAGAAAATGGCAGAAAACTCAACTTCAGGTTCACTGTGAGATCTACAGAGACAGACTAAACAGATATCAATTAATTTTGAAAGACAAGGGAATCATTCTGTGGTGGAAAATTGTTATGTAATTAGGAATTAAGTGTATATTCTCTATTTAGTGAATGCATCTAGGGTAAAATGACAAGGTTATTGTTCCGACTTAATGTTTATGATAAAGATGTGTCAGGTCACCAGAGAGACAGACGCTGGGGCAGTAAGATAACAGTCTGGCCTTCGGATGAGCTGCTTTATGCGTTGCTATAAGACTCGCATGAACCAGTACTCCAGAGGCGGTTGAAGGTCTACAGAAATAAACAATGATTGCTGAATACTATTTAAGCTGTTAGTTAGAGAGGTTGGTTAGGGTGATGCATGAATAACTCTGTCCCCTCCATGTTCTGGCCAGACATATTTGTAATAAATACTTAAATGCCTTCTGGGACTCAGTCTTCTTTATTATGGAAACCCTGAGATATTTTTTTGCCATAACAATTCTTTGCTGAAATCATTAACAGAAACATTTTTAATTCGCACTTTATTTGCAACAGTTGGGAGGCTAGCTAATCCTCCTGCGACAGTAAATCGTGAACTAAACTCCACCAGAGCCTGCAATATATTTGCCAGCTTTTTTACTAAAAGATTTAGAAAATTAAGGGGATCGATCTGTACATCGGTACCAAACACACTATCAGTGTTATCCCCACTTAACACAAATGCAGAGAAAATGTCTGAATTCCAAAAACTAAACCAGAGAAACCTAGAGGAAATAATTAATCAATTAAACTCATCTTCTCCTCCTCTTCTACTGCCTTGATGTCCTATCCACAGTTTTTCGAAAAAAAAACGTTTTCCCAGTCATTAAGTCTGAATTGATTAAATTTGTTAACTCATATCTCCTGTCAGGTTTCTTCCCCCATGCTTTAAAGACGGCAGTTATTAAATCCCTACTAAAGAAGAACAACCTGGACAACATGTTAATGTAGAACTACAGGCCATTTTCTCATCTTCCATTCATTAGTAAGATTTTTTGAAAAACCTGTTTCAGCAGTTGAATAGGTTCCTAACAATAACCAACTGTTTTGATATGTATCAGTCTGGTTTCCGTGCTCACCACAGCACTGAGACTGCCCTCGTCAAAGTTTTCAAAGACATCCGCATAAATACAGACTGTGGTAGAACCACAGTGCTGGTTCTGTTGGACCTCAGTGCAGCATTTGACACTGTTGATCATTACATACTATTGGAACGACTGGAGAGCTGGGTCGGACTCTCTGGTACAGTACTTGGCTGGTTTGGGTCTTACTTAAAGAACAGGAACTTCTTTGTGTCAATAGGAAACTTTTCATCAGAACGAACAGAAATCACACGTGAGGTGCCCCAGGGCTCCACTTTAAAACCCCCTTCTATTTAATATCTACATGCTCCCACTAGCCCAGATTACAACAACCAATAAGATTAACTACCACAACTATGCGGATGATACTCAGCTTTACATTACAATGTCGCCAGGTGACTCTGAACCCATTCAAACCCTAACTAAATGCATCAATCACCTGAAGAACATCTCTAGGATTAAAGGACTAATGTTGCAACAGGACCTTGAAAAACTCATCCATGCGTTTATCTTTAGTCGGATTGATTACTGCAACAGGGTCTTCACAGGTCTGCCTAAAAAGTCAATCAGACAGCTGCAGCTGATCCAAAACGTTGCTGCTCGTGTTCCTTACTAGAACCAGGAAAGTAGAGCACATCACCCCAGTTCTAAAGTCCTTACACTGACTCCCTGTAGCTCAGAGAATAGACTTCCAAGTACTTTTACTAGTTTATAAATCATTGATTGGCTTAGCACCAAAATATGTTGAAGACTTGTCACCATACCAACCAGCCAAACGACTCAGGTCCTTCAACTCTAGCCTACTAAACATCCCTAGACTCAAACCCAAACATGGAGAAGCAGCTTTCAGTTTCTATGCTCCCCTTATGTGGAACATGCTCCCTGATGACTGCAGAGCTACTGAAACACTGAACTGCTTTAAATCAAGACTAAAAACTCATGTTTAGAATTGCCTTTGAGTAAACAATGTCATACGTATCATGTGCTCATGCTCTATTGCTGTTTTTCTTTTCCATGCTTTATCTATCATGTGTTGTGTGTTTCCTGTTCTTAAATGTAAATTATTTTGTCTTTCTTTATCACCAAATCATGTAAAGCACCTTGAATTGGAGTCATGCTTTATTATGTATCATGTATTGTGTGTTTTTCATGCTTTATTGCTATTTTTTAATTTACAATGTTATATTCTGTTTTTCTTCACCAAATCATGTATAGCACCTTGAATTACCCTGTTGTTGAAAGTATGCCATACAAATAAAATTGCCGTGCCTTACTACTACCACCAATAATAGAAAATGATGAAAAAACATATATTTGTTTTGTGTTTGACAGAGCAGAACTGTAATACATAAAAAAAGACATTTCCTCGTGATATAAGGATGCGATAGGAATACAAATTCTGTATAAAAAAACAACTGTATAATCCAACTGATAATCTTCAGAGGATCATCTTGCTTCACGTACTCTAAAAATGCAGATCACATTTAGAAATATATGTAGGCTGGTGAGCAAATCCACTCAGGATTGAGGACTGTGCATATGCGAGTGTTAACAATGGAGCAAGATGATCCGTCACAGTCAAATTGCAGGAAAACACATGTACATTTTGCCAAATAATTATCAATGTCACCGCTACATCAATACAGCAGAAACAGTTTACAAAAAAAAAACAAGAGCCTACTTTCACAATATTGTACAGCTGTTGTTGCCTTTTATAGGAGAATGTTTTCATCTTACATTTTTTAAAGCACAAATGCTTTTCTGAATGCTGTTTGCAGAAAATAAGTAACTAAGATCAAACAACTCATCCAAGCAGTGAAATTCATTTCAGTCATCAGATGTTAAATAAAAAGCTTTTTCTTGGTGCAGTAAAATTGCTATAGTCTTCTAAACATTGTTTAGGATGTGTATGGATTTACATTTAAATACAAAACTTGATTAAATTTAGTGAGTGTCTGGGTAAATGGCAAAGTTCTGTAGTAGAGTGATGAACAACATACTTTCACTGGTGTCTATGTTAATAGACTGAATCCATACCTTTTCTGTGCAGGTCTTGGTTACCTTGGTAGGAAGTGAGCAGCTTTGTTACACATAAAACTGAACCTACAGACAGTACAGAACTCTGGATTTATCCCTGAATTAGATTTATTCATCCTCGGTGTTGGAGATTTTGATGTTTAAAGTCCCCTGTAGGCAGCCTGGAAGGCTGTGGAACATAAAAAACAGAGCGAGGTGACGAACTGCTACATCATGAGTAGCTACTGCCTTTTGTCGTCATCACCCTGCCGACCACGGGGAGGAACAGAACCTTTGCTGGATGTTGTCCACCATATTTTGGGTCAGGTTACTACTCTGTCTCTGTCTCTGGCACACAGAAACACCCAAACACACACCAGAGAGCACAGAGACTTCTGTGAGGAGAACGAACCTCGGCCAGGTGAAAAATGAAGACTTATATTTTCAAAGCTCTTACTGACTTCTACTGTCAGCCTTTCACGGTACTGAAAACTTGATGTTACAGAAAAGCTTTCTCTTGCCCGAATGTGTGACTTGATCTGTTAGATTGCTACAGTGTTTTAGGCATTAGCTATGAGGTGTTGTTTTACCCAGTACACAGTTGTGACTGGAGCTATACAAAGTGTTCACAGGTGATAGATACCAATCAATTACTTCTTAGGACTGCTGTACAGTCCCAGAGTGGAGCCTTGAACATAGGTGAGGATGGCACTCTGCAGATAGCTGGCTCTCTGGGCCTCGTCCTCCTTCATCCTCTGGATCTCCACTTCCTTCAGCCGCAGTTTTTCCAAAATGGAAGACTTTTCACTCTCTTTATCAAGGAGCACTTCTCTGTGATTACTTGTCAAAACTGCAAAATATGCACAAAAGGGGGCATGACATGTAACAGATGAGTATTTCCTATCCTCTGCATATAAACCCAACAATGGTTAGGTTTCACCTCACATTGTGCTGTTACATGCTAACAGTTTATTTGCAATCAAAGATGAACATAAAAATCCCCTGCTTATATGCTTTGTTGTTACAAATGACAAAAAGCAATGCAAGAATCAGTGGACCAGCACGTCAAATACAGAAACAGCTGAACCTCTTTTTCTGTTTCTTAAATGCACCCAGACTGAAAACTAACATTTTTCTGTAAATGTAAATGCATTGACAATCTGGATATTCTTCAACAGATTTTTATTTTGAGTTTAGTAAAAATTTGATTAGTTTTACTATTATTATTAATAAATTATTTTTTATATTAGTTTAAGAAATAAAAACACTAAGCAAACAAAAACTAAACTTCTTGTTTTAGCTTAGTTAGGATGAGCAAAATGATTTCTGTTTCCTAAATGTCAGAAGTTTCCATACACCATTACCATGCAATACAATTTGGGGAAGCCCAGTTGATGAGGGAAGAAAGAACTAGAAAGTACTCTTAGACAAAAAGAACAGAAGAACTAATGTCTCTGCTCTGTCTTCTCAAACCTCCAGACGGTTGTGGCAGATGTCCGCTCTTACTGAGCCTGGTTCTGGTTCTGGTTCTGCTGGAGGTTTCTTCCTGTTAAAGGGGAGTTTTTCCTCTCCACTGTTGCTTGCTCAGTCTGAGGGATTACTGTGAAGTCAACGACACAATGTAGGAAACTGTCTACTGTCGCTACATATTCATATAGGAGGAGTGAATGCTGCAATCAATGATATGATGCAATCTGCGTGAAATCCTTCCAATAATAGCTGATCTGCTATTTCCATGTTTTCTCAGGTGTTCTGATGATTTTGTGACCAAGTGTTTGCCACCACCCTTATCTGTAGTTCTGTTCATGGATTTTATTCAGATTCATGTCACTCCAGACTCCAGCGACAAAATAATAATCTTACCTCCAACGAGAAGAAACATTTTGGTAAAGTTAGAAGATTAATATCAAGCCTGCCAGGAGTATGAATAATTTTAAAGGTGCCCTGCCACACGTGTTTTATTACTTTTGTGGTAATTTCTGAAGTTTACCATGGACTCTAACATTTCTTGTGAAAAAAATGCCTTGGTTGCCTTGTTTCAAGCCATTCTAGCTTCTAGCACTAAAGCCTGCTGGAAGACTCAGCTCAATTTGCGCCAGTTCTCATCAATATTCAATGAGCTAAGCTGCTTGACTCCGATTGGCTAATCGCTAAGATATAAGAGGATGGCTATTCCTTCACCCAGCGCAACAAGTAGGCTAGAGGAACTTTGTTTACTATCTTCTGGAATTGTGGCAGAAATGGCTTCTTCAGCTATAGGCGAGGGGGCCCTTTGAACATTTTGTGCCCAGGGGCCTCTGCTAACATAATCCAGCCCTGTTTGCGTCGGTTACCTCCATAACATGACGGCTTGTCAACAGCTTTTCACAGCGAGTGCTAGCATTGTCCAAATTAAAATAAAACCTGCTAGGCTAGCGAGTGCATCAAACCTGTATAACTTAGCATTTTCTTATTTTACTTACGGGCTGTGCACTGACCGTAGACAGGCTTTCCATAGAACCGCAACCGTGTCACGAAGCCTTTGCTGTTCTCCCCAAAGTTGACGAAGACTCCCTCTTCAAAATGTGTTGAACAGATAACTAAATTCATATGATCCTGTTGTGGCATTGTTCCAAAAATGAACTGAAGCCATTCCATCCTCAACTCTGGGTTCTTGGGCAACATGTGCATTGTTGAACTTCTAATCTTGCATAGGGCACAAGCCCGTTGACGTTAAGCCATCTTTGTTGTATAGGAAAACTCACTGAGCTACACGAATTATGTGGGCACGTCTCAAGTGGGAGAGTTCATGAATAGCAATGAGTAACGAATCACTTCCACGTCAAACTGACAAGCTTTTCGAATTGGCCTAGTTTCTCTGCTTATTTCGTTTTATTGGCTGGAGCTGACAGAGGATGTAGCAGTTCATTTTCACATTCACGACATAACACAAACACATATGGACCTAACACATTTAAAAAACTACAAGTAAAAACGGTTTTGTGTGGCAGGGCACCTTTAAGCAAACTGTATACAAATCGATTCGGTTCCAAAGCACTATGCAACTTTAAACAAAGCATTTTTTAATGCATAAAGATGACTGAAAAAACTGAATATTGTACCCTTCATCTCTCTCTCCAGAGCATTGATCTTTGCTCTGAGTCCCTCTTGTGTCGTCCTCTCTGCTTCTAACTGTCCAATCTGCTCCAGCAGCTCCACTCTTACCCGGGTCACCTCAGCCACCTTCTCCTGGTCTTTGCCAGACAGGTCCTGTAACAACATGCCATTTGTAAAGAATCCACAACAAAGAACCCACCATCGTCCACTTTTCCTAACTGCTACTTTCTTCACTATTCTCCAGTTATCCATTATCTCTCGCTGTTTTTTCTCTTCAAAGAAGCTATATCTGGTCTGGCATTCTGTTTAGTTGTGGCATCTTCCTGGAGAGGGACATCGGCCGAGCAACTGCTGCCTACAACTTAATGTTCTCTTCCTATAGATGACACACTTGGGCCTGTCTTTCAGTGTTTAACTCTAGCCTGTTTTAAAAGATACACCATGGCAGCATATCAGGGCAATACCGCCGCCACACGGTTTCCTTTTAATGTACAGTGGCGGCATGGCGAGTCGAGAATATTGTGCCATTCATGTCCCCAAGCTTGATAGTAATGTTACCGCAACACCAGACTTTAACACTTATGAATGACCAAAGGCTCCCTGATGCCGTCTCCACATTGCGGCAAAGTGGTACCATTGTTTTTTGAAACAGTCTTCTGTCTCTCATAGCTTTTACTGAGACTAACTCTATGTGCTCTCTTTCATCCTATACAGTGGGGCAAAAAGGTATTAGGAAGCCACTGATTGTGCAAGTTGTCCCATTTAAAAAAATGAGAGATGTCTAGAATTTTCATCATAGGTATACACTTCAACTGTGAAAGACAGAAAACTGAAAAAAAAATCTAGGAAATCACATTGTATGATTTTTAAAGAATTTGTTTGTATAATGGTGCAGAAAATAAGTATTTGATCAATAACAAAAGTTCACCTGATTTTAGCACTATACAAACAAGCAAGAATTCTGGCTCACACTGACCTGTTACTTATTCTTTAAGAAGCTATTCTATCCTCCACTAGTTACCTGTGTCAATGGCACCTGTTTGAACTTATCTGTATAAAAGACACCTGTCCACACCTGTCCAGACTCCAACCTCCATCATGGCCAAGACCAGAGAGTTGTCTAAGGACACCAGGGACAAGATTGTACACCTGCACAAGACTGGGAGGAGCCAATCAACAACAGGCAAGAAGCTTAATGAGCAGAGATCAACTCAAGCAATAATTAGAAAATTTAATAAAAACAAGATCATCGACAATCTCCTTCGACCTCAGGCTCCATGCTAGATCTCACCTCATGGGGTAAAAATTATCCTGAGAACGGTGAGGAAACAGCCCAGAACGACACGTGGGGCACTGGTTAATGACCTGAAGAGAGCTGGGACCACAGTAACAAAAGGTTACTATTATTAACACGGTATGTCGTCATGGATTAAAATCCTGCAGGCCCCCCTGCTTAAGGCAGCACATGTCCAGGCACAAGTTTGTCAGAGACAATCTGGATGATCCAGAGGAGGATTGGGGGAATGTCATGTGGTCAGACGAGACCAAAATAAAACTCTTTGGTATAAACGCCACTCGCCATGTTTAGAGGGGGAAGAATGATGAGTTCCATCCCAAAAACACCATACCCACTGTGAAGCATGTGGGCGGAAACAGTATGCTTTGGGGCTGTTTTTCTGGAAAGGAGAGGATGAATGGGGGCCATGCATGGTGAGATTTTGGACAAAAACCTATTTCCATCAGGGAGAGCATTGAAGAATATACGTGGATGGATCTTCCAGCATGACAATGATCCCAAACACATCACCAGGGCACTGAAGGAGAGGCTATGTTAAAAGCATTTCAAGGTTCTGGAGTGGTCTAACCAGTCTCCAAACCTCAATCCAATAGAGAATCTATGGAGGGAGTTGAAAGTCAGAGTCGCCCAGTGACAGCCCCAAAACATCCCAGCTCTAGCTAGGGCTGGCCGATATGGCCTCAAATCCATATCACAATATACTGAGCAGTTCACCATGATAACGATAACTGAACGATAACTACCCTACTGCTAAAAAACAAAACATTTCTTCTAGATGGGGCAATGGTTTCTCCTGTTCTTCCCCGACCAGCTTCCAGATTCCCACTTCTTTCTGTGTTTCTGGGATTCCAGTTTAGACTGAAACCTAATGACTGTTTAACGTCTGTCACAGAGAGGTGTACACACAGTGGACAAGGTGAGTAAGTGACTGAGTTTATGAAAGTGAAATCAGTGATTTATTTTAGTGTGCAGTTATTCATTTTAGACAGACATTTTTACATTTACATCCTTAGGATCAGCCAGAGGCGGTGTCGCACATGGGGGATTTATTTGCAGTCTGGACACAAAGTGGTAAATATCTCCTCTGATTCCAGCTAGACCTGGGCGGGCAGAGATGCAGTGTGGGGACTGGACTAAATATAGTGACAAAGTTGCTAAATTGGCCACACTGTTCCTGTCTTGTTACAGACTGGATGGGGTGGATTGCCGTGACTCCACCCACATCCAGTCTTTAACGTAGTACAGCCTCTTTTTCTTAAAGGGACACACATCTTTTAATTTTTTTAAGGCACCGAATATACCAACATCGGCAAAATGACGTCGGTTATAGTCCTAAATTTTGGTATCGGTAAAAATGGAAAACACAGAGTTCCCAAGGCCTCTGATCCTGGTAATTAATTTGGAAAGTATATTTGGAAAGCATATTATTAATTTCGGTTTTCATTGCCATTTGCCTTTAGCTTTAGTTGTTAATTTAATTTAGTGGACCTCTCATTCATTTGTTCCATCAATGAGTTTAGGATCTGCTATAAAGAAGTTTTAGGCCTCCTCCCAGCTAAAGTATTGAGTACAGCCTATCAAAAAGGTTCCACATTTCTCATTCTCGTTATAATTGTTTCATCATTAATAATATTTCAACCTTTTAAAACTGTTTGTCATTCGGGAGGGTTATTTGTTCTAATTTTTGTATGAATTAGGTTAGATTTATGGGTTGTCTTAAACTGTGTTTTTAGTTTCTTTCTTGTTAGTCAATTGTGCAGATAATTGTACCCCTTGTGTCAGTCAGATCTGGTCTGATTAGCCAGTATTTAAGTGCACTTTTGTTCCTTGTTAGGTCAGTCTGTTTCTTGTTTAAATCGTTTGTCTGAGGTTTCATGTTAAAGCACATGTATGGTTTGAGTTAAGTTTCCTCTTTCCCTCACATCTCTCCTTGTTTTGTGAAAGGAAGGGGAGGGAAGGGAAGAGGGACACTTTCTTGCCTAGCAAAAGTTGTCATTTCAAGAAACAATGCTTAAACCATTTTGTCCAGTAGCTCAGGCAGTTCTTCTGCGCCTAACAGTATATTGGTTTTTTGACAAGAGCATCGTTGCTCCCTCAGTTGAGATTAGGAAAGCCATACTTAGTTATTCTTAGATTTCTTTTGACTTTCTTGAACTCCATTATGACCTTTGACCCCTACTAGAAAACAGGCAGATCCCTTGGTTTGTTTGTTTTTTCCACTGAATTTTAAGAAATGAATTTGTTAATGATCTTAATAAAGCAGACCAACCCTTTCTTCAGTAGATTTCCTGTTTTGTCATTTTTAAAAATATTTTTTACATTACTGCTTCAGACCTCAGTATGTCATTATTATTTTAATATTGTGACGGTATCAATTATCCTACACTCTTCTCCAAGAATTTACAGGGTTTTTTTCTTTCACTCAGGCCCATGCTTTTCTCTCATTTTGCAGGCATATTGGACTGTCAAGTGGTGAAAATCTACTGGAAATCAGACCTCATGATCTGGCTGAGCGCTTAGTTACCCAGAGAGGAGAGTTACCCAAAGAAGAGAGCTACCTAAAGAGGAGACATGTACAGTTTTTCTAAGCAAAAAAGTGAAGAACCTGTCGTTCAACCGACACCAAGCCTCTCAATCCGGAGAAGCTAGTCTCAGTCTACAAAAAGCCTTTCTAATAATTGAATCCAAACCTGAAAGGCCATTACCGAAAGCTCTCACTCTAACCAAAGCCTTTATTTCCAAACCAGAAAGGCTAATACCAAAAAGGGGTTATCTAGGTCCATCTAGGCCAAGCCAGGCAGGCACCAGGGATGAATCGGCATGCCACCCGAGCACCAAGTCCCAGACACAGATAGCAACCAACGCACCGGCGGGTAGAGGCATTAGTTACCAGCAGGGAGTGACGAGGGGAAATAGTCCCCTGATTTGGTAGGGGGCCGAGATGTGCCAGGCCAGAAGGCAGCCCAAGACCAAACCTGACAGATACACAGGAACACACAGACGCAGTCATACGTTCCCTCCCTCTTACACACATACATTCTCATCTGCACACCAAGACACACAAAAAAGGATGTTGTACACCCAGTCATACTCCCCATACACATGCTATACTCCCAGGTCCAGGTACTGATACCTCCGCAGAGCAACCAGCCCCCGGACCCAGGAGGTGGTTCTCCTTCCCTCTAGGATGGAGAGAAGCAGACCACCAAAGTCAACACAGTGGCGAAGCAGCCCACCAGCTGAGGCCCCGACCAGACCACCTATTCCTCCTCCCGGACCGCAACCCCTGAAGACCAATAGCGAACAGAGGTGTGGAAAGACCCCTAGTGTCCCTCCTCCCGGTCAAGTAGGTGTTGATGCGCTTTGTTATAAGGTGTATTTAAAAACGGAAGGGTGGGATGTGGGGAAGGCAGCCACACAGCCCAACCACCACTCCGGGCCCTCAGTGTCTATATACAGTTTAACGGTGGGCACCGGCACCAGAGGTGAAGTTGATTGAGCAGCTCCTCCTCTGGCAGCCGAAAAGCCGTCTCCACCCTCGTCCCTATTTGTTTGTCTCATGAGAATATTATAAGTGAGAGTGTCTAAAGTGTACAGTAAAATTGGGACCCAGGCAGTCACGGTGTAGCGGAGATGGAAACCCCTCCCCGCACCCCAGTGACGTGCCTACACCCCAAGGACCTACATGAGTGGTAGAGTGATGGAGCAGGCAGACAGAGGTGTCCGGAGATGGAGAGGGAAGGGCTGGGGAACAAAAGGCCTTCCCAGGGAGCCAGCTCCCCCACTGAGTTCAATAGGCACCCCCTTTCACCAAGCTCCACCAAGGGAGGGAGACCCTGGCATGTCCACACCGAGGCCCATGGCTGCAGCATCACGGAGCCCAAGGCAGTCACCCCGGCCACATTCCGGAAGAAGATCTATTCCCATCCCGACATTCGGTCTACTATCAAAGCACAAAAGACATTAGACACCCAGGTTGAGTTCTGCCCCATCCCCCCGCACAAACCCCCACCCCTGTCTAAGGGCACCCCCTAGGGGGGGAGCAATTGCAGCTAGATAGTAACAGCCTTCTCGCCAATAAATGGGCCCCCCAGCACTATCCATGCATCGAAGGCCCAGTACCCAGGGAGGAACCCAGGGTACGCAACGGCCCAAAACCCTGGCGATATGCCCACCTGGACCAGGAACAGGAACAGACATACAGAGATCCACCACCCCCTATCCCTGGCAGAGCGGCAACCGTTGTTCGATGGCCCAGCGAGCGACTAACTCCAGCCCCCCCACCCACCTGCCCTGCACCTCCAGTACCAGTCAGTCCACCGGCGAGCCCGACCGAGCCCGGTTACACACCTGACAAAATACTCCACAGCGCGCAAGGAGCAAGACCCAGGAGCCAAGTCCAGTGCCCAAAAACTGATCTCTGACTTGTGATTTGAATTGTGCAGCACGCCGATGACTTGCCTTAAAAAAAAGGACTGGGACTACGACAGGAGAAATTGCTATTGTGGGAATTAGCATGCAGCCAATGCTAATGTTTGCTTATTATAATAGGTCCAATTAGGTCCAATTACTGGATAAATTGAATTACTTCCCAAAACCTTTGTAAGTTTTGAAGATTTCATGTCGATTATTTATTGCTTAAAAAATTATTTTAAGCATATTTTATTGTTCTGCACATGCTACAGTATTAGCTTGGTGACAGCTCCTAGCCCTCACCCTGATCTCTGTGTAAAATTTTACATATGTCCTGTATCAGTTTAGCAAGCCAGTACTTCATTGCAGGTGTGTGCAAATTTGTTTGGTTGTTTATTTAATGTCCAATCTCCCATCTCAGGCTAGTTGGGAATCCCCAAACAACCCCCTTCAACAGCCTGTTATCTATTCCTCTAGGGAATTAAACACCAAACAAACAAACCTATATGTTCAGCTGTTAATTTCTCCCCATATCATTTATCTCCCCAAAACTTGGTTGTGCATGATAACTGATTGATGCTTAGCCTCTGCAGTAGTTTCCCATTTCATTGTCTTTGCTCTCCCAAACCATTTGACCCCCCAATTATGGATCCATCTCAATGTCCGTACTGTCTTCCCTGTCTGCTTCTGTAAAATGATTTTGCATCTCACCCCCTTTCGATAGTGTGGTGGACATAGCTGGTCACTGGCTGTAGCACGGGGCGCTTGCTCGGAACTTGTTGTTCTTATATTTTTTTACGGCCAGTAATGTACATGAGCCCATCTGGGCCAACGCTCGCACTCTCTCGCACCCCAGATCATGTCTGCCTTCTCCGTAAGCAGCTTCTGCCTTCTCCCAATGTTGTGTCTTCATTGCAAAGTTAACCAAACACTCCTCACTGCACAGTTAGATCAGATAAGGTGAAAGGCCACTTCACTTACTCGAATGATATGTTATTCCCTAGATGCCTTTACTAATATGTAATTAATCAATTAATTGACATAACCTTGACATATTGCTGTAACAATCACCCAGCCCTAGCTCTAGAAAAGATCTGCATGGAGGAATAGGCCAAAACACCAGCTACAGCATGTGCAAACCTGAAGAAGACCTACAGGAAACGTTTGACATCTGTCATTTTAAGTATTCAGGTTGAACTTTTGCTATTGATCAAATACTTATTTTCTGCACTATTATACAACTAAATTCTTTAAAAAAATCATATATTGTGATTTCTTGGACATAATTACATTGTCTCTCACAGTTAAAGTGTACCTATGATGAAAATTACAGACCTCTCATCTTTTTAAGTGGGACAACAATTTCACAGTCGGTGGCTGTCAAATACTTTTTTGCCCTACTGTAGATAAAAAACGAGATTTTTGACAGCAGAAATTTGCACAAAAAAATGGATGAATGGATGGTTTTTATCGATATTAGGAGTGTTTATAGATGCAACAGAGACCCAAATGACAACACAAAAGAATGAAAAAAGTGATGTTTGCATAATGTCCTCTTTAAAATCAAACTGTATTTGCAGTAAATTTTCCAACAAAAAGTTCTCAGATGACAAAAATGTATACAGTAAAATATAAAACAATATAGAACCTTTTAAATATTTTCTTTTTTAGGAAACTGCAAAATTAATACTTTGATTTTCTGTTTTTAATAACTTAAATTCTTCTTCTAAAAAAGCCCAGACGGTTGTGGCAGACGGCCGCTCATACTGAGCCTGGTTCTGGTTCTGTTTCTGCTGGAGGTTTCTTCTTGTTAAAGGGGAGTTTTTCCTCTCCACTGTCGCTACATGCTTGCTAAATATGAACACCACAGACGACTGTCTACTGTCGCTACATGTTCATCCAGGAGTGAATGTTGCAAATCAATGACTCGATGCAATCTCCTGGGTTTCCTTAGAAAACGTTGAAGTAATTACAATAAATGTAATTTAATAATAACTAGGAATAATTGAAATTTATGTCTTGACTTGAAATACGTCTGTATGATTTAAATAATTTTTTGTAAAGAGGCTTGAGACAATAGGAAATTGTAAATTGGCGCTATAAATCTATATAGCTGAAATAAACTGAATTGAACTATTAATATGAATATATGCATTTTAGGCTATCTGACTTTAGTATTTAGAAGCCGTTTTTGTGATTTGTGAAGTGTCACACCACCACCTCAACAGAAAGGCTGAATAACTAAAAATGTAAAAATAACCAGTGCTAATATAAGTAAAATAAGTAGTGATAAATATAATAGTAAAAACAGTTAACCATATAGTAGCAAAGATAGCTAATAAAACTCTGTTAAAATAAAAGCAAATAAAACATACAAAGCAATGAAACACACTATAATAAGTAATAATCAATTAAAAGCTAGGCTAAAAAGGCTGAATAACTATGGCGTAATATTAGTGCCATCAACTTGAGCGTGCAATGAGTCTGATCTAAGAGCAAATATCTATGTGAACGAACAGCTCTGTCTTTGCTCAGAACAGTTTTTTCACCAGCCAATCACAGACAGCTCTCTTTTGTCCAATCAATGCAATCTTTAAACTGCTCTAGTTTAGAAACTACATAACCCAGACATTTCAAACCTGGACTAGATTATTCTATACTTATAGCAGAACAATTAAAACCAACTCTGGGATTTGTGAAACCTTTCTGTCATTTGTGGGACTTCAATAAAGGCATATTTCAGCACTTTTAATGCATCTTGAGCACAAATACAGGAAAACTATTAAGTAGGCTCTAATTTGTTTAGTGTTTGTGTATGGGTAAGGGGTCTTCACAACAAAAAAGTCTTAACTAAAAACAAGAAGAAATATCCTCAGCCTCAAACTTTTAAAATGCTTTATTGAACCACATTCCAGAGGACTTTAGAGATTTGCACATCTCTCCATTTCTGCTCTTATTTGCACAAGAAGCTCCTCTTTTTCACAGCAAAAAGTACATTCAGTTATTGTATATTTGAATATTGCAAAAGACAACATGATATACACAATAACTTTTTTTTATTGTTGCTATTGTTCAATCCCTCTCATTTTCTCACCTCTCCTCCATCTTGCCATGCTCAGTTTGTTGCACTGCCTCAGCCCTGTTTAGCGCTCTGACCTTTTCTAATGCCTTTATTGATGCATGTGTTACATAAAGTAGTAAAGCTTTTTCCACATTTACTGTACTTTTTAAGACACGGTATTCACATCACTCAAATGCACTTTCCACTAACATGTTTCTCAATTTCAGACCCCGGTCCTCCTCACCAATTCCTACCGTGATCTGGCATGTGTGTGATGTCTACTGGACCTTCTAAAAAAAATATTTCTTCATTGTAGAATATTTTATCAATCAATCAATCAATCAATCTTTATTTATAAAGCACCTTTCATACAAAAAATGCAGCTCAAAGTGCTTTACAGATTAAAATGACCCCACATAACCCAGATTCCCATCCCTTCCCCACAATTATAAAAACGAAAAGACAGTTATTCCCCCTTCCCAAACCCATTTCCCAGACACACACAGACACACACTGGCACACATCCACCTACAAACACACACAGACAGCTTACCAAAACGCGTAAGATCATTGGTAGACACTGGGCTGAGCTCAGCTGAGTCAGGTACGTACGGAAAACGCCATCAGGAGAACCGTCTGCCCCGACAGCAGTAGGTCCACTGCAGCAGCCAGGGCACCGACACAGGGCGGCCAGAGGAGGGAGGGTAGAGACCCCCGCCTCCACCTGAGCGCTACCTGGTGAGCACCCAGGCCACCGCAGCCGAACATCCGCCCCCGAGGCAGAGGGCTCCCACAGAGGAAACACTGGAAGAAGGATTAATAAGTAAAAATGTAAAAATAACCAGTGCTAATATAAGTAAAATAAGTAGTGATAAATATAATAGTAAAAACAGTTAACCATATAGTAGCAAAGATAGCTAATAACACTCTGTTAAAATAAAAGCAAATAAAACATACAAAGCAATGAAACACACTATAATAAGTAATAATCAATTAAAAGCTAGGCTAAAAAGGTAAGTCTTGAGCCTGCTTTTAAAAACATGAACGTTCTCTGCGGCCCTGAGGTCCTCTGGCAGCCTGTTCCAGAGATGAGGGCCATAATAATGAAAGGATGCCTCATCATGGGTGTGTGTCCTGACTTTTGGAATCACAAGTAGACGGCTGCCAGAGGAGCGCAGAGGGTGTGAGGGTTCATACAGTAAAAGCAGCTCTGAGAGATAAGTAGGCCCAAGACCATTAAGACACTTAAAAATCATTAAAAGAACCTTAAAATCGATCCTGAAATATACGGGGAGCCAATGCAATGATTTTAAAACCGGAGTAATATGCTCCCGCCTCCTGGTCTTCGTCAGGACACGTGCAGCTGAATTTTGCAATAGTTGTAGACCTGAAATAGTCTTTTTGGGAAGACCAGAAAGCAGGGCATTACAGTAATCAATTCTAAAGGTGATAAAAGGATTGCTGTGGTTGGAAAGTCTGCATCAACGGGGCCCAACCTCACGCCAATGACTGATGCAATCTGCTGGGATTCCTTAAATAGGAAACTTTTTAACTGATTGGAATGTTTGTATAAATGTATTGAAATGACTTCTTGTTAAGTGCCTTGAGATGACATCTGTTGTGAATTGGCGATATATAAATAAACTGAATTGAAAACTGAATTGAAAAGCATGCATCAGTATCTCCGTATCGGCCCAAGAGAGAATGAGGCGGACTCAGGCAACGTTCTTCAGGTGATAAAAACCTATTTTAATGATATTTTTAAAATGAGGGAAAAAAGTCAGCTCAGAGTCAAAGATAACACCCAGGTTCCTCACTTGCTGAGAAGGATTAAAAGACAGTGATTGCAGTTTTGGTAAAAGTTTCTCTCTCTGGCCCTCAGGACCAATAACTAAAACTTCAGTTTTGTCCTGATTGAGCTGGAGAAAGTTTTCTGCCATCCAGGATTTGATGTCTAAAATGCAGTTAAAAAGTGCATCCATTGGCCTTGTGTCATCAGGAGACATGGAGATGTATAACTGTGTATTATCAGCATGTAACTGTGAAAGTTCACTCCATGTCTCCCGATGACACCACCAAGAGGGAGCATATAGAGGTTAAAAAGCACTGGGCCTAAAATTGAACCCTGGGGCACACCACATGTAATCCTGTGGACCCTAGAGGAGCAGGTATCTAAACTTACCATAAAAGTCCTGTCTGTGAGGTAGGATGTGAACCATTTATGAACAGCACCACAGAGGCCAATCTGTTTCAAACGGGTTAAAAGAATAGTGTGGTCCACTGTATCGAAGGCAGCGCTTAGATCCAGTAGAACCAACACTGTCACCTTCTGTGCATCATAGTTTAATCTAAAATCATTTAAAATCTTCAGAAGGGCTGTCTATGGCTGTGGTTCACCCTAAAACCAGACTGAAATTTCTCCAGGACATTATGAGCGTTAATAAAATCATTAAGTTGAATTAAAGCAAGATTTTCTAAAATTTTGCTTAAAAAAGGTAAGTTTGATACCGGTCGGAAATTGTTCAAATCATTAGAATCTAAATTGCTCTTCTTCAGCAGGGGCCTCACCACCGCCCCTTTAAAGGCAGCAGGAAAGACCCCCATCTGAAGGGAGCAATTCATCACAGTTAAAATCTCATCTCTAAGAGAATCATAAAATTGTTTAAAAAATCTAGTGGGCATCGGGTCCAAGACACATGTGGTGGGCCTCACTAAGGAGAAAACTTAATTGAGACTCTCAGCCTTCACCAGGACAAAACTGTCCAGTGTTTCCTCTGGTATAGACACACATTCAGATTTGTCTAAAACCATGTTACTTTGAGAAGATAAAATAGTACATCTGATGGTGTCTACCTTCCCTCTGAAGTGGGCTGCAAATTCCTCACAGAGAGCGTTAGAGGGGGTTTTCTGAAGTGAATTAGTGTCACAGTTAAAAATGTTAGCAATTGTTGTAAAAAAAATTTTAGGATTATTTTTATGATCTGAGATTATTTTGGAAATGTAAGCATTTCTTGACTTTCTTACTGTATTATTGTATGATTTTAGTAGGTCAGTATAAATCAGCTTATTTATTGTGATCTTATTTTTTCTCCATTTTCTCTCCGCCGCCCTCCAATTTCTCTTTAGTTTTCTAAGGTATTCATTTCTCCATGGTGACGCATGTTTTGGCTGTAGATGTTTAACTTTAAGATAGGGTAGATCGAAATCTGCTGTTAAAATCATTGACAATAGAATCACAGGGGGCGGCTAAATTAATAGGAGAAGTCTTTTTAAAAGCTTCAAGAAAACCAGCAGCCCCTTCAGGGGTTAGATGGCGCTTCATTACAGTTCTCACAGAGGTCTCCCACTTAATAAAACTAGTGATGTTAAAAAACACACAGTAGTGGTCAGAGACAGCCAACTCAACAACAGAGGACACGCTGGTGGACAGGCCATACGTAATGACCAAGTCCAGAGTGTGTCCTCTTTTGTGAGTTGGCCGTGTGACATGCTGGTTAAAATCCATGTGACTCAAGATGTTCAAAAAATCTGTTGAAAAAGAGTCTTAAAGGTTATCAACGTGTAGATTAAAATCACCAGCTAAAATGATCCTTTCAAAGGAGTTGTGCAGAATTAATGAAAATCTCAGAATTCTTATATAAAAAGTGCACTCTTTGTAGGAGGCCTGTAAACAGTTACACATAAAATCTGAGGAATGCTAAAAACAGCTGCGGTATTTTCAAAAGTGGTAAAATTGTCAAGTAAAACAGGTTTGGCGGAAAGTGTTGATGAACTAATAAAAACCGTCCCGCCACCCTTTTTCCCAAATAAAATTAAAATTTGGTGGGGAGGCCTCTGTAAGAACAACAGGGGCATCCGAGCTCAGCCACGTTTCCGTTAAAAATAAACAATGGAGATTATGGTCTAAAATCAAGTAATTTATAATAAAAGTTTTGTTCAGCAGAGAGCAAACATTTAAAAGAGCCATATTAAGAGTGGCTGGAGAAGAATTGCCTAAATGGCATATAGAACCTGTGATTTTTGGTAGCTGTTTGAGATTACTGAGATTATGTTTGCTAGATTTATGTTTATTTGCTCGCTCTCTGCTGATAATAACAGGTATGTGAGTAGTTTGACAAGGTCCCAGTCCGTTATTTGAGTTACTGTTAAAATCAAGGCTGGGTTCATAGGTCCATGGACCGGCTGCACATCAGGCTGTTGGGGCAGAAGTGGGGGACGGGCAAGGGGGGCAGCAGGGGTCGGTGTAGGACGTAGGGGGGGATGTGGACAGGCCAGGCTCATTGCCAGGGTGCCTGTTCCTTTACAGGTCCTTCTCAAAAAATTAGCATATTGTGATAAAGTTCATTCCTTTCCATAATGTAATGATAAAAATTAAACTTTCATATATTTTAGATTCATTGCACACAAACTGAAATATTTCAGGTCTTTTATTTTTTTTAAACTGATGATTTTGGCATACAGCTCATGAAAACCCAAAATTCCTATCTCAAAAAATTAGCATATCATGAAAAGGTTCTCTAAACGAGCTATTAACCTAAACATCTGAATCAACTAATTAACGCTAAACACCTGCAAAAAGATTCCTGAGGCTTTTAAAAACTCCCACCCTGGTTCATTACTCAAAACCGCAATCATGGGTAAGACTGCCGACCTGACTGCTGCCCAGAAGGCCATCATTGACACCCTCAAGCAATAGGGTAAGACACAGAAAGAAATTTCTGAACGAATAGGCTGTTCCCAGAGTGCTGTATCAAGGCACCTCAGTGGGAAGTCTGTGGGAAGGAAAAAGTGTGGCAGAAAACGCTGCACAACGAGAAGAGGTGACCGGACCCTGAGAAAGATTGTGGAGAAGGACCGATTCCAGACCTTGGGGGACCTGCGGAAGCAGTGGACTGAGTCTGGAGTAGAAACACCCAGAGCCACCGTCCACAGGAGTGTGCAGGAAATGGTTTACAGGTGCCGCATTCCCCAGGTCAAGCCACCTTTGAACCAGAAACAGCGGCAGAAGCGCCTGACCTGGGCTACAGAGAAGCAGCACTGGACTGTTGCTCAGTGGTCCAAAGTATTTGCATGTCATTCGGAAATCAAGGTGCCAGAGTCTGGAGGAAGACTTGGGAGAAGGAAATGCCAAAATGCCTGAAGTCCAGTGTCAAGTACCCACAGTCAGTGATGGTCTGGGGTGCCATGTCAGCTGCTGGTGTTGGTCCACTGTGTTTTATCAAGAGCAGGGTCAATGCAGCTAGCTATCAGGAGATTTTGGAGCACTTCATGCTTCCATCTGCTGAAAAGCTTTATGGAGATGAAGATTTCATTTTTCAGCACGACCTGGCACCTGCTCACAGTGCCAAAACCACTGGTAAATGGTTTACTGGCCATGGTATTACTGTGCTCAATTGGCCTGCCAACTCTTCTGACCTGAACCCCATAGAGAATCTGTGGGATATTGTGAAGAGGAAGTTGAGAGACACAAGACCCAACACTCTGGATGAGCTTAAGGCTGCTATCAAAGCATCCTGGGCTTCCATAACACCTCAGCAGTGCCACAGGCTGATTGCCTCCATGCCACGCCGCATTGAAGCAGTCATTTCTGCAAAAGGATTCCCGACCAAGTATTGAGTGCATAACTGAACATAATTATTTGAAGGTTGACTTTTTTTGTATTAAAAACACTTTTCTTTTATTGGTCGGATGAAATATGCTAATTTTTTGAGATAGGAATTTTGGGTTTTCATGAGCTTTATGCCAAAATCATCAGTTTTAAAACAATAAAAGACCTGAAATATTTCAGTTGCTGTGCAATGAATCTAAAATATATGAAAGTTTACGTTTTATCATTACATTATGGAAAAGAATGAACTTTATCACAATATGCTAATTTTTTGAGAAGGACCTGTACTGTTTAGGTGGAGCCCATCTGCCCTAAACAGGTGACTCCTGCCCCAGAAAATGTTAAAATTGTCTATAAAACCAATATTGTTCAGCACGGTGGCAGAGGAGAGCCAAGTCTTCAAAGATAAAAGCCTGCTAAAACCACAGATTCCTCTGCCGACGGTGGGAGTGGGGCCAGAGATAAAAACCGAAACCGGTGTGTTTTTTAAAAGGTTAAAAAGGTGAATAAAATCCTTCTCCAGCAGTTCGGACTGTTGTCTGCGGATGTCGTTGGTGCCGGCATGAACAATAACAGTACTCACGGTGGTGTGGCGTTGAATGATGTCCAGGATCCGATCAGAAATGTCCATCACCGTCGCTCCAGGAAAACAAATGGTGCGGGCTCCTTTCCTCCTCACATACCGGATGATTGAGTCACCGATGATCAGCGTGGTGGGTGCCGGTCGGAGCTGGGCAGGGGTTCGCTCACTGTCCAGGACCGGCTGGATGTTAAGAGACTCCCCAGGGCTGCAGCAATGGGTCATCAGCGCCGAGGGCTTGTTCCGAGAGCTAGGCGTAAAGTGAACCACTCCTCGGCGGGCCGCAGCCCGGGGATTGGCGCGACATGGAAGGCTGCTGCAGTTTGGCCGCTGCTCCGGTGGTTGGGCGGGATCAGGCGGCGGTCCAGTGGAGCTACCGGGCCCCGGGGCTGCCAGAGGAGGAATGTCCTGGTTGAGGACGCCGAACCGGTTGGCCAGTGTAAGCGTTGGTTGAGAAGGGTGATGAAAGCGACCCCACGCCTCTCCACCGCGGCCGGGGCCAACCGTGGTCCAGGCGACCCGCTGGATCGGAGTGGAGCTGAGGGGGGCTTTTGGCCTACCCCCCGGCTGGTGCCAGCGATCCACCTCCGTAGCAGTTTTGCGGGCCTCCGGCGCCCCGAGCCCGGCAAGAGTCCCGGCGATGGATCTGCCCCAGCAGCCTCGCTGGGCTGACAGGGGATGGTCTCCGCCAGCTGAGCGCTGTCAGCCGCGGCAAATGCCCGGCCAAAGATGATATCCACATCACGCTCAAAGTCCTGGATCTGGTGGAGCGTTGAAATCCTTTGCTCCAGCTCCAAAACTTTTTGGCTGAGCTTCAGGCACCCATCGCAGCCAGGACTGCAAGTGAGTAGAGGCATGATAATCCAATAAAAGCAAGTTGTTTCGAGTTTGTGTTGCTAAAATCAGTTAAAACCAGTCTTTAAGAAAATATAAAACCGGTTAAAAAGTATTAAGAGTCGATCTCGGCGGGTCTCACTGACGCTAACAAACGCCAACGCATGCGCACTCAAAGCCGCTTCCACCTCCTGAGACACAACAGGCCCGGTGTGCTCTACTCTGATCAGAGCTGCCGCTGACAAGACTCTGTCAGGTTACAGTCAGGTATGGCACTAGTGGTCTTTACTCATTAGTAAAAGGGCAGAAAGATGGTCAAAAATAAAAGGTGATTGACATGCAGTACATCTTAAGTAAAAAAAACAACAAGATAGCTGCATGGCTAGGATAGCTCTCCAAGGATAGCTCGGCATCGCCTCCTCTGGGCGCCCTGGGTTAGTGCATTGGCTGCTGCTGTTGATTTGCTGCTGCTGGTGCAGATGGCTCCTTTGATGGCACCTTACCTGGCTCATCTGTACTCAGTCTATTGTCCTTTTTACTTTTGCTTTTAAGTGTGTGCGTGCATGAGGGTTGGGGGGAGAGGGGTATAACTGTGATAATGTTTTACGTCTGTGGGGGAGGGATGGGAATGTGGTTTGTGGGGTCATTTTAATTCTGTAAAGCACTTTAAACTGCAAATTCTGTATGAAAAGCGCTTTATGAATAAAGTTTGATTTGATGTAGGACTATAGTCTTCTTAAATTGTGCATGTTATCCACCTCTGAGTCACTTTACTCAATATCACTCATTGCTTTACTCTGTATTACTGTAGCTGAATACTAACTTGATCATGTTTCAGAAATCAAAGAACATGATCCTCACAGTGCTGCCTGCTTTGTCCAGATGACAGTGGACAGAGTCTGAACATTTCATATTTGTTTGTATATATATATATATATATTGTATCATATTTGTTTGTGTATTTACAAAGTTTCACAAATGACAGAAAGGTTTCATAAATCCCAGAGTTGGTTTTAACTGTTCTGCTTTAAGTATAGAATAATCTAGTCCAGGTTTGAAATGTCTAGGTTATGTAGTTTTTAAACTAGAGCAGTTTAAAGATTGCATTGATTGGACGAAAGAGAGCTGTCTGTGATTGGCTGGGGAAAAAACTGTTCTGAGCAAAGACAGAGCTGTGTGCGAGCAGACAGAGTTGAGCGAGCAGAGGCAGAATCGTGCGCGAGCACAGAGCTGGTATTATTGTTCGTTCACATAGATATTTGCTCTTAGATCAGTCTCATTGCACGCTCAAGTTGATGGCACTAATAATACGCCATAAATAACAAGTAGCTGCTGGGTGCTGACCTGCTGAAGCTCCTCTATCCGACGCTGTAAGCCATCCAATTCGATGCTCTGATGGCTGTTCTTTGCCCGCAGCTCAGAGATGGTCTGTTTCTGCTGGGAGCAGTGGAGCTGCATCTCCTGCATGGGCAAACGCAAAGACCGCAGCTTCTCCTCCAGGGATAACACACGTTCCTGCTGCTCGTGGGAAAAAGACGTTGAGGTGAAGCTTTGAGAGCAGGAAGATAATAAAGACTTGCTCACATGTTGAGACTTTTTAACCTACCTCCTCCAAGCGCATCTGAGTTCGCACTTTTATCAGGTCCTCCTCTGCTTGGGCCCTCTCTGTCATAACTGCTGCTTTAGTTCTACTCAGCTCCTACAGCAAAGACACAAATCCACCAATCTGTGTAAAACCACAGGAGCTATTTAAGACTATTTCGAAAAGAAAAGAAAAAGAACGTTAAAATGACATGATGTGTCAAAAGTTTTTATGCAACAGGGAGATTTAGCTGAAAAGCAGGACAGGACCTCCTGTAACTTCATAGAAACACTAAAGAAATTAAGCAGGAATCCTCACTGGGCCTGTCACAATAACAACTTTTGCTGGAAGATGAATTGACCCAGAATTTATTGCGATAAACAATAATATTGTTGTTTTGAGTTGTGTTAAGACAATTTTAATGCATGTACACCATCCATCCATCCAAGGCAGGGTTGTGGGTTCCAGCATTCATTGGGCGAGAACCTGGGTACACCCTGGAGAGGTCGCCAGTCCATCGCAGGGCAACATAGAGACACAATGGACAAACAACCATGCATGCATACTCATACCTAATGGCAATTTAAAAAGACCAATTAACCTAATAGTCATGTTTTTGGACTGTGGGAGGAAGCCGGAATACCCAAAGGAAACCCATGCATGCATAGGGAGAACATGCAAAATCCATGCAGAAAGACCCCAGGCTGGGATTAGAACAGAGGACCTTCTTGCTGCAAGACAACAGTGCTACCAACTGAGCCACTGTGCAGCCTTCTGAACAATCAATAAACTTTAACTTTCGACTGTGGCTGAGTAGGTAGAATAGTTGTCTTGCAATCAGAGGGTCGTATATTAAATTCCAGCTTCCTCCGGTCACATGGCAACGTGCCGCTGTGCAAGGCACTTAACCCCAAGTTGCCTACTGAGCTTTGTATCGGTGTATGAATGTGTGCACATTTGTGCGTGCGAATGGGTGAATGTGGCTCCAGTGTAAACCGCTTTGAGTGGTCAGTATTGCCTAGAAAAGCACTATACAAGTTCAATCCATTTACCATTTTATTTCTCAAGAACTTTACCACATCAACTGGAGACATTTTTAACATCTAAAATACAGTACTGTGAAAAAATGCTGTAAACAAAGATGGAAAAAATTGAAGTGTTTATCATTTATTTTGATCAATCAATAAAAACCAGTGAATGAACAAAAGAGAAATCTAAATAAAATTAATTTGGTGTGACCACCACTAGCACACAGTTTTTGAAGGAACTGGGCTGGTAGGTTGTTTGAAACATCTTGGAGAACTAACCACAGATCTTCTGTGGATGGAGGCTTCCTTCTGTCTCTTCATGTAATCCCAGACACACTCCATGATGCTGAGATCAGGGCTCTGTGGGGGTCATACCATCTCTTCCAGGACTTCTTGTTCTTCTTTAAGCTGAAGATAGTTCTCAGTGACATTGGCTTGTATGTTTAGGGCCAATCATACTCCTCCCTGATGGTATTGCATGATAGATAAGTATCTGCCTGTATTTCTCAGCATTGAGAACACTATTAATCCTGACCAAATCTCCAACTCCATTAGCAGAAATGCAGCCCCGAACATTCAAGGAACCTCCACCATGCTTCACTGTTGCCTGCAGACACTCATTAATGTACCGCTCTCCAGCCTTTCGATAAACAAACTGCCTTCTGCTACAGCCAAATATTTCAAATTCTGACTCATCAGTCCAGAGCACCTGCTGCCATTGTTCCACACTCCAGTTCTTATTTTTTCCTGCATAATTGAATCGCTTGGCCTTGTTTCTAAAAAAACAAGAGCTTCTTCAAAAGAGCTTGAACAGCGCATTTTGAAACCCCAGTCTGCTTTGAAATCTTTGTCTGGGAGAGACCTTGTTGATGGAGTATATCTACCTTGTGTGTTGTTGCTGTGCTCAATCTTTTCCATGACATGAAACTATCTTCCACAATCTTGGTAGCAGAGTTTGGCTGTTCCTCACCCAGTTTTAAGCCTCCTACAAAGCTGTTTCAGTTAATGACTGTATTTCAACATACATGTGACATTGATGATCAATAGTACCTGTTTGGTATAACTGGTTGATCATACACTTGACTATAATCCTACAAAATCCCTGACTTTGTGTAAGTGTACCTATCAGAATTGATGCTGGTTTGAAGACAAAAGGTAGTAACAGCAAATCTTGATGTTGTTTAGATTTTTCTTTTGTTTGCTCAC
Source organism: Valencia hispanica (assembly GCA_963556495.2). Lineage (NCBI taxonomy): Eukaryota > Metazoa > Chordata > Actinopteri > Cyprinodontiformes > Valenciidae > Valencia > Valencia hispanica. The sequence goes on along the minus strand of OY747721.1, from coordinate 45,518,342 downwards.
ATTCCATTGTGTAAATTGATAAAAATAAACAATTTTTCTGAAAGCATACTTTGTTTACCGCATTTTTTCACACCAGCCTAAAACCTTTACACAGCACTGTAATTTAACAAAACAACCAGAACGATAAAACATTTTTTTACATGGATGAACTCTGTAAACAAAATTGCCATTCAAAAGAATATTAATCACTTGGCTCAGAGAAGAAAAACAGGAAAAACTACCTGTTAGGATTTTGTAAAAAAGTGCAAACAAAAAAAAAACCCAACCCAGAATAAAAGGCATCCCATTTTCTACCACTACAGATATATGGACCATATATGCCTTGTTTCATCCATTCGTTTAGGTAGAAAGCAGGAGAATCGTAAGGAAAAGAAACAAGCATGCAAATGGAAATGATTGTGGCTGGTATTGAACTCATTTGAATTCATCAATTTATTGTTTATTGTGACAGGCTTAATCCTGACCTCTTCCAGTTGTATCCTCTGCGCTTCCAGTTTGAAGATACGGTCTTGTAGGGCTTTCTCACTCTCTTCTAGATGCCGGCTGATGTGCTCCACCTATATGAGAATGCCAGGTTAAAATTTCCCCATCTAAATTTTCTTTTAAAAACCCATCCAAAAGTATTTACCAATATTTGCTAAAGCTACAAAAGCCATCAGATGCCTAAAACTGACATAAAGCTCAAACATCTTGATTATGCCTGAAGGTCTTCAACATAATGTTTCACTTTCTTCCTAGTTCTTTCTACCATGCTGGGTTGTTCTGGGTGGCTTCATGATAACAGTTTGAGTAATACATCAACCAATTCTAGGCTGGTTTAAATCATATTTGTCCAACAGATTCCAGTTTGTTCATGTATATAATACACATTCTTCATACTCAAGGGTTACCTGTGGAGTAGCTCAGAGTTCTGTGCTTGAACCAATTCTTTTTACTGTACATATGCTTCCAATTGGTGAAAACATAAGACAGCAAGGGATAAATTTCCACAGCTATGTCGATGATGCACACCTTTATTTATCCATAAATCCTGATGAATCCAGTCAGTTAGGTAAATTACAGGCATGTCTAGAAGACATAAAAACATGGATGACTCTAAACTTTTTGCTTATAAATTCTGACAAAACAGCAGTTGTTGTATTTGGACCAGAAGCTCTGAAAAGGAAAATGCTTGATCACTTGATTTGGATGGCATTAATTTGACTTCCGGGAATATTGTAAAGATCCTTCCTTCTTTCACCTCAGGAATATTGATAAAATTTAAAACATCCTGTCCAGGACTGAAGCTGAGAAACTAGTCCATGCATTTGTTACCTCAAGGCTGGACTACTGTAATTCTTTACTATCAGGAAGTCCACAAAATGTAATTAAAAACCTTCAGTTGATCCAAAATGCTGCATCAAGAGTTTTGATGAATATTAAAAAGAGAGATCACATTTCTCCTGCTTTAGCTTCCCTTCTTAGGCTCCCTCTTATATCCAGAATAGAATTTAACATCCT